>JAOTOL010001656.1:2105000-2125000 GCA_034440575.1 Imbricaverruca yamaguchii | reverse complement strand
CAGCCCGACTTCAGTCGGCGAGCACACGGCCCGGCCCGGCCCGGACCGTGGCATACACGGCCTCGTGCTGCAGGAATCCATAGCGTCGCATTTATATTTTATTGGTTGATGTTGATCTTTTGAATTCCGTCCGAATTCACACACTGAGGAAGACACGTTCAACACCTGATAAAGGTTGCATCTTTGCTCGAAGAATTATCTCATTTATTCATCGCCTGATCGAGAACGGCTGAAGCAGCTTCCTCTTGATATATGAATTGCATCCACCTCAATGGCGTGGAAAAGAAGTTTCAACCTACGACGATTGCATCCTGGGAGCACACGTTACCAGACAGGCACAACAATTCCGCTGAAGAGTGAGTAGGCTCAAGAGCAGAGAACGGGTAGTCCGCGAGACTACCCGCGCAATTCTCTTCAAGCGCAATTATCGCGGGGTCTCGTCGCAACTCTCATCGCGAGACGAGACAGTATCTGGTAAGAGCAGCCCAATAAACAAGCCAAGAAACCACAGGGAATAAGCAGGCGCGAAGCAGTGTTGAGGACGTCGTCGTCGTGCCATTTCTCTCATGGTTTGATCGCTGTCATCACTCTGTCTATCACAGAGGATGGCAGCCTTGGACAAATAGACGGGGTTGAGTGGTAGACAATGAAGACTTCTTCGGAGAGGCGAGGATGAATGTCAAACCATTCACGCGTAAAAATTAGGCTTACGCTGCTGGTCTTTTAATTGACCCCATGTTAAGCAAACCATGTCTCGGGGGGTTGATAGGAACCCCTCTAATATCCAAACTAGTCGCACGAAACCGAAAAAGGAGTCATCAGAAAGCGCTAGACGAGTAGAGCCCGACAGCACCTCGCGAAAAAAAAACCCAAAACTGACGTCAATTATTGCTAGATTTTCACGACTTATATGTTTTTTTGGCTCTGGGGAGTTCATTTTAGTGGATATTTGAAGAAAGAAAAAATATTTGGAATCAGGAAAGACAGCGAAATCGACCAGGTCCATACACTTTTGACCACCCAAAAATCTTTTTTTTCTAAAAAAATTTGCGCCTTCAATTTTCTTTCATTTTCCTTTTCTAATCGGTAGAGCTGACCGAAAATGCAGTTCGAAGTTAACATGCATTAATAAAACATGCTTACTTTAGCCAGAATCTTCAATTTGAACTCTAATAGACAAATAGGTAAAATGAGTAAGTAGTCAAAAACGGGGATTTTTTTCAATCCTCTCGTAAGTTTTGTTGCATCCCTAAAGATAGGCAAACGCTGAAAGTTTCATTGAAATATCTGCATCCGTTAAAGCGTGACAAATGGTTGATCTTTTTTTGGAGGTGTCCTCACTTGACCTAGACTAAAGACTAACTCGTTGACCCTAGATGACCGGACTTCAAAAGTTTGACACAACATTCCAAATTGATGTGGGTAAAGGCATGCAAAATTTCGGCGCGCTATCGTGTGCCGTTGTTTACTATCCACGAAAAGCCTGAGGGGGTTCGAAGACCCCCACTCCCGGACGGCGCGGGTTAATAAAATGCTTGCAGTCCATCGCCTTGGACCTATACCATTGGGTGGAAGGACGCATGCATTCTGCCTTTCGCTTTCAGTTATTGTCGAAGACGCATTGGATTTCTTTCAAAAAAAGCTGAGAGGAGATATCACCATCGACTCTAAATATGGACTCACCTTCTAGTTGCAAGCTTAAATTGGCAGAGCTGGGTGTAGCCCATGCTAGTGCGTCACCACAGGAAAAACCGGAGATGGACCTATGTCCCCTGAGTAGTTGGGCACGTTACGAACCAACGCACTAGTTAACATTCGCTCGTCCGGCGGTCCGCGCCAACTTCGCATGTCCGGGGGGGGGGTCAGATGTCTGCCCCCCTAAGATCTCTAGACCTATGCTAGCTAGCGACAAACGGAAAACATATGTCAGGACCTGTTGCAGATGGAAACAAACGGCGAACGCTATTCGACAGTCCTGGAAATGTGCTATCGACAATAGGCGGTGAGATTTAAGGTCAGGTCAACCAAAACTATGACCTCAGATCAAGGTCATGAAGTAGCCTAGGGAGAGCATGTGATGTATAAATTGACACATTTTGGCGATACAAGCACAATGACGGCAATTTCAGTCTTCTAGCTCAATGCAGTGCGTTATAATGCGCAGAAATGTGTAGTGATCTCGTGTGATCTCAGATGACCTTGGTGAGGTCACTGAGCAAACATGTCAGCGGTAACATTGAGCATAGCTTCCAACTACATGTCACAACCGTTGTGAGATCATTCCGACAGCAAATATGTAGCCAGAAAACATTTGTATACTTTACCATAGCACTATAATTGGGAACCCATGGCAGCGAACTGACCTAAGGTCAATGCTACGAAAAAACCAGATAGACGTATTATGGTCCCTGATGAGACCATGACGTGTTATAAGTTTGAAATCATTCGCCCAATTATTGTGGAAGTTATGCCACCTAGAACTCCTAGTGTAGTTGGGTGACTTCGCCTGACCTGGTGACCTGACCTAAGATGACCCAGAATTTAAAATGCATGAGAATATCCGGAAAAGACCAATGAGCAGCCATGCGAGATTTGGCCTTGCTAGCTCGATTAGTATGGCGGCAAATTAGGAAAAACCGCAGGGGGGGCAGATATCCGCCGCCGGATGTGCGCGAGTTAAAGTAGCCCACCCGTCAATGCTGAGGAGGCTCAGACACCGCGCTTCGCCGCATACCAGCAGTGCCGCTCCCTTTAGCTCGAGCTAATGGTGTTTTAGTTCCTTTGGTGCCTGGTTTGACTGATTTGTATCTCCACAGATTGTTAAGTCCCCCTTAGTTCTAACTGACAGCGGATCTATTTTCAGCTGCCCAACACTGGTCGTCCTCCGTTCCACATTGTACCAGCCCGTTGTGGAAGCACATGCTGTCCGTCCCACATTGTACCAGCCCGTTGTGGAAGCACATGATGTCCGTCCCACACTGTACCAGCCCGTTGTGGAAGCACATGCTGTCCGCCCCACATTGTACCAGCCCGTTGTGGAAGCACATGCTGTCCGCCCCACATTGTACCAGCCCGTTGTGGAAGCACATGCTGTCCGTCCCACATTGTGCCAGCCCGTTGTGGAAGCACATGCTGTCCGTCGCTTTGGTCACGCCCCACGACATCCGGTCTTGTCGAGGCTGCTACATAACATCCGGTCTTGTCGAGGCTGCTACATAACATCCGGTCTTGTCGAGGCTGCTACATAACATCCGGTTTCGTTGCAGCCCCAGAGGTGCAGACGTCCTCGCAGTGCAGTCTCCTCAGCGACATGTTCTCACTCGGCATGGTCATCTGCGCCGTCTTCAACAAGGGGAAGTCGCTGATCGAGGCCAACCACAGCAACACCAACTACATGAAGCAATTCGAATTGGTGAGGGAAGCCGCAAGCTTGGCTGTGAAGCGTCCAGTGGTGTAGTTGCTGGAATTAGTGTTAATTAGTAATAGTAAGTAGTATTGGTTGTGTTAGTAGAAATAGTAGTAGCTTGTAATATATACCATGCAATGAAAACACTTATATCATTGAACGATAATTAGCAGCTTATTTTAAGTAAGTTAATCAAATTGTTTTCAACTATGGCTTTACTGGATCCAGACCCATGCTACACATGCTTGGTGGTGTGATCAGTTACCTAAATCATATGCACTAATCATTCATTACAGTAGTTAAATTTCAGTTCGACAGCATACTTTTGACGGCCATTCCGCGTGCTGCCATTGCATCGGCATAGTCGAAGTGGTAACTCGAAGCAGAGAGCATCCGACTGATAGCTAAAGAAGGAGGAAAACGTCATTAACTGAGTACCGCAAGGACGCTACCTTTGTCTTGGTCTCGTCCTTTGGTAGATGTATGCCACGAGGGCTGCCTTCCAGGTTCCTCACAACTGGATGTCAAATAGTCACAAATAGTCACTGGATGTCACAACTATGCCTCTTCAAACCAACTGAAATCACACCGATCTGCAAATCTCATTATAGCGGACTGTGGACATCAAAATGTCTAATCTGAGAACTACCTAGCATCACACCTTGTTGGCGCAACATCATGAACCAAACTTCGCAGCTGGTATCTTTGATCAAAATGTTTTGAAACATTTCTCAGCACGCAGAAATCACCTTTCGGATTTTGACACCCAATGTAGCGATTTTATTCAGGTATTGAAATACAGTGGCTGTCACATGATACAGCACGTGCCTTAATCAGTCTATATAATTAACTTATAGTCTCTGAGAGGAACTGACAATAAAATACCGGACGAGAAGCTCATTATCTATGCGTCAAACAGCTTCCATCAAAAACACCACTAATGTAAAGCTTTAATATTGTGATGGAGAATGCTAAAAATCAAATAATAAAGAGTACATGCAGTGTTTGTGATGGAGAATGTAAGCTGTGCCCGGAAACAATGTTTTCACAGCCTTCATGTGACTTCATTATTAACGTTCTTAAGACACTGCACCTATGGACATCGCGCATGGGACACTGTGCTGCACAATGCTCCATATGTTAGGAAAATGAAAGCAGATCAAACGGCGTCGATTTGGCATTCATAACCAAATCGATACAAACGTCGCCGATTTTGAAGTTCGCTGAAACCGAACTTTGTGAGTGAACAAGTAACCTGTGGTCATGGGTACCATAGGAATTGTCAAAATATTACCGGAAATTTGGAAACAAGTGGAATATATTGAAATCTTGTATATTTGCGCGATGGGTGCAATAGGACGTTTTCAGACCCTTTTTGTTATTTCTAGCAACTGCAACGCCTAGTAGGGCATCAAATCTGATAATACAAGAGGACCAAACGGCTTCGATTTCCGCAAATAGCTTTTTGAGATGGTAAATATCAATTGAAAGATGATATGATGACGGTATCTCAAATAAGCGGTCCTAGCGTATCACTTTTGCCTAGGATATTTTTCCCTAATTTAAAAGGGTTTTTAATTAGTCAATTTTGAAATTGGTCGTTCGTTTAGAAAATGATAGGGCCTTGAATGCGGTACATTTCCGAAGCTTCTCAACAGGTACAGATAGCCAGCAGCCAATGGAGCATATTTTCCTTCATGGAAAGTCAATTTTTAATGCAAACATTTTCACAATATGAATTTTGTATATTTGTTAATTTTGGCATGTTTTGTTCTTGTAACCCTGCCATAGTTCTGAATTTTGTTTGCCTGTATTTTCACCTCGGTATATCCTTTCTATTTCTGACGCTGATTTGGAAGAAATAAATACATGCATGAAAATCGGAGTAATTTAAAAAATATCGATTCGAAAAATTTTGACTTGGAAATTTCCAACACAAATCCACAACTCTGGCAATGTGGGGGATCGTTCACGTTTTCAATGAGGCTCAACGATATTTCAGGAACATTTTTATTTGCTTTGCATGACGACGATAAAGATGGACACAGTGAATATCAACATTGCTTTCACCGTTTATGTACGCCGAAAAAAGTCGCCACGTTCTCTTTCCACCAGACTTTTTGCAAAATTGAGTCGCACACTGCTCCGGCTCTGCCATTAATGTTATCGTTTCTTCCCTCATGCCAACCCTCCGTTGTCCGCCGTCATCAACGCCGGGGCCTGTACCTCCCTCGGAACTGCGTCCAGGCTGAAGAGTATTGAGCTATGTACGGACGGGTAGTACGGATATATGTACGGGGTACGGATGGAGTGGGAGGGAGGACATACGCAAAACAAACACACCGGCTTTTATTTACATTTGTCACATAGTCATCCGCAGTCCACATATTTGCAATACTTTTCCGTTAGGACAAAATTATAAGCCTGTCTAACACTTTATCGCTGACACAAAGTGATTTTCATGTTTGCTATAGGTACTTATCTCCCGCGCTAGATTTAATATGTGGGTAATAGAACCTGTAATAGAGCCTGATTATAGCATATGCATGAAACGATTTATATATTATTTGATCTTGAAAAACAAATGTTCGTAATATGGTCACGAAGTATTTATCATGTTTTCGTCAAAATGCTATATGTTACCGCTGTGCTCCATGTTAGCGGCTTCATGCACGTGTTTCTTGCAGGCGGTATTTTTTATGCAGCTCTTTTGACTGCATTTTCCATGACATAACACGCCGCTCTTCCTTGCAAGCCAATGTATGGGTCCTGTTGCTTGGTTCTATGTCGTATGTGTCCTATGATTAGCGAATACGGCACGTTCATACTAGTGTTGTGCCCATTACTAAAAGCATCTTCAATAACAGTGCAATAGCTAGAAGACGGACGCACCATTCAAACAAACCTGTGACCTTAATTTACATTACCGTTCTTTCTATAACTATCTATTTCTATTATTTTGAGCTTCACAGAAATTGATAGACCAGAAATAAATCAAATTTCTGAAAGGCGCCAGGTTGAAGTCCGCCATGAAGGCAGTTCAATAGAGGCTCCGCAAATGTTTTCGATATTATACTGCTAATTAAATGTCTTTGTTTGTCCAATAAGTTTGATCAAAACACCATATCCTGCATCTTTTGCAGCCATGGTGGCTGTGCAGTCGTACTAATGCCATTTCTGGCTTGCATAGTTCGCGTAATAAAGTGTCGCCAATAACGCTGGGTAGCGTTACCATGCCTCGATGATATTTCGTTCGGGCAAAGCAAACAAAGGAACATATCAGTCGGAGGGAAAATAACAACGTTTTGTTTGCGTTGTGCAATCCAACACCAATCAGAGCAAAGTAGTAGCTACGGCGTCACCCATTCGGACCACGATTGGTATTGATATGCTTTGATAGCTACCTTGTTCTACCTTTTGAATGCCGTAATCGCGGCGGTGTGAGAGTACATTTTATTTCACTCCCTGTGGATTTTTTAATTGTTCATAAACCGCTTAAGATATCGCTCTGAATTTCTATATATCTGGTGACAATTGATGAGCGATTGTCCACGATATAATAGTGAAGACTCAGTCTGTTGAGATCCCTGGAACTAGGTCAGATTATTTAAGTAAAGACGTCGCCTAAATACAATGTATAAATATACATAGAAAATGTCAGGAACATGCCGCCATAGTTTCAGGCGAATGTGAAGCGTGAGTTTATGGGCACATGATCAACGACAGAAGCATAAATACAGGAAAAAATATCCGGTCACCAAGTCAAAGGGTGCTTAACCTGACATAAAAATCATTAAATGGATACCCTAGCGACTAATACACTTTTCTAAACTAGTATCAAGGCATGGCATGTCTCTGGTAGTGTTTAATGTTTGAAGTCGACATCAGGTCAGGACACTGAGATGAGATCCAAACTGTCCAGTAGTGTAGGTGTATTGCGGGCGCTCTGGATGCCAAACACGGACTATTTGGAAGTGAATATGTATAAGGAGTAATTGTGCACACCGATTTCGCTCATGCTGTGGTTATGGCTCACAATTTTTGTTAGAAATTGAGAGAATAGAAAGAGAAAGAAAGAGAGAGAGAGAAAAGAGAGAGAGAGCGAGAGAGAGATAACGAGAAAGAGAGAGAGGGAGAGTGAGAGAGAGAGAGAGAGAGGGAGAGAGTAGATTGAAGGAAGCGATTGCAAATCCGGAACGGGATGTTATGAAACTAATTTGGACGAAGTTCGCTCTGCCAGAAGGCTCGCGATACGTGCCGGCATGCCGAGGTTAATTGGCGCAATCAATGGGTCGCCGAAGTAAGTTGTCAAAAAATATGTTATCCCAGTGTGTAGAACGTGCGAGATTCCTCAAAGCAACATCGATGCTTTAGCAAATATGCATACCTACCCAGATATATCAATGGTGCTGTTAGTAGTAAGAGAAAACAATTTAGATACAGTGATTGTTTCTTTAAAAATGTTGTTGATGGAATTGATGGAATAAATTCTAGGATATTTAAACAATCATATTAGTCCATATTACCGCACTTAACCCATGTTATCAACTTATGTCTGAGTAGTGGAATCTTCTCCAAGTCATTCAAATTTGCTGTTGTAGAGCCCATTTACCAAAACAAAATGTTACCCATCAACATTTAGTAGCTACAGACGAACTAGTATTCTTCTATATATGCCAAAAATGTTACAAAAGATAACCTACAGCAAACTCTTGGAACATTTCACCCTACACAACCTATTTCTGATAAGCAATTTTGTTTCAGAAAAGAGAAGCCCACATATGCCCACATATATGCCTCTTCTCTTAATGGCATGGTCTGGTCACTAGAGGATATGAAGATAGTGAATATGTTGTCGGAATTTACCTTGCTTTGAGAAAGGCGTTTGATACCGTTGACAAATACTATGTGTATTATGTGTGTAAATATATTATGTGGAAAATGTAAAAATATGGTGTAAAGGGAAATGCGATCAAAATGATAGTCATATTCATCAGGAAAAACACCAGCTACCACAACAGTACCTCTGCTTTCAGCATGGGTGTGCCACGACGTTCAACTGTAGGCCCTTTTCTCTTTATAATATATATATATATATAAATAATCGTGTAAATTTGCATGTAGTATGTGAGACATTTCTATATGCTGATGACACTGCCATTTTTTTCAAAGGCACTTACTGCACAGAGCTTCATAACAAGATCACAAGTTCCTTGCCAAACATTTCGTAATGGTTGCATTCAAATCTTTTGTCGTTAAATGAATCCAAAGCTGTATGCCGGCTGTATAACAATCATGAAACACATATTGATATCAAAATTCAATATAATGGTATTGCTATTTTGCATCAAAATCCAGTAAAATATCTTGGTGTAAAAAAATATATGAAGATATGAAATTTGCATCCCATATCAACAGTGCCTCGAGCATAACAAGTCGCAACATAAGAATGTTATGGAAAAATACCTCCAAGGCAAACATTATCTCTTAAAATTGTATAATGCATTAATCCTTCCATATATAAATTATTGCTGTATTATCTGAGGCACAAATTATGCTAATTAGACACAAAAATTATCCTTACTTCAGAAAAGAATAATGCGTATTATTGACGGTGTATTTCCCTCTCAGAGTGCACACCCCATTTTTAAGAAAGACAAAATTTGACAAGTCCAAGACATAGCAAAACTTAAATTGTTGCTTATTTTGACAAAAACAAATCGGTTATAATCATCTATTTCATTATATTAGGCCCGTTTTCACAGAATTGCTCAATACCCCATATTCCACAAGATTACAAAACTATTCCAGCACAGCTATTCAAACATCGTCGAATTATCGTGTCTTCACCATTTAACGTTTTGGATCAAAGCTTTGGAATACTATCATAGCAAAGCATTTTTTTGCATACAGACACCAAGTTCTAAGACTGTTCTAGAAAATCACATTAATACGTACTTCTTGGCCAGATATTAAATTGCTTATGCATTCACTACATCTGTTTGATACAAGAGGAATACATATGTGTATGTATGTGTGTGTGTGTGTGTGTGTGTGTGTGTGTGTGTGTGTGTGTGTGTGTTTGTGTGTATGTGTGTGCAGGAGTGCTGTCATGTGTGTGTGGGTGTGTGTGTGTGTTTGCTTAGCTATATATAAAAGTTGAAATCACCCAACTACTAGTTCTTCCCACATTCCACACAGCAACAAGCCTATGCTTAGTTGGACGGAATTTTGGGAGGAGCCAAAGTTTTTTTTTTTAAATCATTTCAAATTAGTAGTGCTCACAACCACCTGGCCACAAACCAGCTGCTGGCATCATAGTTTGGACCTTAACTTCTCGTTGGGATGGGTCTAGGGTCAGTCATATGCCTCTTCTTGGTATGATCACTTGCAGCGTTCTTTATTATTAGTTTTATTGCTGCAATACCGGGTGCTTTGTATGCTTGCTTATTTGTTTTCCATCTCTTAACTGGGAGTACAGCGACTTTACTGTTTATTTTATGGTGTTAATGTAAGGTGCTTGAAGCCGTTGGGTTAGAGGAGGGGGCGTTCCTGATCAATTGATCTTGGGTGGCGGACATTAACTCGTCCCGTTTCGGGGGGTATTCAACCGCCCCCCCCCTAGGTTTTTCACGGATAGTGAACGAACAGCGCACGGCAGCGCGCAAAAATTTGGCATGCCTTTTCCCACATCAATTTGGCATGCTGTTTCAAAATTTTGAATGCAATTCATCTAGGGTCAACGAGTTAGTCAAGGTCAAAGGAGGTCACCTCCAAAAAAAAGTTAAACCAGTCGTCACGCTTTAATGAATACAGATATTTTAATAAAACTTTCAGTGTTTCCTTATCTTTAGGGATGCAACAAAACGTACAAGAGAAATTTTCCATTTTTTCCGTCTTTGACCACTACATTTTTTATTACAGAAAGTTGACTTCTAGCAACGTTTCTCGGTCTGCTCTACCCATTAGAAAAGTAAAATTAAAGAAAACTGAAAACTCAACATTTTGAAATTAAAAAAAATGGGAGGGGCAAAAATTTGTATGGCCCTGGTCGATTTCGCGGTCATTTTCTGATTCCAAATAATTTTTGTTTTTCAAATATCCCCAAAAATGAACTCCCCAGAGCCAAAAACATAATGTATGTCGTGAAAAGTCGTGAAAATCTAACCCTCCCCCTAGTGACGTCACTTCTGGGGTAAATTGTTTTGGGGGATCCGGATCTTACTCGTCGAGCGCCTTCCGATGACACCTCTTTCGTTTTCGTGCGACGCTTAGTTTGGATTTTAGAAGGGTGTTACTATTCCCCCTAGACGGGGTGTGAGGATCTGACCGGAGAGACGAGCGGGTTAAAAATAAACAGCGTCGTTTTGTCGTGGTTCAGAAGATGATCATAATCCGAAGAACGGGATTGAATCATAAGCCAGGAACCGAGCCGCATAGGAAAGCAAAGGCAGGCGCTCAAATTCGGCAGCATGTATAATTGCCGAACCACTTGAAATCACGATAGAGTACCCGACACGAGAGTGGACGTCCGTGTTGAGGGCGTGCATGACGTCACCGACGAGCGGCGGATTGCCAGATCAGACAACCTGACCTCTTTTCAGGCCGTGAAATCATGACAAGCTGAGATTAAACTGGCATTCAATAGAACACCAAAGTTGCGTATCTGCTGGAAGTGTTGACAGGGATGGTCATGGAATGTGTAGGTGTCATGCGTGCTGTCTTGCACTCCCTTGGATGGTCTCAGGTCCCCCAATGTTCAGTTGAGCTTACCAATGACGGTCGAGGCTCCTGATGTTAGGCTGTCGCCGCCCTAGTGAGTCGGAACAGTCAGACCTCACCACCTCCACATCCTCCCCATACTTGAGCTGTTCCCAAGAGGAGCAAGCAAGTTTTTTTTGCAATGCCCCAATTCAGCCCAGTTGTGTATTTAATGAGCATATTTGTCCCCTCATTCCCAATGATTTTAATAACAAACGATGGTCGTTAAAAGCATTGTTCGAAACGCCGTGCTAGTTGTATAAGAAATAGTAACCTTGCTCACGACTGCCTATAGGGCAGTCGTGTTATGTGTTGGTGTAGGACATCATGTTTAGATGGCTGTAGTGATGGTAGACACGTATATAGCATGATCTTGCTCACGACTGCTTCCCGTGACACATAAGTGTTGGTAGAGGACGTCATGCTGATATGGCTGTAGGGATGGTAGTCACGTATATAGCATTACTTCGCTCGCGACTGCCTCTGAAACGTTACATCCCAATAGCAGTAACATACGCGATAGTTTTCCATACGCATCTTAGGATTTCCTATGCTTCCCCAGACCCAGTCCTATGGAAAACTTGGATTACATTCACGTGTTTTCAGACACTTCAGAAGATCCACGTTCGCACTTGTGCTTTCCATCCACGGAACGCGCACTAAATGGTTCAGACTATTCGGAGACACATCAAGCTGTGAGATAGCTCGCCTCGCTACAGATAGCTTGTCAGCAAGCAGCAAGCTTGTAGTACGTAGGAGCTGATCTCGTCACGTATTGAACGACGGTGGCTGAAACCGAGCTAACGATTATCAGCTTTAGCCATTCACCAGGTGCATGCTAGTATATTAGATCAAATTGAGTCCATCACCCCGAATCATGTTGTCAAACTGCACTCTATCTTAGATTGTATATTTTCAGTTGGTACTTATCGGTCATATGTGTACGTTTTTTAGTTACGTTCTTGCAGGTAATACCCTGATTTCAGCTATGCTGCAATATGAAGACGTTATTCTCATTTGAGCGGCCGCATATCTAAAAATAGGTACATACTATTTAAATTGCAGGATTGCAGTTATGCCAGTGTATCTTTATTCAGAAAGCAGATTTAACTTTTCCCACAATCCACCTGGTGTCGCGGCTTGTTTACGTTGGTATCAGTTGAGGTGAAACAGTTCTTCTCGTACCATACGCAGATGCAAGATCTGTTTTTGTGGAGAATTTAAGCGTTTTTGATGGCATAATGTGATATGACCTTCAACTTATGGAATTCATGATATATTGGGTATGTCGCCATGGGAACTATCAATAATTAGGCATGATGCACTTTGGGTATTCAGCGTTGTTGCCGAACGACAGTGGTGTAAACAAAATTTCAGGTAAGCGTTGTGTTCATCATAAAATGATAATACGAGCGTATTTTTGAGTTACGTTTGTATCGATCCTTCCAGTGTTGAAGCTATATATTCCGCATCGTCACAAACCAACATGCACCTATATTGAAGCACTTTCCAATACAATATTGGTCATTTCCCTCTGTCAACAATATACAATGTTGGTATAATTTACATCAACATAGCATGCGCACACCTGTATTGACCATAGTCACGTTATGACATATTCTTGGTTATGAACTGTCCACACGATAGCTAGGAGGGGCTCCTCGGCTGGCTTAGCGAGATATGATACAACAATTTAAGAATACCTGGCATCCCTGCGGCGTAATCGTACCGCAGCCGGCTCAATATCCGCACCGCCATCCGTACTACTTACCAGGGAATATCCGCACCGCCATCCGTACTACTTACCAGGGAATATCCGCACCGCCATCCGTACTACTTACCAGGGAATATCCGCACCGCCATCCGTACTACTTACCAGGGAATATCCGCACCGCCATCCGTACTACTTACCAGGGAATATCCGCACCGCCATCCGTACTACTTACCAGGGAATATCCGCACCGCCATCCGTACTACTTACCAGGGAATATCCGCACCGCCATCCGTACTACTTACCAGGGAATATCCGCACCGCCATCCGTACTACTTACCAGGGAATTGGTCACCGCCATCCGTACTACTTACCAGGGAATATCCGCACCGCCATCCGTACTACTTACCAGGGAATATCCGCACCACCATCCGTACTACTTACCAGGGAATATCCGCACCGCCATCCGTACTACTTACCAGGGAATATCCGCACCACCATCCGTACTACTTACCAGGGAACTGGTCACCGACGCCACGCCAGACAGATATTTGGCAGACTTATGTTAGATTAGACTGCATAGCTTCCCTGGGTGTCGTTCAAAGTAAACGGTCGGGCTGAAACATCAGGATCGCTTCACGGAAATTGGGGATGAATGTGAGTATTACGAAGGCTTGCTGGGCTGCTTTTTGGGAATCAGTATGCATTCAGTACGCAGTCTGTAGTATGTAGTATGCAGCACGCTTGCATGCGAGGAACAAGCTTGCCCTCTGAACTTTTTAGATTCAATATTTGGAGGGCACCATTTAGGACCAGAAGAGCATTGTTCAGCAGTGTGGGTGGGAAGAGGTGTACATGTCCCTTCGGTGGTATGTACGCAAAACGTCACCACGACTGTCCACTTTTTAAATGTATGCAGTGGCTGTCACTTACGTCACCTAATGTCACGCTACATTGCATCATTGATGCACCACATCATCAATTAAGCATTGCATCACCAGCAATAATCATGGCAACATTGTATCACTTGATCTCTCAGTTCGAAACCGACTCACAACGCTTGTCGGACAGATGTCAATTATAGGACCTTGACCCAACGACATCACTTTATTGTTCACCCCGACACTGACCCACGTAACGCTCGTCGGACAGATGCCAATTATTGGCCCTTGGCCCAGAGCACCACACTCCTCGACACTGAAGACGATTCTCAGCGACCAGCCCGTCAATCGGCCAGCTATAGCGCCATTTTTTACATGTGTGACTTCACTTCGTTGAGTATATTTACTGTCAGGTATGCCGACCCAAAGGAATATTCCATTGTGTGATCTATACCATAATAGTCTCATGTGTCTCCATAATTTGTCCACGTTTCATGGCACATGAGATAACCACTAGGTTAGGTCAAGTCACTCGCCACTTCGTTTTAAGCCTCCTTCCATTAATTAGCAGACAGGTGTAAAGACGTTAGTCTTTAAACGTGTTGCTTTACCTCGTTAATATTCCTGTTGGCTTAGACATGTCTCGAAAACACCAGATTAGGTCACGCCGCTCTTCGCTCAGTTTTCGTTCCGCTTGAAGGGAATGTTCGCCGGCGGAATTAATCCGGCCTGGCGGTGCAGCCGGAAATGGTTTGCGTCGCACGCTCTTGTCATTCACTTCAGACTTTTTCATTTAGCTATCGGCAGATGAATCAGCCAACCTGTCTGCTCCGGTTACGAATCTGAGCGGCTCATCCGTCCCTGGGCCGTTCGTCATACCACGTGGATGGGGCGGCCGAATGCTGTCAGGACGGCCCAGGTACCACGTCGGCAGGCTCGGCGCATCGCCACACACACGTCCCGAGATACCCTCGGTTGTCCGGTCCGCAGAAGGCACAAATTAGGATATAGTCGTGTTCCGCTCTCCCCCCCCCCCCCTGCAAGTGGTTCCCAATGCCGTGGTCGGCTGGGAACGGTGGCCAATAGTTCGATGAGTCGAGATTCAGTGCTGATGTTTCTAGAACTCTGGTGTTTTTTTAGTTCTCCCGCTGCTGCCAGTTTTGGCTGATCCACAATCCGTGCTGATGCATCATAATTAAGTATGTCAAAACTATTTTTAGCGATACATATCTGCGGGGTAATTAACGTAAAATCAAGCTTTTATGTGAATTATAAAGTACGGTGGCATGTCTCGTATTTTCGACCTAAATAAAAGTACGAGTTGTTGATCGTGAGGCTGGTCGCGTTCCTCCGCTTTTCTGAAAGTTTGTCACTAAGGCCGTCCTCGTTTGGAGGCTGCCTGTTCTATAGGTAGTTGTAGGTCCCGTCCTGGGGTCAAGTGCTCAGAGTTAGAGAAGTCTCAGATTAGCATCGATCTGTGGTCAGTACTGACCGAAAGTTTCCCCGAGATCAATACTTGGTCATCCGAACCACATGGCGGCGACTTTGGCCGATTTCGGAGCTGGTGGACGTTAGACTGGTTGGAACTGGTAGACTGGTCGGGCGGCATCGCTGACCAGATGTCGAATCGACTAGCGCTGCAGGCTCAGTCTTGCACAGGCCAGGTGCCATTGGTGGTATCTTGCCGGTGGATCAACCTCAACAGCCTTGGCGTCAACAGCCGTGGTGTTAACAGCCTTGGCGTCAACGTCGACGTATCATCCTCCCATGCCGGCGTGACATCCGATGAAATGTGGGTTTCGTCTCGCACCTCATTGGCCGAGAAGTAGACGAGATTCTCAGGATATATATCGGTCGGCAGGCGCTGCATCTTGCAGCGCTGCATTTCGCTCATCAGCAGTTGATTGGCTGTAAAGTTGCCGAGCTTCGGCAGATTGCGGGTCGGTCTCGTGAGCCAGTGAAACTCATTCAGTACCGGGAGGAATCTGAACGTGCTAGGATCCTGCTAGTTTATCACGCGCCAGCTGATTGCATCCATCGTGACGTCATTTACTTGGATCCCGACGTGTCACCATATAAATGCAGAGCCCCGACATTGAATTGTTGCAGCCATGGAGGCAACGGCCATGCAGCGCGCGTCGTCATAACCACGACAGTATTTGTTGGCTGAACAAATTCGCCCATGGCTACAGCTAGCTCCTCGCCTTCAGCTGAACCTGCGCCGTTTTTATTGGTGCATCAATGAGGCCCATCATTTATTTAAACTGATGTCACTCGGCTTAAGATTGTAATGCAGATTACTGCATCGCCTTCACCATTGGCATTGCTGCAGTTGTTTGGTCAAGGGTAGGGACTGTATCGTTCGCTTACGTATATGTTATCGGTGTCAAACGTTTGAAATGCGCTTGTATCTCGCATGGTAACTCGCATTGAATCACTATGGTTTGATGGGGTTTATTTCAGCAGGCATGTTATTTTTATTTTGTTCTATGCTTTAAATAGCCGATGCAAATGCGAAGCCGTCAGAGCTTTCTTCCATAGCACGATAGCAGTGTGTGTGCGCGTGCGTGTGCGTGTTTGTGTATGTGTGTCCTTGTGGTTGAATCACCCCACTCGCCCTCGAACTTGAGCGATGTTGGGAGCATGAGGCCAGATCCACGCGTTGTGCTTGTATCACCCCACCCGCCCTCGAACTTGAGCGATGTTGGGATCATGAGGCCAGATCCACGCGTTGTGCTTGTATCACCCCACCCGCCCTCGAACTTGAGCGATGTTGGGATCATGAGGCCAGATCCACGCGTTGTGGTTGAATCACCCCACCCGCCCTCGAACGTGAGCGATGTTGGGATCATGAGGCCAGATCCACGCGTTGTGGTTGAATCACCCACCCGCCCTCGAACGTAAGCGATGTTGGGATCACCAGGCCGGATCCACGCGTCTTCGTGAGTATTCTCGGTAGACCACCAGGTACGCCACGAGAAGAACCTTGATCTGGCATCGCGTTCGTGGTATCGTTAAACTTTCGGTCAGGTAAAATGTATTTTCTAACGATTCGGTGAGCTGGGGCGCCGTTCTTCGGCGCTCCATGCGAACACGACCCAATTGATGTCTGAGCACGCGCTCGCATTCAGCTCCAGGCGAGAGGGTCAGATGACATTGTCGCAGCCGGAGGCCTGGTAAATCCGGAGAAGTGGTCACGAAGGATCGGGTAGAAAATGGACCTATCGGTGTATTAGAGCCAAGCTAAGCTCTCGATATAAATTCGACCGTCCAATGAGAATTTCCATACTGGGTAGTAGCATCAGGGTCCGCACAGAAAGCGCTGTGTATCATTGAATGCTTTTCTTTGGAGCCATTTTGGCAAATTTTGGATTATTTATGTTTAACGGCGGGACCGAGGGAAGCAGTGGGGCAGTGTTCTCCAGTGGGGTCAGTATTGGCAGGCAGACAGTGAGTAAATGTATTTTGTGGCGTAGATGGTAACAAAGGGGTGCCCTAGATGGTGAGCTTCTTGTTTAGAAGACGGTGTGCTAGGCAGAAGACACTCACCGGTTGTCATGGTAACAAATAGGGCATAATCGTCTCATTTGTCGACTATTAGGCCGTATATGCTAACATGGCGACCCGTGAGTGTCATATATGTATATATATATATATATATATATATATATATATATATATATATATATATATATATATATATATATATATATATATATATATATATATATATATATATATATATATATATATATATATATATATATATATATATATATATATATATATATATATATATATATATATATATATATATATATAATATATATATATGTGTATATATATACATATATGTATGCGTGTGTGTGTGTGTGTGTGTGTGTGTGTGTGTGTGTGTGTGTGTGTGTGTGTGTGTGTGTGTGTGTGTGTGTGTGTGTGTGTGTGTGTGTGTGTGTGTGTGTGTGTGTGTGTGTGTGTGTGTGTGTGTGTGTGTGTGTGTGTGTAAATCTATCTATGTATCACCGTTCCCTGTCTGCGAATATATTGAGTTGAAGTGCGGTACCTGATCGGACGTTGGTCAGCAGCTTGTCGCCGTCTGTTTGTTGTGTGTGCGTGTCTGACCTTCGCCGGCTGGCGATGCGTCGGCCGAGCTCTGACCAGGCTATGATCGGCCGGTTTCAGCTGAGTGAGCAGCTGAAGAACGTGTTGAGTCTGATCCCGGTCGCGCTGCAAGAGGCGGTGGTCAGACTGCTCAACAGAGACCCCCGACAGCGACCCACCGCCCAGCTGCTGGCACTCATCAAGTACTTCAGGTCTGCATCCGGCCCTGTTGTTCCTCGAATTTACACTGAGCGAACAGTTTCGCTCAGCTTCTGTCCGACAGCCTTCACGGAACGGAAGCTGAGTTGAATCTCCCCCCAAAATGTGAGATCTCACTGACGTATGGCACAATGCTGAAGGTTGCCGTGCCTCATGGAATTGATACGCTCACTTTGCATTAAAAAATGCATCTACGAGAGTCGTGGAGCAAAGGCAGTGGCAGAAAGTCAGGTGACTCCCTCTTCCTTCTAAAATTGTTCCTAGAACTGCCAACAATCTTGCCTTCGCGTTGGAATCCTCTTTTATCCCTGGTTGTGCAAATGAAAAACTTGCGAAAAATGTCGTACAAGTGTCGTGCAATTGTCGTACTCCAAAATGCGCCGGGTAGCTGACTTAGACTCCAAGCATTCTATCACGTTCACCCTGGTACACGTCATGGTGTTAGCCGATGTCTTTTGCACACAAGACATCCTTATTTGCCTTGCAACTGCAGGCTCCGAAATCACGAAGGCCACCCGAGCAACGGACATTAATCCCATTGACCCCCGTGTGAAAGTTCAACACAAATTCGCAAACAAGAAAGACATATGAGTTCGCAAGCTTCAGGGATGGAGGCAAGCCATTCTGTTCACGATGCATGTTATATCTGGGAAAAGGCTAGGTTTGATTAGAGCTCCAGCCATGCCTTGCATTGCGGGAGGGGGTAGCGGGGTCAGTCGCAGTGTCGGTGTTAACTATCGTACTGTCAGGAAAAGCAGAGCTCGCCACTGGCTTTGCAAGAAGTAAGACAAAGGTAGTGCTGCACAAACACTAGATTGGTTCACAGGCCAATAGTTCGCAAGCACGTCGAACCTTGGGCTGCGAAAAGTCCTGTGCAATGTTTGTCATCCCGCCACCTCCGAGTGGGTCGGCTGGCGGCCACTGCAGCGGCCGTAGTGTGCCGATTGTGACGCCTGCAGCGGCCTCTGCAGCGGCCGTAGTGTGCCGATTGTCGGCTGGACGCCTATGTTAGCACACCTGTTTGCCATGTTATGCCACATACTCTTGATAGTTGCCGAATATTGTGGTTTACGGGGGTAGGGCACAAACGGTTAGACATTTACAATAATTGATGCCGCCTGAACTGGCTATGGCTGCTGCGTATAATGCAGTTACATGCTGCAGACTACTTCCGTGTCGAATTTAGCTCACATTGCTGGGGTTTATTTATATATATATATATATATATATATATATATATATATATAGAGAGATAGAGAGAGAGAGAGATATATATAATATATAGAGAGAGAGAGAGAGAGGAGAAAGAGAGAGAGAGAGAGGAAACAGAAACTTCCCGTCTTCATGGCGCAGACTTTTCAAACGCCCACGGGAGCTCGTGGCAGGCACAGGTTTGCTTCCACAAATTAATTTAAGTTCTCTGTTGTTGAATGATTGTCATTGTTGCACTCAGTTTCTAATCATGCATTCACTCTTTGGTGGCCAATTGCATCTTACGATGCTTCCCCTTAACCCGTCCCGTTTCGGGGGGGGGGGTCTTCAACCGCCCCCTCAGGTTTTTCGCGGATAGCGGACGAACTGCGCACGGCAGCGCACCCAAATTTGACGTACCTTTTCCCAGATCATTTTGACATGTTGATTCAAAATTTTTAGGTCAGGTCATCTAGGGTCAACGAGTTAGTCAAGGTCAAGTGAGGTCACCTTCAAAAAAGTTCAACCAGTCGTCACGCTTTAACGGATACAGATATTTTAATGAAACTTTCAGCGTTTGCTTATCTTTGCGGATGCAACAAAATGTACCAGTTGAATTTTTCTCTTTTTTTCGTTTTTGACTACATATAAATTTTGTTCATTTGCCAAATTGCAGTTCAAATACAGGATTCTGGCTAAAGTAAGCATTTGTATTGCGGCAAGTTGACTT
>JAOTOL010001656.1:1777500-2100000 GCA_034440575.1 Imbricaverruca yamaguchii | reverse complement strand
CCTTACCATCTTACAGGTCCCCCACCAACTTGCCACATTACCATCTTACAGGTCCACCACCAAATTACCACCTTGCAGGTCTCCCACCAACTTACCACCTTACCACCTTACAAGTCCCCATCACCTTACCACCTTACAGGTCCCCACCACCTTACCGCCTTGCAGTTCCACCACCAACTTACCACCTTACATGTCCCCCACAAACTTACCACCTTACCACCTTACCTTCCTACAGGACCCCACCAACTTACCACCTTACCACCTTACAGGTCCCTCGCCAACTTACCACCTTACCACCCTACGGACCCCCCACCAACTTGCCAACTTACCATGTTACAGGTCCCCTACCAACTTACCACCTTACAGATCCCCCACCAACTTACCACCTTACCACCTTACAGACCCCCCACAAACTTCCCACCTTACAGGTCCCTACCAACTTGTCACCTTACAGTTCCTCCACCAACTTGCCACCTCGATCGGGAGAGGCCACGCAATTGCTATTTTCGCGCAGGGCACAAAAACGCCCAAGAGCATATGAAGCTAACGGGTTGGAGGATCCAAGGGTTGCCAAACTTTGTCGTGACCACTGTCCTCTCCGTCGCACAAGCGACGGGGCGTGCCGCTATGTGGTGCTCGGTTTCTGCGCACTAAAGTATTTGCATTGTGCAACTATGCTTGGTGCTACGATGATGTCACCGAGTCAGCTGATGAGTTCCGAAGGTTATGTTGTTTTTGCCTCACCTGGTATCATGGTCAACGCTGAAATGCTGCGGAGTCTCCCTGTCTTGCTGAATCTGTCGTTGGCGTTAATTCTTCAACCTCGGACGACTTAGGCTACGATTTCCATCCGGATAATATGCAATTTTCGGACAATATTAGCTGCGTCAAGGGGAAACTAGTTCCCGTTGTACCGGGTACACACAATCATTATAGCACTAGTTGCCATTGCACCGGGTGCACACAATCATTATAGCACTAGTTGCCGTTGTACAGCGTGCACACAACCATTATAGCACTAGTTGCCATTGTACCGGGTGCACACAATCATTATAGCACTAGTTGCCGTTGTACAGCGTGCACACAACCATTATAGCACTAGTTGTCATTGTACCGGGTGCACACAACCATTATAGCACTTGTTGCCGTTGTACAGCGTGCACACCGCCATTGTGGCAACAGTTGTCATTGCACAGCGAGCACACCGCTATTGTGGCATCAGTTGCCATTGTACAGCGTGCACACCGCTAGTGTGGCACTAGTTGCCATTGTACAGCGTGCACGCCGATATTTCGGCACTAGTTGCCATTGTACAGCGTGCACACCGATATTTCGGCACTAGTTGCCATTGTAGAGCGTGCACACCGCCATTGTGACGGAACAATGTGTCACACTGCCATCAACTGCTTGTTCTCTCGGCACAGCGTATAATTAAGCCTCCACAGCCACCAGAATGCCTTGCATTGCGCGACTATTGTGCTCGGTTTGGTGTGTACCTGCCATGTACCTGCTACGTCATGCGATGTGACTAAGCTTTGTAGAGAAAACAAGCCAACACCGTTCATTCGAACATGCAGAAACAAGTGCATACAATCAAATTCCAAATACGTGACATCAGATCACAGTCGCGGTGTTTCCCTTCAAATGGGGACAGAAGTATCACAGAAAGAAACAACGTACCATTTCATGCCCAACTAACAATTAAACTTTTATACATTATGAATTGTTAAATATGAATCCTTCCTTACTGCATGAAGTGTGATGCAACGAGCTCCCTAAATATTGACTGACTCCATGATTGATTTTGATGAGGTTATTCTTCCAGCGATCCGGCCGTTCACGCACTGCAATTTCTTGACGTCATCAACATGAAGGATCCCAGCCAGAAGTCGCACTTCGTCCGCATCACTCTACCGGAGGTGCTACCGTATATTCCACGAGTGAGTAAAGCATACTTAATCTGCTTTCGTTCTCCTGATGGTGTTTGCTTGTAACATTTCGCACATTTTTCGAGTTGGGCAAGGTTAGGTGAAGCTTTTCCGTAGGCAGCCTCGTGCCTCATTATTAAATAGTTGTTCGGTAGTGAAAACTCTTTTGTATGCTCCACAAACAATTCTGCATTACCTAGGATACGCTGCAGAGCTGCATAACATGTTGGTAGGCTGGTGACTACTGCGCACGTATTGTGCAGTTGTCTAAAAATGGCACGACGAAAATTATCGTAGCTAAATGTGACGCTCTCCAATGGCACGAGGGAAATTCTCATAGCTACCTTTGCTATGTCTGGCGCTCTTCAATGGGTCTAGTTAAGAAAAGGTTCGTCATTGGTGCATCGTCTCGTTGCAATTTGCCGATCCTGTAATCTGAATAAATATTAATTTTTGCTCTATCTTATTCAGTTCTTAGCTAGAGCACTGCATAGCATGGGCGCCCTCTTGTTCGTTGCTGGATGTAAATTGAATTTGGAAGGTATACTCGTATGTTTAGTCGAAATACACTCTTTTTTTCAATCTCGCGAAAAATGTGTAACTTCTGATTTAATATTGGGGAGAAAGGCCTATTTCATAAACATTTCAGTGTTGTTGGCTCGACATGCGGGAGAATGCACACATAGTGCGTATTTGGGGTGACGTATTCAGAACGGTCTCCGAGCGCTGATTTCCGCCGCAGCATTTCAATATCAGCGGCACGATAGCTTTGGTCGGCGTCCAGCGCCAGCCCTCCCCCTCCCTGGAATATGGCGCTGAGGAGCGTGTTTGCCGGGGAACTAACGCCAGTTGTTTTCATTGGGTTTCTGACGTTACACACCCGTCGCGCGCTCGATTGCTACTCTTTCGCTGAAGACCGTGTTTTGATGAAACGACATACTTTCGTCCGACTAAAACATACAAACACACGCACGACCAAGAACCGGGTCACTCACCACATAAATGCTTCGTTTGTCTCATGCCAAGAATGACTGGCGATTATTTGTAGACGTGGTTCTCATGGAACGGCACTCCTGTACAGGAGGCCGCAATGCCACCCCTAGTATTGTCATTGTCTAGAAGCCGAAGATTGTCCATTGTCTAGTAGCCAATTAAGTAAGTTTGCGAAGCAAATGTGAGCATGCTAGTTCAGACGGAGTGTGAGTGAGCGAGCGAAGCGATCGAACAAACGCAAGCTGATGGCCTGGTCACACGGGGGCGCCTTTGTGACGTGTCGAATGTCGATCGACCACATGATCATAGATCGGATGACGTTCTTGTCGATAAGAATACATGAAGTTGCTAAGTGCGTGTTGTGGGTCAAAGAGAAAAAGAGTGGAAATGATTCGTTTTGTCAGCATATGACGTGCCGTTAGGCGCAGTATGCATTAACAGCTGTGAATACGCTGCTGCTCGGGTTCAGTTGCCGTGCAGTGGATGGCCTGTTGAACGCCACGCAGGCACACTTGTTGCCGTGCAGTGGATGGCCTGTTGAACGCCACGCAGGCACACTTGCTGACGTGCAGTGGATGGTCTATTGAACGCCACGCAGGCACACTTGCTGACGTGCAGTGGATGGTCTATTTAACGCCACGCAGGCACACTTGTTGCCGTGCAGTGGATGGCCTGTTGAACGCCACGCAGGCACACTTGTTGCCGTGCAGTGGATGGCCTGTTGAACGTCACGCAGGCACACTTGCTGACGTGCAGTGGGTGGCCTATTGAACGCTACGCAGGCACACTTGTTGACGTGCAGAGATGGCCGGGAAGGCAAAGAGTAAGTTTCTTCCAAGTTGGTGCAGCAAGCAATATATTTTCATCTAAACTTCATTCGCTTATTTGTCTTTCATTTTCTTGAGGCAAGCTACAAAGCATGCCAACAGCGGTGTCCATAATTTAACGCGCCAAAATTAGCCATTTTGATATCAAGTTGCATGCGCCGGTCTCCATCTTGGTAATTCAGATCGTAATCAGGGTTCTTTATGGAAATAACACAGCCACACTTGGAGCCGACGCGCTCCCAAGGGATGGGCTCACGCATTAGCAAGATGACGCGCAACCGCAAAAATACACACGGTGAGAGAAGTACGAAGTGGGAGAAAAACGTACGCTTTGTTCGACTGGACAAAAAGGCAAAATGCGCACGTCATGAATAAAAACTGTCGTTGTGGTTAGGTCATTACCGAGTAGGTCAAGTCAGGCCTGATCTTGCATATATCTGCATGGGTTTCAAATATTGATGTTCATTCGGGACACTGATACTATGAAGCTCCATGTGAATATAATTGTGGTAAAATGATATGCCAAGTTACTTGTTGACTTTTGCTACGTTAGAATGCACAGAAGTCTCCAGTTCCGGAGATAGAAGACAAACTATTCACATCATTTACGTATGTAAGTTTGGAGATTGCATATTGTTGCTGAACGGTTTCGCGTAGCGATGTAAGACGTGCCTACATAAAAAATAGCTTTAGAATGGTAACTCCTAATCCTGCATCTCCTTCGATCTCTGAGACCTTGAACAACGTGGCATGTTAACTATAAATCTTGGATGGCTAGATGTGCAACAACTAATCAGCTCTCGCTACCGAACCGTTAATCAGCACAATGGAATGTCATGGCGAATAATGAATCGAGAGAGCAGCAGGGGCGCAGCCAGGATTTTCTTAATGACGGACCGACCTCCCAAAAAATATGTTATGAAAAAGACCGTTATTGGCGTGAGAAGAGCTACGAAAATTTCTGTCTTTACGTCATGAAAATATCAAAACTTCTTGTTTCATCCAGTGGTTTGGCATGTTTGGTTATTAAGACCCCCCCCCCCTCTCCCTCCACCGGCTGCGACTCCGCAGTGCAGCATTGATAGAGGCGGCAAAAAGGAGCGTTCTTATCACTACTGAACACTACTCTAAACCCAACTATAATCACATGATAGCTTTTATTTTAATGTGGTGGCTGAAGAAAAATATGTGGAGGGAAATGATTGCACCCTGTATCCTCAGTTTTTATGTTTTAAATTTTACGTTTTATGCAACTTCATATAAGTCATAAAGTCCCAGTGTTCAGATTGAATAAGAGCCATCTGGGTTGAGCCTGTGAAAGGAAGATACTATAAGCCTGGACAAAAGATACTCAACACACCAAATTTACCTAAATTTTAAACCCCACCTTATAAATTCCAAAGAAAATACCCACCAACATCCTGCATACCTATCAATATATATCTGCATTACCTACCCAGCCTAATTCATTCCATTCCACATAACACACGCGTCGATGGAGTGTCTTGTCAAACATCTCCCAACTACATACATGCATGCTTAAAGGCGCCTGCACACTACACATTGTACACCTACTAGCATAAATATCCAATTCACCAGGATGTAAAACAGAAGATATTCCGGCCTAAAAATATATATACCATATTTTGTAATGCATGAGGATCTACATGAGGATTCCACATATTTTTGTAATACATAGGGAATCCCACAACACCAGCATGCAGTCAATTCCATTGATCAACCTCCATTTCCCTGAAAGCCTGTTGTTGCCTAGCTGCCCTATACGACTAGTGAGAGGCAATACCCTGAGGGACAATTCGATAAAAACAAGCCTTTCATCTTCGATACTGGTATGTCATTGGGCTAACATCGAATGCACAGGTGTCCAGCATGATGCGCGTGTGCTGAGTGCCACTGGAGCTAACAGCCGCTGTGCGCAACATTGCCAGAGTCTGTTGCCAGTCAGTCTCCCAGCGGTGTAGTAGCCGGCCAGCTCAAGTGATATGAGGCGTGACGCTAGTTTGAGCTGCCGGAACTGAAGAGCAATAGTAGCCCATGTTGACTTTTGCACGCGGTGGGGGAAAGTAGCGACTCCTCGCCCGTGGACAGTGTTGCCTGTGCTCCTCACTGGATTCGGAGCATTTTTTTAGTCGCATGTTTGGCTGCATTTATTTTGTGACCAGAAGATGTATCATTAGATTGCTTGATGCATTTCCAGTTGTTACCGTCGCTGTCAAATTCACTTCAATATCGATAGTAGACATGGATATATGCCATAGGCCATGGGTAGAACATGGTCCTTATTTTGGAAAGACCCGTGAACATCGTATTTAACAATGGGATCCTGGTCATTATTAAACACGAACTTGGAAGATATTGGATACAGGAGTCTCAGTAATTAACATGTATTCATAAGCTTGGTGATATATCGACGAAATTACTCTTCTGATTACAAATTTTCCAAGCTATCCAGTTAGAGTTGGCAACCCCTTGACATTCGCAACCTTCCGTCGAAATGTACAGCCAAAAACCAGCTCCGCAGACTACAAAGTGCGCAAAGTAAATGTCTTACTTCGGTAGCTTCCGAATTAAATAAGAGTGAACGTGCGTGGTGCTGCCTTTTGAACTCGGCTTGCGCGATGGCGAGTGGTTGCCGCGGGGCGGGCTGCTGTCAGGCGGCGCGGTCTCCGTGTCTGTGAACATCACGTCCTGCCGCGGACACCAGCCGGCTGTAATTAGTCGGCCGGCCCCGCCCCACTACCGGCTGCCGGCGGCAGAGCTGGGCGGGCTGGGGCGGGCTGGGGCGGGCCGGGGCGGGCTGGGGCGGGCCGGGGCGGGCTGGGGCGGGCCGGGGCGGGCTGGGGCGGGCTGGGGCGGGCCGGGGCGGGCTGGGGCGGGCCGGGGCGGGCCGGGGCGGGCTGGGGCGGGCCGGGGCGGGCTGGGCCAGACGGGGCCGTGCCGGGGCAGGACGGGAGCGGGCTGGAGCGGGCCGGGGCGGGCCGGGCCAGACGGCGGGGTCGGGCCGGGACGGGCCGGGCCAGACGGGATCGGGCCGGACGGGCCGGGCCAGACGGGGCCGGGCCGGGCCGTGCCGGGGCAGGACGGAGCGGGCCTAGGGCGGGTCGGAGCGGGCTGGAGCGGGCCGGGGCGGGCCGGAGCGGGCCGGGGCGGGCCGGGCCAGACGGGGTCGGGCCGGGCCAGACGGGGTCGGGCCGTGCCGGGGCAGGACGGAGCGGGACTAGGGCGGGCCGGAGCGTGCCGTGGGCGGGCCGGAGCGGGCCGGGCCAGACGGGGCGGGCCTAGGGCGGGTCGGAGCGGGCCGGAGCGGGCCGTGGGCGGGCTCCGAGGTACGGTAGGGCCAGCACCAATATCGCATCTGGCGCGACAACAGGCACCACTACGTCTCGGCTCGCGAGACGTAGTGGGACACACTACGTCTGGAGTTTAGGGGCGCTTCGGCTCGGCTCGCGGATCGATTGTCATATAGATGAAACGTCGCCGGCTGTGGGCTGTGGGCACACACACATATACACACACGAACACATTCACACGCACGCACACACACACGGAAGCATACACACACACACACACATACACACACATACACACACACACACACACACACACACATATATATATATACATACATATATATATATATATATATATATATATATATATATATATATATATATACATATCATGCCAAAAAGCACCATATGCATGACAATATTCTCTATTTCGATGAGCTGGTATGTGGGTGTGCCAGCTCGCCCTCAAAACCAATACCTCACCAGGGAGCATTCCGGCAGGTTTCTCAATAACGGCGACAGAATGGCACGCGAGGGATGGCGTTCCTTCCGTGTTGGCTGCGTTCCTCGTACAAATGATGCCCCGTTGGCAGCATTTGCTAATGGAAGGCATGTGCAAGAGGCAGCGGCTTCTCCGAACTAGTAATGCCGCCAGTCGTGCACCGCATTAGGATTAGCGACCGGGTCACCAGACCGATTGTGAGGAGGACATCTAGACCGGTTAGGGGGGCATGAGCAGACGAATTAGGGAGAGGGTGATCAGACCGATTGTGAGGAGGACATCTAGACCGGTTAGGGGGGCATTAGCAGACGAATTAGGGAGAGGGTGATCAGACCGATTGTGGGGAGGACATCTATACCGGTTAGGGGAGCATCAGCAGACGAATTAGGGAGAGGGTGACCAGACCGATTGTGGGGAGGACATCTAGACCGGTTAGGGGAGCATCAGCAGACGACTTAGGGAGAGGATGATTAGATGGATTAGAGGGAGGTTTTGTTATCCGCAGTATTTTTTTCGCCGGCGGCCTATGAGTTCATGATGTTTCGAAGATGTCGTTTCCACACTTGACACCAGTGAACTTTTTAAAAGGTGGCGGAAAAGCAACAGCGAAATTGATGCTGAAAACCCTCCGTTCAAGAAAAAAATGTCATGGACAAACGGATGAAATTAAAAAGATGTCCTCGTTCACTGGTTGGATTGTGCGAAATCCGGAAACGTAGTGTACCTTGGTGATAACTAGCTTGGTGATACCAACTATTCACTCCCAGTATTTGTTGTCCGCTTGTGATGGTGCTATACATTAGCATGTCTACTTTGCACACGGGAAATTTCCTCGCAAATGCGGTCGTCGCAGGTGTAACTGCGCATTGTCGTGTGACCGACCCTGGCGATCCGTGAAGGTCGAAAGGCTGGTCCGTCAAGGTCAGGAGGCTGGCCGACCATCACGACCCGTCAAAGATGGGAGGCTGATCCACCATAGCGAGAGACTGACCCGTGAAGGTTGGGAGGCTAACCCGTAAAGGTCGGCGGGACGGCCGACCGTGATGACATGTGAAGGTTGAGAGGCTGAGACGCCAAAGTCTGGAGACTGAGCCGTTCTGGTCGGAGCGGTGATCTGTCAATGTTGGGAAGGTGACCCAGCAATGTTGGGAAGGTGACCCAGCAATGTTGGGAAGGTGACCCGTCCTGGTCGGGAGTTTAACCCGTCAATGTCGGGAGGCTGGCCCGTCCTGGTCAGGAGGTCGACCCGTCAATGTTGGGAAGGTGACCCAGCAATGTTGGGAAGGTGACCCAGCAATGTTGGGAAGGTGACCCAGCAATGTTGGGAAGGTGACCCGTCCTGGTCGGGAGTTTAACCCGTCAATGTCGTGAGGCTGAGCCCTCCTGGACGTGAGTTTAACCCGTCAATGTCGTGAGGCTGAGCCCTCCTGGTCGGGAGGTCGACCCGTCAATGTCGTGAGGCTGAGCCCTCCTGGTCGGGAGGTCGCCCCAATGTCGTGAGGTGAGCCTCCTGGTCGGGAGCGCCCGTCATGTCGTGAGGCTGAGCCCTCCTGGACGTGAGTTTAACCCGTCAATGTCGGGAGGCTGAGCCCTCCCTGTCAGGAGGTCGACTGTCAATGTGTGAGGCTGAGCCCTCCTGGCGTGAGTTTAACCCGTCAATGTCGTGAGCTGAGCCCTCCTGGACGTGAGTTTAACCCGTCAATGTCGTGAGGCTGAGCCCTCCTGGTCGGGAGGTCGACCCGTCAATGTCGTGAGGCTGAGCCCTCCTGGTCGGGAGGTCGACCTGTCAATGTCGTGAGGCTGAGCCCTCCTGGACGTGAGTTTAACCCGTCAATGTCGTGAGCTGAGCCCTCCTGGACGTGAGTTTAACCCGTCAATGTCGGGAGGCTGAGCCCTCCTGGTCGGGAGTTTAACCCGTCAATGTCTGGAGGCTGAGCCCTCCTGGACGTGGGGCTGACCACGCCGTCGTGCTGTCTCCACCGCTTCGCAGTGGATAGTCAGTGGTCACCAATAGTTATCAATGGTCACCGGCTGTCGAACAGCCGTGACCTAGTTTTTAAAATTGGCTATTCCTGGATTGTTTCCATGCAGCACATTATCCTCTCGAAACAATTATCATCTCATGGTTCTCATTTTGAGGTTCAATAATGTTGTTTGCAGTGAGCTCCTGGGTGATAAAGTGTTCAAGATTTGTTGGAGAGTGCAAACTGAGATTCTGGTGTCACATGTTGAAGACAGATCTCCTGTCTGTATTCGATCAGCCAGAAATCATTATCTCAACATGCAGGAGAGCACAGTACAAATGTCCTACCGTGAGTATGGGTATCTGGAGCACCAGATGAGCATGGCACTGATATTGCACGTGAGGTCCTGGTAGCTGACCCCTAGCGAGCGCATGAGGGGGAGGAGGGCTGTGCCGTGTGTGGCGAGCTGGTCAAATGACATGACAGGACCCTTCCCTGACGGAGATTATACCGCGGTCGTGAGCGCCAAACCATGCTGTTCTGCGCATGCTTCTTTTGGTTAATGCACATTACCAATCGAACTTTGTGATCACCAACATTTTGTTTGTGGTAATATCCGCAGTATGCTCCATGAATTCTGAGCTTGGTTGGATACTAAGTCATATGTGGTTAGTGTGGGAAGATTATGATGTGCCTTCCAAGAATCGGACTTATTTTTGCGCACAGTTTCTTCCCCAATAGCATTTGGACGTAGCTCCAACACACCTTGACTTTCGAACGGGAACACACTGGCTGTCCCTTTACGGGAGCAATTTAGTGTACACCAGGGATACGTTTACCAAAGGAGAGCGCTCGTGTCCTACACGAAGAACACCACCTGTTAAGCCAGTTGCGCTGCCCAGCACTACGCCCAGCCGCTTTCTATCGAGCGGCCAATGCTGTTGCTGCCGCCAGCACTCCCACCGAGTACGACGGTTCAGAGGTTGGGGATGGGGGTGGGGAAGTATTGAAGACAAATCCATTCCACTGCATAGTCTGGGAACAGTGGAGGGTCAATGACCATCATGAGAAGACACAGCTGACGCATCATGTGTTGAAGTGTGTAGATCCCGGAGTCGACCTTGGTCTGGCGGATTGGCACCGGGACGTCACTATCTTCTGGCGATGGAGTATGAATGCATGCGTATATATATATATATATATATATATATATATATATATATATATATATATATATATCCATTTATCTACCCACATATTTTGATGCATAGGGTTAGCCAAAGAAGAAATCATGTCATTAAAACACTTTTGTGCATCAGCGTCAAGATCTGGCATTTCGCAACCAGCATGACAGCAAGTTCCTTATTTGCGGTGCAGTTGCATTGCAAAGTTACAATGCATGCACAGTATTTCCAATGGGATAATGTCATGAATTAATTAATTAGTGGAAGCCAACAGACCAATAACGTATGACATGCATTGGCACTCGCAGTAAAAGGGGAATCAACTGATTTTAGAACACAGAGGTCGCACACTAGATATGAAGAAAATGCACATCTGCACTACACTGCACAGATAAGCGGCATTATCGATGCCTCCTCCAAAAATTGAAGTGGGTGTATGCAAAATCACTGAGACAGTGGTCGTCCGGGCTACCAAGACGATGACCACTATACAGCCTCTAGCACAATGGACAGGACCACTATACAGCATATAGCACAATGGACAGGACCACTATACAGCATATAGCACAATGGACAGGACCACTATACAGCATATAGCACAATGGACATGACCACTATACAGCATATAGCACAATGGACAGGACCACTATACAGCATATAGCACAATAACCATAGCCACCGCACAGCCTATAGCACAATAACAATGATGACTACTACACAGGTACACAGCCTATAGCGCAAGGGCCATGACCACTACACAGCATATAGGACAATGACCATAGCCACTGCACAGCCTATAGCACAATGACCATGGCCACTACACAGCCTGTAGCACAATGGCCATGACCACTGCACAGCCTATGGCACAATGACCATATCCACTGCACAGCCTATGGCACAATGGCCATGACCACTGCACAACCAATATCAGTGGGGAGCACCAGAGGTTCTTCGGCATTGATGGACCGCTGCACACACCGTAGCAGCGGGGAACGCCAGTGGTTCTCTGGCAATGATGAACCACTGCACTGTATATGAGCGGGGAGCGCCAGTGGTTCTCTGGCAATGATGAACCACTGCACTGTATATGAGCGGGGAACGCTACTGGTTCTCTGGCAATGATGAACCACTGCACTGTATATGAGCGGGGAACGCCAGTGGTTCTCTGGCAATGATGAACCACTGCACTGTATATGAGCGGGGAACGCCAGTGGTTCTCTGACAATGATGAACCACTGCACTGTATATGAGCGGGGAACGCCAGTGGTTCTCTGGCAATGATGAACCACTGCACTGTATATGAGCGGGGAACGCCAGTGGTTCTCTGGCAATGATGAACCACTGCACTGTATATGAGCGGGGAACGCCAGTGGTTCTCTGGCAATGATGAACCACTGCACTGTATATGAGCGGGGAACGCCAGTGGTTCTCTGGCAATGATGAACCACTGCACTGTATATGAGCGGGGGAACGCCAGTGGTTCTCTGGCAATGATGAACCACTGCACTGTATATGAGCGGGGAACGCCAGTGGTTCTCTGGCAATGATGAACCACTGCACTGTATATGAGCGGGGAACGCCAGTGGTTCTCTGGCAATGATGAACCACTGCACTGTATATGAGCGGGGAACGCTAGTGGTTCTCTGGCAATGATGAACCACTGCACTGTATATGAGCGGGGAACGCTAGTGGTTCTCTGGCAATGATGAACCACTGCACTGTATATGAGCGGGGAGCGCCAGTGGTTCTCTGGCAATGATGAACCACTGCACTGTATATGAGCGGGGAGCGCCAGTGGTTCTCTGGCAATGATGAACCACTGCACTGTATATGAGCGGGGAACGCTAGTGGTTCTCTGGCAATGATGAACCACTGCACTGTATATGAGCGGGGAACGCTACTGGTTCTCTGGCATGAACCACTGCACTGTATATGAGGAGGGGGAATTGGTTTTTTGGCAATGATGGACCACTGCACTGTATATGAGCGGGGAACGCTACTGGTTCTCTGGCAATGATGGACCACTGCACTGTATATGAGCGGGGAACGCTACTGGTTCTCTGGCAATGATGAACCACTGCACTGTATATGAGCGGGGAACGCTACTGGTTCTCTGGCAATGATGAACCACTGCACTGTATATGAGCGGGGAACGCTACTGGTTCTCTGGCAATGATGGACCACTGCACTGTATATGAGCGGGGAGCGCCAGTGGTTCTCTGACAATGATGGACCACTGCACTGTATATGAGCGGGGAGCGCCAGTGGTTCTCTGGCAATGATGGACCACTGCACTGTATATGAGCGGGGAACGCTACTGGTTCTCTGGCAATGATGGACCACTGCACTGTATATGAGCGGGGAACGCTACTGGTTCTCTGGCAATGATGAACCACTGCACTGTATATGAGCGGGGAACGCTACTGGTTCTCTGGCAATGATGAACCACTGCACTGTATATGAGCGGGGAACGCCAGTGGTTCTCTGGCAATGATGGACCACTGCACTGTATATGAGCGGGGAACGCTAGTGGTTCTCTGGCAATGATGGACCACTGCACTGTATATGAGCGGGGAACGCTACTGGTTCTCTGGCAATGATGGACCACTGCACTGTATATGAGCGGGGAACGCTACTGGTTCTCTGGCAATGATGAACCACTGCACTGTATATGAGCGGGGAACGCTACTGGTTCTCTGGCAATGATGGACCACTGCACTGTATATGAGCGGGGAACGCTAGTGGTTCTCTGGCAATGATGAACCACTGCACTGTATATGAGCGGGGAACGCTACTGGTTCTCTGGCAATGATGAACCACTGCACTGTATATGAGCGGGGAACGCCAGTGGTTCTCTGGCAATGATGGACCACTGCACTGTATATGAGCGGGGAGCGCCAGTGGTTCTCTGGCAATGATGGACCACTGCACTGTATATGAGCGGGGAACGCCAGTGGTTCTCTGGCAATGATGGACCACTGCACTGTATATGAGCGGGGAACGCTATACCTCACTTTTTATGGGACGCATGGTTCTCTGGCAATGATGGACCACTGCACTGTATATGAGCGGGGAACGCTACTGGTTCTCTGGCAATGATGAACCACTGCACTGTATATGAGCGGGGAACGCTACTGGTTCTCTGGCAATGATGAACCACTGCACTGTATATGAGCGGGGAGCGCCAGTGGTTCTCTGACAATGATGAACCACTGCACTGTATATGAGCGGGGAGCGCCAGTGGTTCTCTGGCAATGATGGACCACTGCACTGTATATGAGCGGGGAGCGCCAGTGGTTCTCTGGCAATGATGAACCACTGCACTGTATATGAGCGGGGAAATTTCTAATGATGAACCACTGCACTGTATATGAGCGGGGAACGCTACTAGTTCTCTGGCAATGATGGACCACTGCACTGTATATGAGCGGGGAACGCCAGTGGTTCTCTGACAATGATGAACCACTGCACTGTATATGAGCGGGGAACGCTACTGGTTCTCTGGCAATGATGGACCACTGCACTGTATATGAGCGGGGAGCGCTATTATTTTTTTGGGAAAGATGGACCACTGCACTGTATATGAGCGGGGAACGCCAGTGGTTCTCTGACAATGATGAACCACTGCACTGTATATGAGCGGGGAACGCTACTGGTTCTCTGGCAATGATGGACCACTGCACTGTATATGAGCGGGGAGCGCCAGTGGTTTGGCAATATAACCTGCTGTAATTTTCTCTGCAATGATGGACCACTGCACTGTATATGAGCGGGGAGCGCCAGTGATTCTCTGGCAATGATGGACCACTGCACTGTATATGAGCGGGGAACGCCAGTGGTTCTCTGACAATAATGGACCACTACATTGTATATGAGCGGGGAACGCCAGTGATTCTCTGACAATGATGAACCACTGCACTGTATATGAGCGGGGAGCGCCAGTTGTTCTCTGGCAATAATTGACCACTGCACTGTATATGAGCGGGGAACGCCAGTGGTTCTCTGGCAATAATGGACCACTACATTGTATATGAGCGGGGAACGCCAGTGGTTCTTCGTTGGTGTCGTGGGTCTACTTTATTTATTGATTACATGAATCAGGATGCAAACGCAACACACATGTCAATAGCACGATGCTGACAACCGCGCGATATCGCAGAGTATCTATCCTGTCTATCTCTATATTTTGCTGACGGCGTTACGATGGAGTATCCGGTTACCGCTGGGATGCTGACTAACTACAAACCGACTAACCAACCAAACAGCCATCCAGCCAGGCAGCCAGCCAGCCAGCCAGCCGGCCAGGCAGCCAACCAGCCAGCCAGCCAGCCAGCCAGCCAGCCAGCCAGCCAGCCAGCCAGCCAGCCAGCCAGCCAGCCAGCCGGCCAGGCAGCCAACCAGCCAGCCAGCCAGCCAGCCAGCCAGCCAGCCAGCCAGCCAGCTGGCCGGCCAGTCAGCCAGCCAGCCAGCCAGCCAACCAAACAGCCATCCAGCCAGCCAGCCATCCAGCCAGCCAGCCGGCCAGGCAGCCAACCAGCCAGCCAGCCAGCCAGCCAGCCAGCCAGCCAGCCAGGCAGCCAGCCAGCCAGCCAGCCAGGCAGCCAGCCAGCCAGCCAGCCAGCCAGCCAGCCAGCCAGCCAGCCAGCCAGCCAGCCAGCCAGCCAGCCAGCCAGCCAGCCAGCCAGCCAGCCAGCCAGCCAGCCAGCCAGCCAGCCAGCCAGCCAGCCAGCCAGCCAGCCAGCCAGCCAGCCAGCCAGCCAGCCAGCAGGCCAGCCAGCCAGCCAGCCGGCCGGTCAGCCAGCCGGCCGGTCAGCCAGCCAGCCAGCCAGCCGGCCAGTCAGCCAGCCAGACAATCAGCCAGCCGGACGGGACCGACCGACCGACCGACCGACCGACCGACCGACCGACCAACCAACCAACCAACCAACCAACCAACCAACGATACACGCATTACGTAACAATCCAACACACTAGGAGGGTTGGTCAACGAAGCACGCGTCGGAGCCACAGCGCACGCCAAATACAGTTGCGGTCACTCACCGCAGGAACTGCACGTGGGTCGGGGCGTCCGCCTGGTCGACCCATGACATACAAGAACGGCACTTACCCGAACGGAGCATGCAGGCAGGCACGTACCGGGGCGACGAACACCCTTGAAGCAGTGGTCGCTGGTTCCGATACCAACCAATGTGGACGGCCCGACTAAACGGAGTAGCTCCGAAACCTCCACCGGACACCGTGAGACTGCTACAGGAGGGTTGTGATGGGTGCGGGTCAGTTGAAGGCTTCTGGTGGCAGTCTGCTGGGGAGGCCTCGTCGGCATGGTGTACATCCTTCACTGATGGCAGGTGAGCCAGCAGGCCTAGTGGTCGGGCGACAGGACATATGACTGGCGGCCGGGCCGGTACTGAACACGTCAAGTCCCGCAGCAGCAAATGAATGCGAGCCATTCATTAATTACTGCGACCAGCATGTCCAATTACGTGGAACACTGGAGAACGTGACCCTTCCCCCCCCCCCCCCACCCCGCTCAGCAAATTTTTTCACTAGATGTGGCCCTCCGGAGAAGTGTGCCCCATCTTCGATGAAGATTGTTGAGTCCGCTCCTGGTGATTAATAATGATTGTCCTCAAAAGATGGTCATTGTGGTAGAACGAGGCAGGGTGGATTTTCTGCTCCTTTGCCAGTTAGCACACACTTCGAATGAGTTCGCATCGGCCAGGTCAGGAATCGGTGCCTTGGTGCCTTGGCCAAGGATACTGAAGTCTTTTGCATATCGATATGTAGGTATTTGCACCGCGAGGGGTGTAACAATAGTTTGGATAGCCTCAGATCAGAGTCCCGACAAGTCGGTACACGTTCACGCACGGGCGCAGCTATACGATAGCTGCACGTTTCATTAGTAAATGGTCAGGATGAAGTTAACTTTCTTACATTCTACTCAATGGAACATTAACGTGCCAACAAGTAATATTCACACACTTTCGAAGTCGAATAGCCCATTTTGTTTTATAAATTTATATTCTCATTAAAGATAAGATAACCGGACCGGATGTTCATAGCCAATTATCTGCTGGAACACCGTTTCGCTTCCCGCTGTTAAGCCATGAATTGGCCTAAGGCAAATAGTGCTTGCCTTCTCAGGTCTTGCCTTCTCAGGTCTTGCCGAGGTAGCCGCTGCATGCGTGACGGGACCGCCTCAGGTTTGGCACACTTTCTGACAACTGGGCAGCAGATCTTTGGTGGGCAGATTGTTGTCTAACAACCCGGGATCACTGAAGTAGACCAGGTCAACATCAGGTTACCGGTTTGGTAGTGTGTTTTAGGGTGCGCTTCCAAGGACGATAAAACAAATTGAGCTTCAGTGATACCTAAGCGCGTTGCACTTGATAAGTAAGTATTTGTACTTCGACATCACAGCACGAAAGGGTACAGATGACCTGAGGTCATGTTATGAGGCCAAACCTAGATGTGTGTGTTCCATGCTCACAATGCCAGTCTAACAACAATAATGCAAATATCGGAAAATATATGATAGCGCGCATTGCCGTCTATAAGTGTACAAAGATCCAGCTTGCTGTCAGATCAGATCACGAAGGCGTGACCGATAATGTGTACCTGCTCCACTCTTCACAGAAAAGTCGAACTGTGGAAATGCCATTGATTGTCATTTTAGGCAGCTAGATATCATATGTTCTTATGACATGCGTTGGGATGTCTTCTGAGTGTTTTTTCAGTGTTTGCACACGGTCATGTTCATCCTAGGTCAGGTATCTTGGTGACTCGGAGTGGCCAAAGTTGGTCCCTTTTCGCAGAAATTTGATTTGAGGGGTAATTCCCAACAATGGATTTAAGACCAACACTCTTCTTCCGCCCATTGCCAAGGTTATAGTCATACTGCATGGGTCATCTTACGTCAAGAGCTAGATGACCTGGTGTGATACAAGTTGCACTTTTCAACAAATTATCTTCCTGGGTAGCTATTAATGCTGAATTGGAACTCACTGAATTCATCTAAGTTTTGCCATAGAAATGCACAAGTTATGGAAATTAATAAGGTGTGGTGTGTATATTTGATGACCTTGATCGGTCAGATGTTACGAGATGAATTTTGATCACGTATTTCGGTACCATGTGGTGCAGGGCATCTTTTCAAGTCCATTTGCTTTTGTTCCATCTCTTCATGGTATGTAGTTTGGAAGTGTCGGCGCAATTACGTTCGAACGCGGCAAGGTGCTGGTGTAAGAAAGAGCAAGGCATGCTTCTCACGTCTTCTATGCATGAGTTTGATCTTGAATTCGGTTCTTAATATCATAACGGTGCTTGGCAAAAGCTCACCCACCTATCGTTGCTGTATTGTACCCAAAAATGTAATTTGGTTAGAGACCAGGCGTCCAAAATCGGCAACACACGTTGACCTGCCAGTTCGTGACTCCCGACCTCGACCTCGTGAAGCCAACATGGAGCCTCAATGGTACCAGATGGATGCAGTTTGTTTACAACATTGCACAGTTTGTGGTCAGCGTTATGCGTAAGTGAAAACCACGTTTCTCTGTGTGGTCTAAAATAAAAGTGCAGGAGGGGGAAACTCCTGCCAACCTCCTGCAGAAGCAGGGGTACGATTTGCGGTCGATCTTGCACGGGTTGCATCTGCTTTATCTCCAGCATAGGATTCCATTAGAGGTGCGCAGTAGTGAGGACCAGTGGGCTGGTTAAAGGGCTCCACTGATGTAGCTGTGCTTGGGGCATATGGAACAACTCGCCCATGACAATCTTTTCTAAATAGTTGTATTATGCCGAGGAATGAAGTACCAGAAGACGGTACCACCTCCTTCTATTGTTGATCGTGGTGGCGACTGAGAAAGCTTCACCCTGGCTCATTGATGCATTACGAGCGAGTGTGAAGCCTGACCGAGTCTACCCCGTGTGCGTGGTACAGACGGTCATGTGGGCGGGCCGACCCGGTCCGATCTGTACGCTTTTGACAACGCCATAAACCCTGTGTTGCACCGCTCCTCGTCCGTATTCCAGCTTTACTCAGGGTCAAATGTTATCTTTTAAGTCCGATTTTTACCCATCGTTGTCCCAATGTTCTTCATGAAGGACCATAATCTTTGTTCAAAAAGAGGCATGCATCGCCATTTCTGTGTCCTGCTATCAACAATATATCACAGTGTAATGCAGCGTTCGGTTCCCAATTTTCCCAGTCGGAGTCTCGTCTGCTTTTTTCATTTGGAGATTTACCGACATTCATCAGATCATTTATCGAAAGTGCACACATGATTAATGCTTAGAGATGACGTCAATTATCAGATCCGTGTAGCCTTTTGTACCAGACTTGCACAATATGCTTTCACGTTGAAATGACTTCGCCAATGTATATACGTGCTGACATGGCCTAACGTGAACATATCTGAGGGCAAATCGCCACGACCCTCACTGATCTTCATCGGAGTCAGCGGAACGAAAACGATTGCGAGATTGCGACAGGCTGAAATTCTTCCAGCATGAAAGGCATCAAAATAAGTAATCCACCTGTACTGCATTTCATATGCCATGCTATATGTAGCTGAGTTGCATTTGCACTAATTACGTAGCCTGAGCACCAGAGTGCGGCACAACAGTAATTAGCGTTACAGAGTACCATGCGATATTACAGTGCCAGATGTACTGTTGTTCAGTACAATTTCGCTCAATGCATAACTTTCACCGTGATTATGCTGATAAGTGTCGAAAGCATATTGTGCTAGCATCACGCAGTCAGCTGAACCGTGCAGTGCTTCAAGCCAGAAGGATAATTGTAAGAGTGATGTTGTTTAAGCAGATGCTTTTCATGCTGGCAGTTGTGACGAGTGTCGATCTGACTTCTATGCCTTGCCTTGCCGCTGCTCCAGCAGCGCCGGGCGCTCTGGGTGCGGGCTGCCGCTACCCAAATGCATCGCTCTTACCGTGATTATGGTGGCCGAGAGCATTCACAGAACCCAGAGTTCACCGCCCACCGACTGTGAGACTTAGCAGCAGACGCTCCGCGAGCAGAATGCAAAGCAGCCGGTTGAGAGCCGGCCTCGTTGCTCAGCCAGCATATTGGTAGTGGTGCAAGCTGAGTTCACTCAACTCCAAATGATCAAGAGTGGGGCTTGCCGAAGCCGCCAGCTTTCGATGGTGCTATTAGTCTAGTGTCAATGATCGTATTTAGTCATAATGTAGGCAAGCTTTGGTCTGCTTCTTGGGAGCTATCTTGACGCTACCCTGCCATAGCGATTCCATTATACTGCCTGCAGGATTAGGCACCCTTACAGTGACCCCACACGGTGCCTAATCTGCCCTGACACTCCCACTACTCTCCCCTGACGCTCCTACTACTCTGCCCTGACAATCCCACTACTCTTCCCTGACGCTTAGAGTAGTCTTCCCTGACGTTGCCACTACTCTCCCCTGATGCTCCCACTACTCTGTCGTGACTCTCCAACAAGTCTTCCCTGATTCTCACATTTAAATGTTTTGCTCTGCCCTGACGCTTCCACTACTCTGCCCTGACGCTCCCACTACCCTGCCATAACGAGTTCATTGTGCTGCCTCCAAGCCACCCTTGCATTTGTCATCACACAGTAATACTCTGCCCTGATGCTCTTACTACTCTACCCTGACGCTCCCACTACTCTACCCTGACGCTAATCTACCCTGGCGCTCCCACTACTCTGTCCCAAGATAGCTTCACGGTACTCATCACGGCCATCTGACACTTGCTGAAGCGCTGCCAGCTGAAATGGTAGTCACAACGGCCAGTGGTTGGTGTGTTCGCCAGAAGCTGTGGTTCCAGCACGTGTGGCCGTGTCTGCGGGAGGAGATGCTGGCACAGGAGGTGCTGGCTGCTGTTTTACAGCCAATCCTCTACATCATCAGCGAGATCAGTGAGGAGGAGTACGAGACCATCATCCTGCCCAGGTTCAGGTGAGAGGTCACCTCTACATAATGAGTAAAGCCAGTCGCAAGTTCGAGACCATCATCTTGCCGGGGTTCAGGTTGGAGGTCACGTCTATATCATGAGTAAAGTCAGTCAGGTGTGCAAGACCATCAACCTGTTGAGATTCAGGAAACCGTTTGCATTTGCATTTGCATTTGCATCATCAGAGACATCAGTCATTAGTACGAAGCCCTGCCGAGGTTCGAGTCAGAGGTTACCACCTATAGCGACATCAGTCAGGAGCACGGATCACCACATTGCCGAGGTTCGAGTGGGAGGTTACCACCTATAGCGACATCAGTCAGGAGCACGGATCACCACATTGCCGAGGTTCGAGTGGGAGGTTACCACCTATAGCGACATCAGTCAGGGGCACGGATCACCACATTGCCGAGGTTCGGGTGGGAGGTTACCACCTATAGCGACATCAGTCAGGGGCACGGATCACCACATTGCCGAGGTTCGGGTGGGAGGTTACCACCTATAGCGACATCAGTCAGGGGCACGGATCACCACATTGCCGAGGTTCGGGTGGGAGGTTACCACCTATAGCGACATCAGTCAGGGGCACGGATCACCACATTGCCGAGGTTCGGGTGGGAGGTTACCACCTATAGCGACATCAGTCAGGGGCACGGATCACCACATTGCCGAGGTTCGAGTGGGAGGTTACCACCTATAGCGACATCAGTCAGGAGCACGGATCACCACATTGCCGAGGTTCGGGTGGGAGGTTACCACCTATAGCGACATCAGTCAGGGGCACGGATCACCACATTGCCGAGGTTCGGGTGGGAGGTTACCACCTATAGCGACATCAGTCAGGGGCACGGATCACCACATTGCCGAGGTTCGGGTGGGAGGTTACCACCTATAGCGACATCAGTCAGGAGCACGGATCACCACATTGCCGAGGTTCGGGTGGGAGGTTACCACCTATAGCGACATCAGTCAGGAGCACGGATCACCACATTGCCGAGGTTCGGGTGGGAGGTTACCACCTATAGCGACATCAGTCAGGAGCACGGATCACCACATTGCCGAGGTTCGGGTGGGAGGTTACCACCTATAGCGACATCAGTCAGGGGCACGGATCACCACATTGCCGAGGTTCGGGTGGGAGGTTACCACCTATAGCGACATCAGTCAGGGGCACGGATCACCACATTGCCGAGGTTCGGGTGGGAGGTTACCACCTATAGCGACATCAGTCAGGAGCACGGATCACCACATTGCCGAGGTTCGAGGTGGGAGGTTACCACCTATAGCGACATCAGTCAGGGGCACGGATCACCACATTGCCGAGGTTCGGGTGGGAGGTTACCACCTATAGCGACATCAGTCAGGAGCACGGGTGACCAAACCGCCGAGGTTCGGGTGGGAGGTTACACGTATACCATCAGCGGCACCAATCGGGATAACTAGATCACTACTGCTCAGGTCCAAGTGACAAGCCATCATCCTGCTCAGTTTATTTTCTGCGATCGTAGGCTGATCAGAATTCATGAATGATGACTAATGACGAAAGCCTAGTATTTAACGAGGCACAGCCGGATTAAAATAGCTGGTGAATGCGTTTCACTGAGAGCAAAGGCAGACGTCGGGCTGAGTCCGACAGCAGCGAGACAGCTTCCCAGAAAGTGCAGCAGTCATGGGAGTGTGTGTGGTGACGCAGAGCTGACGGTGGACGACAGACACGCCTGCCTGTGACAGATCTATTTTCGTGTACTCCCGAGGGCACTGTTTCTCTTCGTACCAAGGTTCAAGTATATCGTGCATCCTGTTTACCCTCCTGAGGACTGACAGCCCAGCCCACCCCTGAGGACTGACAGCCCAGCCCACCCCTGAGGACTGACAGCCCAGCCCACCCTTGAGGACTGACAGCCCAGCCCACCCCTGAGGACTGACAGCCCAGCCCACCCCTGAGGACTGACAGCCGAGCCCACCCCTGAGGACTGACAGCCCAGCCCACCCCTGAGGACTGACAGCCCAGCCCACCCCTGATGACTGAGAGCCCAGCCCACCCCTGATGACTGAGAGCCCAGCCCACCCCTGATGACTGAGAGCCCAGCCCACCCCTGAGGACTGAGAGCCCAGCTCACCCCTGAGGACTGACAGCCGAGCCCACCCCTGAGGACTGACAGCCCAGCCCACCCCTGAGGACTGACAGCCCAGCCCACCCCTGAGGACTGACAGCCCAGCCCACCCCTGAGGACTGACAGCCCAGCCCACCCCTGATGCCAGAGCCGAGCCCACCCCCTGAGGACTGAGAGCCCAGCTCACCCCTGATGACTGACAGCCCAGCCCACCCCCTGATGACTGAGAGCCCAGCTCACCCCTGAGGACTGACAGCCGAGCCCACCCCTGATGACTGAGAGCCCAGCCCACCCATGAGGACTGATAACCCAGCTCACCGCTGAGGACTGACAGCCCACCGAATACCTCAAAGAATTCCTGAGACCACCGAATACTTATATGTGCTTGCATACTAAATGCTGTACGACGCCAAATCTGATGCCACACGAGGGTGACAGGTTCTGCCAAGCTATATGTCCCACACAAGTCGCATTAATCAGTATTCTTAGCGAGTATGCAGTGCATGTACGTGCATACATTTATGTCAGCACGTGTGTTCAAGGGTACGAGCATGTGTGGTAGGTGATGTAGGTACAGGCCATTTCAAGTCGGATGTCCTATGGCTCATTGAATAAACGGCTGGGGTTGTCAAAATGTGAGCCATAGACCCTGCCTCTGTGTTCATATGCCCTTGTGTAAGACATCAAAAGGTACCGAAGGCATATGGCATGATTGTTCAAGCAACGAAGGGGTGATCTCAATCGATAAATCGTTGAAATGCACTACAATTTCTGCGTGCTCGAGGATTTCAACACTCGCGTGTATTTGTCAATTACAGAAATTGTGTTCTTCTCAGATGTATATTCTCATGGCCGAAGTCTATTCAGGCCTCGGTTACACTGCTGGAGAACCTTCATATTATTCTGGAGAAGACGCCCGTGGACGAAGTACAGACAGACGTGATGCCCATCATCTACAACGCCCTCGACACCACCACAGCCCAGATACAGGCAAGCCATCCCGCAGCACTCACAAAACAGCCCAGACACAGGCAAGCCAGCCCGCAGCACTCACAAAACAGCCCAGATACAGGCAAGCCAGCCCGCAGCACTCACAAAACAGCCCAGACACAGGCAAGCCAGCCCGCAGCACTCACAAAACAGCCCAGATACAGGCAAGCCATCCCGCAGCACTCACAAAACAGCCCAGATACAGGCAAGCCATCCCGCAGCACTCACAAAACAGCCCAGACACAGGCAAGCCAGCCCGCAGCACTCACAAAACAGCCCAGATACAGGCAAGCCAGCCCGCAGCACTCACAAAACAGCCCAGATACAGGCAAGCCAGCCCGCAGCACTCACAAAACAGCCCAGACACAGGCAAGCCAGCCCGCAGCACTCACAAAACAGCCCAGATACAGGCAAGCCAGCCCGCAGCACTCACAAAACAGCCCAGACACAGGCAAGCCAGCCCGCAGCACTCACAAAACAGCCCAGATACAGGCAAGCCAGCCCGCAGCAGTCACAAAACAGTCCAATCTGAAGACATTGCATCAAAGCTAGCCAACTTAATCATGCGGAATATGTCACCGGCGAGATTGCGTCAACACCTTCTATGCTTGTTTCTGTAGACCATTGGATATTTTGCGTATTTTACGGCAACGCTTTGCAATGCAATTGTTTTTTCATATCCACAGACTTCAGTTAAGATTGTTCTGATGTAGCGATGCACTCGTTAGCTCCGCTTCTATTTTGACACATTACAAACATGTTTTGAGTCTCGAACCCCTGTTTGGCATTCAGAAACCTGAACATTGATATACATTGCTCGCAATCTATTTCTGAGCAGTCAGTCAAAGAACCTAATTCTTACCAGTTGATTAGAAGTAGCATTTGGTAACATGCTTTTCTTCGATTTTATAAATTGATTGCATTGCAAAATTTCGATTTCTCGATTATTTATCGAATTACTTTAATTATTGAGAACACAACTTGATATTCAGCAGGCTATGGAAACAAAAGCAAGCAGAACTGATTACTTGAATTTGAGCAACATGTTTCAACATTTCACCACCCGAGAAACATAAGTTAAGTTGCTTTCCTTCTGATATTACCAGCTATGCACAAATAGTTCGGAAACCTAAAAAGGAAAACCAAGGAAAGCGCAAAAGTTCCAATTATTCTTTCAGGTAATAACGCCTTGCATTTTTACATTATCACATTCTTTTGCTTTTCCATCTCTTCATATCTGTCTCTGTCTCTGTTTCTCTGTCATTATGTCTCTCTGTCTCTCTGTTTCTCTGTATCTGTATTTGTCTCTCCATCTTTCTGTTTCTGCCTCTTCCTCTGTCCCTATTTCTGTCTCTGACTCTGTCTCTGTCTCTGTCTCTGTCCCTGTCTCTGTCTCTGTCTCTGTCTCTATCTCTGTCTCTGTCTCTGTCTCTGTCTCTGTTTATGTCTCTGTCTCTGTATCTGTCTATGCCTCTGTCTCTGTCTCTGTTTCTGTTTCTGCCTCTGTCTCTGTCTCTGTTTTTCTGTATCTGTATTTGTCTCTCCATCTCTATGTTTCTGCCTCTGTCTCTGTCTCTGTCTTGGTCTCCGTCTCCGTCTCCGTCTCCGTCTCCGTCTCCGTCTCCGTCTCCGTCTCCGTCTCCGTCTTCATCTCCATCTCTATCTGCGTCTCCGTCTGTCTCTGTCTCTGTCTCTGCCTTTGTCTCTATCTCTGTCTCTGTCCCTGTCATCAATATATGTTGATGTCTTAAGTAGCCGTTCGGTTGAGACGGCTCAGACAGAGACCGTTCAGTTATCTGTCTCTGTCTAGGTCTTAATCTCATCCGAGCATTAAGCCTGATGTCCACCAATGGCATATCGATCACGGTGCAGTGGATCAAGTTAACCTCGAATGCTGGTCATTTCACTTCAGATTTCAGCTGACAAAGCTTCAGCTCCTGTGAGATGAAGCAGTTTCCGTGAGGTCTGCCGTGGTGTGAGTGATGGGTGTCTGCTGGAGCGCTGGTGCACGCTCCAGAGGGAGGCCCGTATGTCAGCCTGCTGCCCACCGTGCGGCCATGTGTCGCCACACTGTATCATGCCGTCGCCCGCGGAGCTCGCTGTCCTCGGCATCTAACGATGACGGACACGCCAATTCCGTCCCTGCCCGCACCTGGCCGCTGCTGGAACGTCACTGATGCTGCTATTTTTGGTTGGTTGCTACGATATTGCCCCTACAGTTGGCATCATTGCTGTTGGATTGCCGCTGCTACTGCGCCTTTCCGGCAGCTGGCTCTCACTGGATTGTCACCGCTGCTGTTCTGTTCGTAGCGAGCCTGTCTGCTGGCCATCCCAAATGTTGCCGAGTACATAGACGAGGAGTCAGCTCGGAAACTGGTGTTCCCGCGCGCCAAGGCCATTTACGAGAAAAACTCATCCGACCTGCTGGTGAGATACACGTCACCGGCTCTGATCAGTTCCAGCACTCGTGCCTGATGAGATACACGTCACCAGCTCTGATCAGTTCCAGCACTCGTGCCTGATGAGATACACGTCACCAGCTCTGATCAGTTCCAGCACTCGTGCCTGATGAGATACACGTCACCAGCTCCGATCAGTTCCAGCACTCGTGCCTGATGAGATACACGTCACCAGCTCCGATCAGTTCCAGCACTCGTGCCTGATGAGATACACGTCACCGGCTCCGATCAGTTCCAGCACTCGTGCCTGATGAGATACACGTCACCAGCTCTGATCAGTTCCAGCACTCGTGCCTGATGAGATACACGTCACCAGCTCTGATCAGTTCCAGCACTCGTGCCTGATGAGATACACGTCACCGGCTCCGATCAGTTCCAGCACTCGTGCCTGATGAGATACACGTCACCGGCTCCGATAGTTGTCCAGCACTCGTGCCTGATGAGATACACGTCACCAGCTCTGATCAGTTCCAGCACTCGTGCCTGATGAGATACACGTCACCGGCTCTGATCAGTTCCAGCACTCGTGCCTGATGAGATACACGTCACCAGCTCTGATCAGTTCCAGCACTCGTGCCTGATGAGATACACGTCACCAGCTCCGATCAGTTCCAGCACTCGTGCCTGATGAGATACACGTCACCAGCTCCGATCAGTTCCAGCACTCGTGCATGTGCATCGTGTCGTACACTCAATGTTTTTGTATCTCCATCGATGCTGTGTCCCTTTTAGGGGTATTTCGAACGTCATAAGTTCCCGTAACCTTCACTAGTATGGCCTTAATGCCTCTCAGAATCTGTATAATTATATTCAATGTATTCTTTTTCATTATTTTAGTTATGTTCGGGGATATCGAAGCACCGCTTTAATGAAGTTAGTTGCGACTTTACCTTCATCTCGTCTTCTCTGGTGTCGAGTTGGATATAGGATATATAGCTTAATCGATTTAAAGAATGCAACCAAGCAAGTGTTCACCAACTAGTGCATTTAGCATGCCAACTCCTTCACTCGCTTTTTACAGTGATTAAATCGAATAAAGAACAAAGTATGGGAGGGCCATCGCATGTTAACACAGCTGGCGAAGGGCACAATTCAGCACCCCACTCCTTCAGATCTTGCTTATATTTTGTGTATGGAGGCATCTTGGGCCCAGAACACGACTACAAAACTTGTAGATATCTCTGACCATCCATCTGTCCTGCATGGAGACGTTATTTGACGTCATACCACAAACAGATCTTTAAACTCTTGTCTCTGGAATCAGGAAAGATTCTTTAGATGCGAGAAATGGGTGACAAAATGCAATTTTTCAACCAAATGTGCCAGAATGTTTTTTAAGGATATTCATAGCTCTTTTCACCAAAATGTTGCGTATACTTTTGACTTCTGAAAAACGCCCCTCTCAATTTTCTTTAGGCATCCATTTTGGAATTATACTCTCAATTATACCTTGGTGTCACTGATAAATAAAGTGGGACCTTAACTCCAACAGCGTGCTTAATTTGCCCACCCTGGTCGGGTGGGCCCGGCGTGGTGATGGTCGGGTGGAGGCGCGGCGTGGTTGTGGTCGAATGGGTCCGGCGTGGTGGTGGTCGGGTGGGCCCGGCGTGGTGGTGGTCGGGTGGAGGCTCCAGTCGGGTGGGTCCGGCGTGGTGGTGGTCGGGTGGAGGCGCGGCGTGGTGGTGGTCGGGTGGGTCCGGCGTGGTGGTGGTCGGGTGGGCCCGGCGTGGTGATGGTCGGGTGGAGGCGCGGGGTGGTGTTGGTCGGGTGGAGGCGCGGCGTGGTGGTGGTCGGGTGGGCCCGGCGTGGTGGTGGTCGGGTGGAGGCGCGGCGTGGTGATGGTCGGGTGGGTCCGGGCGTGGTGGTGGTCGGGTGGGCCCGGCGTGGTGATGGTCGGGTGGGTCCGGCGTGGTGGTGGTCGGGTGGAGGCGGGGCGTGGTGGTGGTCGGGTGGGTCCGGCGTGGTGGTGGTCGGGTGGGTCCGGCGTGGTGGTGGTCGGGTGGGTCCGGCGTGGTGGTGGTCGGGTGGAGGCGGGGCGTGGTGGTGGTCGGGTGGGCCCGGCGTGGTGGTGGTCGGGTGGGCCCGGCGTGGTGGTGGTCGGGTGGGTCCGGCGTGGTGGTGGTCGGGTGGAGGCGGGGCGTGGTGATGGTCGGGTGGGCCCGGCGTGGTGATGGTCGGGTGGGTCCGGCGTGGTGATGGTCGGGTGGGTCCGGCGTGGTGGTGGTCGGGTGGGCCCGGCGTGGTGGTGGTCGGGTGGGTCCGGCGTGGTGGTGGTCGGGTGGGGCGCGGCGTGGTGGTGGTCGGGTGGGCCCGGCGTGGTGGTGGTCGGGTGGGTCCGGCGTGGTGGTGGTCGGGTGGAGGCGGGGCGTGGTGGTGGTCGGGTGGGCCCGGCGTGGTGATGGTCGGGTGGGTCCGGCGTGGTGGTGGTCGGGTGGAGGCGCGGCGTGGTGGTGGTCGGGTGGGCCCGGCGTGGTGGTGGTCGGGTGGGCGCGGCGTGGTGGTGGTCGGGTGGGTCCGGCGTGGTGGTGGTCGGGTGGGTTCGGCGTGGTGGTGGTCGGGTGGGCCCGGCGTGGTCATGGTCGGGTGGGTCCGGCGTGGTGGTGGTCGGGTGGAGGCGCGGCGTGGTGTTGGTCGGGTGGAGGCGGGGCGTGGTGTTGGTCGGGTTGGGGCGCGGCGTGGTGGTGGTCGGGTGGAGGCGGGGCGTGGTGTTGGTCGGGTTGGGGCGCGGCATGGTGGTGGTCGGGTGGGTCCGGCGTGGCGGTGGTCGGGTGGGCCCGGCGTGGTGGTGGTCGGGTGGAGGCGGGGCGTGGTGGTGGTCGGGTGGAGGCACCAGGGTCATAATGGCCGTCCACGTCGGTGATACGGCTCGTCGACTTAAGCTTAGTTGCTTACCAACCCTCAGAGTATCCGGAGAGCTGGAGCGGTCTGAATTCAGATTTGCACAATCAAGCATTGGACCTACCTCCTTGATCCACTTTATCTTGAAGAATTAACATACAGTCCCATATTTCCTCTCCCACGTTTGTTTTTCGAATGGGAGATGTCTTCTTGAACCCCAAAATATGTCGACATCTGGCACGATACGACTCTCGAATTTGAGTACACCGCGACACACATGACAGCCACGGCCATGGCCACGGACAGTAACAGCCGCAGCCACGGCCACGGCCAACTACAGCAACAACAAGGCAGTAACAGCCGCGACACATGACAGACGGCCATGGCAGTAACAGCCGCGCACGCCAGATAACACCGCAACACACAGAGCCATGCCAAGCCACAGCCACGGCCACGGCCACGGGCAGTAACAGCCGCAGCCACGGCCACAGCCACGGCCAGTAACAGCCACGACACGCATGACAGCCACGGCCTGGACGGGTGGTAGCGCCTTGAAACTTTTATCGTTCTGGTAGCCGATCAGAAGCGTTTGATAAATATCGCGGTTGTTCCATCGATGTTCTTGTTTGGTGTATATGAACCAGCCTTTCAGCTATTAGCTAATGAGAGTTTGGTGTAAAGACTTGCCAATTTTGGAACACATCCGCAATTGTGTTTCAGAAAGTGACAGTAAATGTTGTCAATTATGGTCATTTCATCGATAAAGGAAACCATGTTGCTCGTTAAAGTATCTCTCAATTTTGCTTTCAATAGCTGAAGGTGGGGAGTAGCTATAAAACTTGGCCCACGCATGTTCGTGCACTGGTGGCAAGGGCATAACTTGCCATACTTTTGGAGCACCTGTTGATCCCCCAAATTCCAATGGTGCTGAAATTTGGCATGGAGTCATGGTATTGACCGGAAATATTGGGATGACAATGTAGTATGCCCTCACCCCTGCGCATCGCCGCCCCATTTGGGAAAGTTCCATCGACCCCTGCGATATCGGAGGTAGCTAAAGCCCACTGAAGAGGCGACAGACGTCTCTCTCCCCGACGTCGTCTGGCGCCGCAGCTCCGCACCCGTATTTGCGGACTTTTTTACGCTCTTCGAGTTGAGATTAAACTTTATTTATTCATGATTCTAGGGTGAAATCGAGCATATAATTGAGAAATCGATGTTTGAAGAAAGTGGAAAGGGGGTTTGTTCACAAATCGCAATGTTGTGCATGTTTGTGTTAAGTATATTTTGAAAATGTTTTTTTTTAATGCATTGATCTTGTTTGTTTACAATATTGTATCTTGCCACCCGATGTCATTTCCGAATGTAAGAAGTACCTCCCGTTCCAGAGATCGATCAATATAAAAAGGAGCAATTTGTGGTATTTCGCATGCTTTACTTCATTATACAGGGCATCTGCTTATCAGAATCGTGTTCAGGGACTAAGATAGCCCATAGACAGAACTTAAACAGGATGTAAGGGCTGGGGTGGTATGTTCGGGTTTGGTTAGCGTAGAGTGAGCTGTTTTAGCTTGCAGTTATTTTGTTTTGCAGATACCTGTCATAGGCTTTGCTAATCACACCAATATTAGCATCTGATCCGTGATAATTGTTTAATGGAGAGGCTCATCCGTACCAGTTTATGACATCGTGACCTCTAAAAGTTATAAGCCCCTCCCCCTCCTCTGCATTTCCGTCAACCGTGCAATCGATATGTGAGGTCAGATCTTGAACAATACGTTATCTTCGAACCCTTCCAGTCCAATCGTATCAGCCATGACGGCCTCCGTTGTAAGTTTGCGGGACAGCCAAACAATTTGTGGTGGGAGTTTAATAACTCTCATGCCACCAATAACTATCCAGTCTTGGCAAGAGCCGTCCCAATGTGCTATCTACATCACCCAACTTCCAATTACGGCGATGGTTACGCGCATCACCAGCCAATTGTGATCGACTGCCGATGCCTATAAATATGGTGGAGGTGCGAACTTGAATGGTTGAACATACCAAAAGCGAGTACGAGCCTGCCATATGGAGGAAAGGCTATAATTAGCAGTGCACAGTTGGCCATCCCATTCGACAATGTACAGCAACTCGTTCTAGATCTTTGCTCCAGGAGAGAATATTTGTCCCAGGGCGTATTTCAACACCAGCTAAAGTGAAATTGGCTGTCATTCTTTTGCATAATATGAACCAGAATAGAACAGAATATGATGCGGAACTCAGAATAAGGAAACTTAATCCCGAACAACGGAGTCCATTTTGGCCTTGATTGTTGTCCACTGTAGAAACGTTAGTGCTGTAAGACCACGCTTAATTAATTCAGCTGACAATGGGCAACCTCTTCTGGGGATTTTTGTCCAGGAAAAGGCAATTATTTATTTCAGAACTCCGCTTACGAGCTTCCGGTGTTTAGATTAAGCAACAAACGGCATTCATTGCCTTCAATTGTACGACCTCACTTGGTTGCGTGAAGACGATGTGCAGAAGTTGCGTTGCCAATTCCTACGGCATGGCTGTAAGGTGTACCTCGGCACCGGCTATGGCGTTAAGCAGGTAAGCCCTTCAGGCTCTACTGCGTCAAATTTCGTCCTTCAAAATTGGCATTTTATGGCTTTGCAATGTTTGCAGACGATTTATAAATTTGTGACAGATAAATAAAACCGTTATTTTACATTCAGCTGTTTTATAGCTCCATAAGTTTTTTTTTAAACAGTCTCCGGCCAAATACTTAGCTTTGTCTATTACTATCTGTGCCTTTACTATGCCATTTCTGGCCCATCTTACAGAAGTAAATAGTACCCAGGTTTACGGTGAATGTTTGCTCCCCTATCTCGCAGGTCCAGGAGCACGACAGAGCGAGGAGACCTGACGTAATCATTAACTTAATTAGGAGCGGTAAACAATGGTGATTAACCACAGTAGTTCCAATACAATTTTTGTTCATCGGTGTTCCTGAAGTCAGAAGAATTAAGCGTACAAACGCCAGCGAGTAACGCTGAACTTAACACTCGCACGTCCGGCGGTCCGCGCCAACTTCTCATGTCCGGGTGGGGGGGGGGGGGCAGATGTCTGCTGGCTTATCGGATAGCTGGTGACAGGCTTTATCGAAAGTGTTTCGGTTATTGTTTCGCTCAGGTCCATATTCAGGTCACTGGATCATCATCGGTCAAATTATACCAGATCGGGTGGGACTCTCAGATATTAACACATATCTCAGGTTCTGTAACAATTAGAAACAAACGGCGAACGCTATTCGACAGTCCTTGAAATGTGCTATCGACAATGGGCGGTGTGATTTAAGGTCAGGTCAGCCGAAACCATTACCTCATGTTAATGATCGAAGAGTATGGCTTGAGTTATTAAGACAACCGTAAACTATATGTCCACATAAATATCCTTAATATATATAAACCAAGTGTATTTATCTGCATCTGATACATCCGAACGTGCTCACAACTCCGCAACAACAAATATTTCGCCACAGATTATCAGAAGAAGCTCAGACATCGACTGATTTGTTCGAATGCCATATCTGAGAGCACGGGATGGAAAATATGAAATTTGTAAAGTAATATTGCACCAGAAGCCATGCATCTTGCATTGTTTTCTGTCCACTGCCAAACAAAATATGGGCCTTGTTATTTATGTAAAGGCTATTCTAACAGATTCAAAATATTTTTGAACTGCACAATTTTAAAATACATCGAGGTCCTTGTAGCTATATTCATGTGTTTGTTGGGGCTTCATTTCTTTCCATAAAACATTTGCCGAAAATATCCGAGAGCAGTCTGTTCATTAAGCTATATTTGCAACTGCCATGAAACGCCCCAACTTAAATATTAATTGAATGGGAAACCTTACCTATTAATACCCAGATCAAGAGCCTTCCGGTGCTCTATTACTTCCTGCACTCCTGCGGTCCTATGGCAGAGCTACACAATTAAACGCAACAGACATTTCGGCCAGGGCTCAAATCCCATGACGGTAATAGCACAGATTCGCCAGGACTACGTAAGACCAGCAAGGAGCGCCATTCTTGTAAGACTGAAATATGGCTCTTACTACCACGTCGGAAGTGCGAGAACTCTCACAAATAGACATTGAAGGGGTCCGGTAATGCACGCAACTTAAACAATTAAATAAAATAAATCGCCTCCTCGAAATCTCCTCTCGAACATGCCAGCCAAACCGCTTTATGAAGATTGGTGTTCTACGGCCTCGGACGAAATGAGACCTGATCTGATCTCAGGATGGTGATATAATAGATCCAACTGTCAAGCTGGGGCCGGTGCAGCCGGCTGGCTTCTCCTCCTACTCCAGCCGGCTGGCTCCTCTGGCCAACACCGTGCCACTCCCAAAGCAGCCGTGACACTCACCGATCCATATGCCGTACCTTAAGTTAATCTGGTGACAGGTGGGTTGGTTATGGAGACACACAGACCGAACGTCGGTCTTTTAAATCCCAATGAAAGCCAGAGGCTAATTTCACTAAAAGCACAAGCTGTGCATTCGCACCGAATTCGGTGTGAACACACCGTTTGTGTTGTTGCTTGTAATGACGACATTTCACTAACATCACGAGCTAACCAAACCGCAAAATCCAAAGTACATGGTTTGTACATCACGAACTATAGCAAGATGTGTGTTATCACACCTCTTGTATTTCGCAAAGGTTGTTGATTTTCAACAATCGTGGTAAATGCATCGTTTGTGATAACATATGTTCTACATATATATATATATATATATATATATATATATATATATATATATATATATATATATATATATATATATATACAAAAATATATATATATATATAATAATATATATAATATATATATATATATATATCGCCGCTGGTGATGAATAGCATTCAGTGCAGAGATGCGTGTTAGAAATGTGGTTGTGATGTTTTCGCTGACATCAAACTGAGCTGAGTGACTGACTTGATCAGTTCACTTATCCTGCGCCATATTGAAGGTCATCCAAAGTCTGCATGGTTCAGGATCGTGATGTTTTATGGGTAAGTTTGTAATCGGTAGACCGTTCGGGATTCGCATCCTAGAGACATCCTACCGCCATGGTAATGCTCGCCGGGTGGTGTGTGTCTGCCGAGAATGACCTCGGAGACGCGTGAATGTGACCTCGCGACTCCAAAATCTTTCCCGCCTGAAGGCAGACCAGGTCATTTGACTAGGCGGCCACACGCATCACAAACGTCGTTCAATTTTGCCACTGTGAGCTCGGTTGAATTAAAGTGCTTCCAAGATCACTTTGACTATCTGCCTTCGATTGGCTATGTAGCAGTCTTGTTGGCATCATACTGTCGATTTCCTTTCAGCTTCCACCTACTTAGGGAGAGACGCAGCATTGGCTATATTAGGTTCCGTGGTCCCTTGCCCGCAGTATTCGCCAGGTTGAGGTCCACCATTTCCGACACAGTATGACTGCATTGAACAACACGCATTTCGATGGAATCAGTGGCAAGTGCTAGAATTGAAGAAAAAAAAGCACATTAGTCATGTATACTCTAGAATAGTAAAGTTCGTGGTCACCTGAAAATTAATGTCATCTAGATTGATACTCGCCTTCGGATATTAACGCGTTCCGTCTCGGGGGGTCTTGAACCACCCTCCTCAGATTTTTCGTGGATAGCGGACGAACTGCACGCGATAGCGGGCCCAAATTTTGCATACCTTTTCCCACATCAATTTCACATGCTGATTCAAAATGTATAGGCCAGGTCATCTAGGGTCAACGCGTTATTCAAGGTCAAGTGAGGTCACTTTCAAAAACGTTCAACCAGTCGTCACGCTTTATCGGATACAGATATTGTAATCAAACTTTCAGCGTTTGCTTATCTTTACGGATACAACAAAACGTACTAGTTGAGTATTTCATTTTTTTCGTTTTTGACTACATGTAAAATGTATATTTGCCATATTGCAGTTCAAACACAGGATTCTGGCTAAAGTAAGCATTTTTTAATAGTGCAAGTTGACTTCCAACAACGTTTTTCGGTCTGCTATATCCATTGGAAAAGGAGCATTAAAGAAAACTTGAAAACTTAAAATTTTGAAATTTGAAGAAAAAACATATTTTGAGGGGGGCAAAAAATTATAGCCCTGGTCGATTTCGCTGTCCTTTTCTCATTCCAAATAAATTTTGTTTTTCATATATCCTCCGAAATGAACTTCCCAGAGTAAAAGACATAATGTAAGTCGTGAAAAGTCGTGAAAATATAGACCCCTGGTGACGTCACTTTTGGGTAAATTTCTTTTGAGGGGTGGATCCGGATCCTACTCGTCGAGCGCTTTCCGATGACACCTCTTTCGTTTTCGTGCGATGCTTAGTTTGGATTTTACAGGGGGTTCTTCAACCTCCCCCCCCCCCCGAGATGGGGTGTGAGGATGTGACCGGAAAGACGGCGCGGGTTAAGGGGGTAATATAAGTCCCTCTAAAGCATAGTATAGTGATCAAAGGAATGAGGAATTCTGAACATTGTTGGCCGACCATGGCTACTCTGATGGGGGAGACTGGATGTATGGTCCACACGGCATGCCTGTGTCACCATCACTCATCTCTACTGCATCGTCGCTTCATGGCACACAGTATCATCTCCGGAACGGCTTTCCATTCTGGAAAACCTACCACGAGCTACGTTTGGACGGAATATATTTTATGTGCCCAGTATCATGCTTTCCGGCCCAGTAAAGCCGACACACAATCGCTTTTCGAACGACAATGGAGTGCAATTGGTTGATAGGCCCGCAACTGGATATTGGTGTCTAAGACATCTGTTGACAAACGTGTCATCACTGTTTAGCGATAAGGCGCACTGCAAATAATCATGCTTGTGTTAATATCAGATATATCGGTCTCCCAGGGAATCTCCTAAGGAATTTGACTGGGTGGGATTTTTTGCTCATACCTAGTCGGTATAATATGACATCACTGGCGGATCTAACCGCCCATCTGCTTGGGGGAAGGCCAACTTTCAGCGCGTACCCAACCCTACCACTACCCCCACCCCGGCCCTGGTGGCACCACTCCCGCCCTGGTGGCACCACTCCCGCCCTGGTGGCACCACTCCCGCCCTGGTGGCACCACCCCCGCCCTGGTGGCACCACCCCCGCCCTGGTGGCACCACCCCCGCCCTGGTGGCACCACCCCCGCCCTGGTGGCACCACCCCCGCCCTGGTGGCACCACCCCCGCCCTGGTGGCACCACTCCCGCCCTGGTGGCACCACTCCCGCCCTGGTGGCACCACCCCCGCCCTGGTGGCACCACCCCCGCCCCCCTGGTGGCACCACTCCCGCCCTGGATAAAAAACGGCCAAAATTCCCTCCCTCCATCCTGATTGGTATGGACTCGCAAGAATCGTGCCAGTTTCAGCAAAATTCACGCTGGTACCCCAAAAATCCGCAACGGTACCCTCCGAATTCGCGTAGGGGTCTCCGACAAAAAAAGCGGGCCACAACGTTTTCGCGCCGGGGCAGGAAAATTTGGACTGGAACCCATGTAAATCGCGCTAGGGTCCCAGGTAAGCACAACGAGCTCGGCGAACTTCCGGTGGGCCCCCAAATATCACATTTGGGACCCAGCATTCCCGTCGGTAGTCACAAAAATTGATGTCTAGGCATCAAAAACTACCGTTGGGACATGAAAAAATCCCGTCAGGGCTCCCAAAAATTGGCGTCAAGAGCCAAAATAAACAAAGTCAGAACTAAAAATCGCATCGGGACACGAGAAAAAATCAAGCCGGAACCCTCCAAACTAAGGAGTGACAAAACAAATAATGTCTGAGCCATGAAAATCGCTCTAGAGCCACAAACCCACCATCAGATGCCTTCCAAAATTTCGTACGGCCACGCAATAAGCGTACTGAAGGACGGAAATCGCATCGGTACACGAAAAAAAAATGGCGCCAGAGGTCCCGAAAATCAGAACGAGATTCGGTCAATCCAAAAATTAGAAGTGGTCCCAAAAAACGCGTCGAACGTAGAACATTTGCGTCGAGTCCCCAGAACCACGCGCATGAGCCCGTGAAGTTGTACCGGGACTTCCAAAGTCATGCTGGGATACCACAGATGCGCGTCAGGGGCCAAATAAACACAGCAAGACCCTAAGAGCGCAGCAGGAGGCCGAAAAGGCACCGGGTCCTCAAAAGCGAACCGTGTCTCGCAAAAAGTGGCGGGCCTTCAAACATGTACTGCATCCGTAAATATGCACACCGGGAGCTCTAAAAACACACACACACACCGCGGCCGTAAGCACATCGAGGCCATGAGACCGTAAGACGGCTTAAAAAACAGGCGGAGTCTTGCAAAAAACAGCATGGACAAAAAAAAGAACAAAAAGGCCGGGCAATAAGTAAACACATCGGGGTGTTCAAAAACGCGCCGGTACCTAACAAAGTTCATCGGTGAAAAATGCAACAAAATCCTAGCAAAAGCCGGGGTCTAAAAAATGTACCGGTCACCGAGCGAAGCTTAGCTGGAGCTCTCCAAATACCGTACATGAAGAAAAGTACAACAAATGGCAGAAAAAAATACCGAGCCAGGGCTTCGGTTTGGTAGCCAATCTGAGAGCATATTTAACCAAGGAATTGAAGTCCATCAAAGCTAAGCGAGTATCCGGATCTCAACGACCAGAAAATGTGGGAAGAAGAGAACTACGCCAGCCTGGGATGGCTAAGGGAAGCGGAGCAGAGGCTATCATTAATCCTTGCATGGAAAGGGGATTAAATAGACCAGGATCGTGTGGGCCGAGGCGGATAAGCGCTGTGGAGTAGTTACTCGGCGTAGAGCTAGAAGGCGCTGTGGAGTAGTTACTCGGCGTAGTGCTAGAAGGCGCTGTGGAGTAGTTACTCGGCGTAGTGCTAGAAGGCGCTGTGGAGTAGTTACTCGCCGTAGTGCTAGAAGGCGCTGTGGAGTAGTTACTCGGTGTAGTGCTAGAAGGCGCTGTGGAGTAGTTACTTGGCGTAGAGCTAGAAGGCGCTGTGGAGTAGTTACTTGGCGTAGTGCTAGAAGGCGCTGTGGAGTAGTTACTTGGCGTAGTGCTAGAAGGCGCTGTGGAGTAGTTACTCGGCGTAGTGCTAGAAGGCGCTGTGGAGTAGTTACTCGGCGTAGTGCTAGAAGGCGCTGTGGAGTAGTTACTCGGCGTAGAGCTAGAAGGCGCTGTGGAGTAGTTACTCGGCGTAGAGCTAGAAGGCACTGTGGAGTAGTTACTCGGCGTAGAGCTAGAAGGCGCTGCGGAGTAGTTACTCGGTGTAGTGCTAGAAGGCGCTGTGGAGTAGTTACTCGGCGTGGTGCTAGAAGGCGCTGTGGAGTAGTTACTCGGCGTAGTGCTAGAAGGCGCTGTGGAGTAGTTACTCGGCGTAGTGCTAGAAGGCGCTGTGGAGTAGTTACTCGGCATAGAGCTAGAAGGCACTGTGGAGTAGTTACTCGGCGTAGTGCTAGAAGACGCTGTGGAGTAGTTACTCGGCATAGAGCTAGAAGGCACTGTGGAGTAGTTACTCGGCGTAGAGCTAGAGGGCGCTGTGGAGTAGTTACTCGGTGTAGTGCTAGAAGGCGCTGTGGAGTAGTTGCTCGGTGTAGTGCTAGAAGCCGTAGTAAGTGTAGAGGATGCAGCCGTAATGCGTCGATCGAGTTTGGAAATGAGCAGATCCGAAATGAAGGCATCTTCCGAGTGCAGTGCACGCAGGTAAGTCCGTGACGGCTACTTCAACGGCTGGCGGGGGCCTGTTTGGGGAAGGAGCGACACCACTGGGGAGAGGGTCATACATGCTCATGAATAATAACCCTCGCCGGGCCGGCCGGCAGATCTTCCTTTGCCGGCTCGGGGGGGCTCTTCAAAACCACTCCTCCTCCCTAACTCCAAATGTGCATATGCTAGGATGATATACAGAACAACGTTGGAAAGCTCTGGTCATTGATAGCCCAACACATGTCGCATACTTTCATTTTTCTGATAATCAGTTTACCAGTGGTCGTATTACTTCAATATATGGACCCTGACTGATTTCCTGACTGAATCCCTGAGAATTATCAAAATAGCACAGAACGTGTATTTCTTCTACTTTGTTGTTCAAGAATTAACATTGATGAATGAATTTATGTTGATCATAGTGGAAAAGGGTCAAGACAGGGTAGGTCATGTCAGGTCCGTATCAGGATTGAAAACCAACTGTCTGCCCATGCATGTTAGAGACACACCTTAGAGAATAACCTGGAAAAATGAGCATAAGCCTCGGATCCTCATAACATACATGGCCATTGAAGCAAATTATTTCCATCTCATTGACATGCAAAAATTAAAAGATCGAATCAGGTCATGAAATATGATCAGGTCCAGTATGTTAAACCTTAAATATGTCTGGAACATCACTATTTAAGTGATGTTAAAATTGTGTTCCATTGAGAACTGTCTAGCTTCCGACCTCGTGAGCTGACCAAGTTCATACTGGGATGATGCACACATTGACAAGCCGATCTCTTCAGTCATCGCCTAAGTGTGCACCGTTTGGAAAATAGCTCAAAAGTAAGGTTAAATCAGGTCATAATTGCACGAGGTCAGGTCATCTCAGGTCATTCGTTGGACATCCAGCATCATGCAACGCAACTTATGCATCGCTGAAGCCGAAGTCAGATATTACTTGGGTAGAAGCAGTAACATTCCGCATCAGAGGGAGCTGTAGAGAAATACATGATAGGTGACCTGACCGTATGCCATTCACCTTTGACACATAGATTAAGCCAAAATGTTTTTTTCGTGCTTTGTATCATTTTGGTAGGCCAGATTACACGAAAATTGACATTTCCCGACTGAACGGTAACCATGTGCGGAAATTCGACTGATCAAAGGTCAGTAGCTTTAACCTTAATTGACATTTCCAGATAGGCGTTTATTCGCCGTGATGAAAGGACAGTATGCTCTGAGTTTGGTGCTCATATGCTACAACTACTCTTATTGGCGGCACTTTGAATATTTCGAAGTATGACTCCTTTGGCTGCATCCAGATCAAGAACCGTTGATGACATCAACACGATATTTTACAAAATATACATCACAGATGTTTGATAACCTAGATAACATTTGGTGTCATTGCGTCCACGCATTCGGCCCTATCGCTACAGTTCTGAGTGGGCTCTCGAGAGCCCCCTCCCGACCTGACAATGGCATACCTGAGTGAAAAGAGAAAAAAGATAGAGCTCTGTGAGAAAAAAAACATGATACAAATGCAGCTTCCCGGTGTGAACAAGTAACCTCTTTGTTCAATTTCCCTCACTGCAATAGAGATGCAGAACAGGTCGAGATACAGAACAGGTCGAGATACAGAACAGGTCGAGATACAGAGCAGGTCGAGATACAGAACAGGTCGAGATACCGAACAGGTCGAGATACAGAACATGTCGGGGAGGGAAGGAGGGTCGGTGCCCGGTACCACGTGGTGTCATTAAAGCCAGGCCAAGCAGCAGGTAAGGTCTTTCAGGAAATGGGACTTCTCCATTTCTTTGCTTTTGCCGTTGCCCTTTAGGATGTTCCTGCCGAACATGAGTGGCCCTGGAGAGAACGGACGAGCGTTGATTGGAATACGGTTAACGAGCCGTTTTCGCGAGCGATTCAAACTTTCATTGGCCATAGGTGGGACATAAAGACTCCGATAGCCAGTCACTCTCCATAAGCTGGATTGATAGCCGGGTGCGAAGCGTCTCCCCTGCCTCGACTGAGCACCTGCCGTTACCCAACGATAATCAGCTGGTCAGGTCAGTGCCCCTCGCCTCTAGCTTAAATGACTGCCGCTCTCTGAATGCGAGCATTGGCCGTCCTGGCGGGCAGTGTAGCGTCAGGAGAAATATCTGCCTCCGCCGGACCAAGTGTTAATTTAGCTCATGGGGAGGAGAGGTGGAAAAACTGACTTTTACTTTCCGGCACTGGTGATTTTCCCCCGCATTGTACCTCCCGGTGACATGTGTGGTGTGTACGACCCGCACGAGTCCATGTGACGTCCCGGTGACATGTGTGGTGTGTACGGCCCGCACGAGTCCACTGTACCTCCCGGTGACATGTGTGGTGTGTACGGCCCGCACGAGTCCATGTGACCTCCCGGTGACATGTGTGGTGTGTACGGCCCGCACGAGTCCACTGTACCTCCCGGTGACATGTGTGGTGTGTACGGCCCGCACGAGTCCATGTGACCTCCCGGTGACATGCGTGGTGTGTACGGCCCGCGCGAGTCCACTGTACCTCCCGGTGACATGTGTGGTGTGTACGGCCCGCACGAGTCCACTGTACCTCCCGGTGACATGCGTGGTGTGTACGGCCCGCGCGGGTCCACTGTACCTCCCGGTGACATGTGTGGTGTGTATGGCCCGCACGAGTCCACTGTACCTCCCGGTGACATGTGTGGTGTGTACGGCCCGCGCGGGTCCACTGTACCTCCCGGTGACATGTGTGGTGTGTACGGCCCGCACGAGTCCATGTGACGTCCCGGTGACATGTGTGGTGTGTACGGCCCGCACGAGTCCACTGTACCTCCCGGTGACATGTGTGGTGTGTACGGCCCGCACGAGTCCACTGTACCTCCCGGTGACATGTGTGGTGTGTACGGCCCGCACGAGTCCATGTGACGTCCCGGTGACATGCGTGGTGTGTACGCCCGCGCGGGTCCACTGTACCTCCCGGTGACATGTGTGGTGTGTACGGCCCGCACGAGTCCACTGTGACCTCCCGGTGACATGTGTGGTGTGTACGGCCCGCACGAGTCCACTGTACCTCCCGGTGACATGCGTGGTGTGTACGGCCCGCACGAGTCCATGTGACCTCCCGGTGACATGTGTGGTGTGTACGGCCCGCACGAGTCCACTGTACCTCCCGGTGACATGTGTGGTGTGTACGGCCCGCACGAGTCCACTGTACCTCCCGGTGACATGTGTGGTGTGTACGGCCCGCACGAGTCCACTGTACCTCCCGGTGACATGTGTGGTGTGTACGGCCCGCACGAGTCCACTGTGACCTCCCGGTGACATGTGTGGTGTGTACGGCCCGCACGAGTCCACTGTACCTCCCGGTGACATGTGTGGTGTGTACGGCCCGCACGAGTCCACTGTACCTCCCTATGACATGCGTGGTGTGTACGGCCCGCGCGGGTCCACTGTACCTCCCGGTGACATGCGTGGTGTGTACGGCCCGCGCGGGTCCACTGTACCTCCCGGTAACATGTGTGGTGTGTACGGCCCGCGCGAGTTCATGTGACGTCCCGGTAACATGTGTGGTGTGTACGGCTCGCACGAGTCCACTGTACCTCCCGGTGACATGTGTGGTGTGTACGGCCCGCACGAGTCCACTGTACCTCCCGGTGACATGTGTGGTGTGTACGGCCCGCGCGAGTCCACTGTACCTCCCGGTGACATGCGTGGTGTGTACGACCCGCACGAGTCCATGTGACCTCCCGGTGACATGCGTGGTGTGTACGGCCCGCACGAGTCCACTGTACCTCCCGGTGACATGTGTGGTGTGTACGGCCCGCACGGGTCCACTGTACCTCCCGGTGACATGTGTGGTGTGTACGGCCCGCACGAGTCCACTGTACCTCCCGGTGACATGTGTGGTGTGTACGGCCCGCGCGAGTCCACTGTACCTCCCGGTGACATGCGTGGTGTGTACGACCCGCACGAGTCCACTGTACCTCCCGGTGACATGCGTGGTGTGTACGGCCCGCACGGGTCCACTGTACCTTCCGGTGACATGTGTGGTGTGTACGACCCGCACGGGTCCACTGTACCTCCCGGTGACATGTGTGGTGTGTACGGCCCGCACGAGTCCACTGTACCTTCCGGTGACATGTGTGGTGTGTACGACCCGCACGAGTCCACTGTACCTCCCGGTGACATGTGTGGTGTGTACGACCCGCACGAGTCCACTGTACCTTCCGGTGACATGTGTGGTGTGTACGACCCGCACGAGTCCACTGTACCTCCCGGTGACATGTGTGGTGTGTACGACCCGCACGAGTCCACTGTACCTCCCGGTGACATGCGTGGTGTGTACGGCCCGCACGAGTCCACTGTACCTCCCGGTGACATGTGTGGTGTGTACGACCCGCACGAGTCCACTGTGACGTCCCGGTGACATGTGTGGTGTGTACGGCCCGCACGAGTCCACTGTACCTCCCGGTGACATGTGTGGTGTGTACGGCCCGCACGAGTCCACTGTACCTCCCGGTGACATGTGTGGTGTGTACGGCCCGCACGGGTCCACTGTACCTCCCGGTGACATGCGTGGTGTGTACGACCCGCACGAGTCCACTGTACCTCCCGGTGACATGTGTGGTGTGTACGGCCCGCACGGGTCCACTGTACCTCCCGGTGACATGCGTGGTGTGTACGACCCGCACGGGTCCACTGTACCTTCCGGTGACATGTGTGGTGTGTACGACCCGCACGGGTCCACTGTACCTCCCGGTGACATGTGTGGTGTGTACGACCCGCACGAGTCCACTGTACCTCCCGGTGACATGTGTGGTGTGTACGGCCCACACGGGTCCACTGTACCTCCCGGTGACATGCGTGGTGTGTACGACCCGCACGGGTCCACTGTACCTCCCGGTGACATGTGTGGTGTGTACGACCCGCACGAGTCCATGTGACGTCCCGGTGACATGTGTGGTGTGTACGACCCGCACGGGTCCACTGTACCTCCCGGTGACATGTGTGGTGTGTACGACCCGCACGAGTCCACTGTACCTTCCGGTGACATGTGTGGTGTGTACGACCCGCACGGGTCCACTGTACCTCCCGGTGACATGTGTGGTGTGTACGACCCGCACGAGTCCATGTGACGTCCCGGTGACATGTGTGGTGTGTACGGCCCGCACGGGTCCACTGTACCTCCCGGTGACATGTGTGGTGTGTACGACCCGCACGAGTCCACTGTACCTCCCGGTGACATGTGTGGTGTGTACGGCCCGCACGGGTCCACTGTACCTCCCGGTGACATGCGTGGTGTGTACGGCCCGCACGGGTCCACTGTACCTTCCGGTGACATGTGTGGTGTGTACGACCCGCACGGGTCCACTGTACCTCCCGGTGACATGTGTGGTGTGTACGACCCGCACGAGTCCATGTGACGTCCCGGTGACATGTGTGGTGTGTACGGCCCGCACGAGTCCACTGTACCTCCCGGTGACATGTGTGGTGTGTACGGCCCGCACGAGTCCATGTGACCTCCCGGTGACATGCGTGGTGTGTACGGCCCGCACGAGTCCACTGTACCTCCCGGTGACATGTGTGGTGTGTACGGCCCGCACGAGTCCACTGTACCTCCCGGTGACATGTGTGGTGTGTACGGCCCGCACGAGTCCATGTGACCTCCCGGTGACATGCGTGGTGTGTACGGCCCGCACGAGTCCACTGTACCTCCCGGTGACATGTGTGGTGTGTACGGCCCGCACGAGTCCACTGTACCTCCCGGTGACATGTGTGGTGTGTACGGCCCGCACGGGTCCACTGTACCTCCCGGTGACATGTGTGGTGTGTACGACCCGCACGAGTCCATGTGACGTCCCGGTGACATGTGTGGTGTGTACGGCCCGCACGAGTCCACTGTACCTCCCGGTGACATGTGTGGTGTGTACGACCCGCACGAGTCCACTGTACCTCCCGGTGACATGTGTGGTGTGTACGACCCGCACGAGTCCACTGTACCTTCCGGTGACATGTGTGGTGTGTACGACCCGCACGAGTCCACTGTACCTCCCGGTGACATGTGTGGTGTGTACGACCCGCACGAGTCCACTGTACCTCCCGGTGACATGCGTGGTGTGTACGGCCCGCACGAGTCCACTGTACCTCCCGGTGACATGTGTGGTGTGTACGACCCGCACGAGTCCATGTGACGTCCCGGTGACATGTGTGGTGTGTACGGCCCGCACGAGTCCACTGTACCTCCCGGTGACATGTGTGGTGTGTACGGCCCGCACGAGTCCACTGTACCTCCCGGTGACATGTGTGGTGTGTACGGCCCGCACGGGTCCACTGTACCTCCCGGTGACATGCGTGGTGTGTACGACCCGCACGAGTCCACTGTACCTCCCGGTGACATGTGTGGTGTGTACGGCCCGCACGGGTCCACTGTACCTCCCGGTGACATGCGTGGTGTGTACGACCCGCACGGGTCCACTGTACCTTCCGGTGACATGTGTGGTGTGTACGACCCGCACGGGTCCACTGTACCTCCCGGTGACATGTGTGGTGTGTACGACCCGCACGAGTCCACTGTACCTCCCGGTGACATGTGTGGTGTGTACGGCCCACACGGGTCCACTGTACCTCCCGGTGACATGTGTGGTGTGTACGGCCCGCACGGGTCCACTGTACCTCCCGGTGACATGCGTGGTGTGTACGACCCGCACGAGTCCACTGTACCTCCCGGTGACATGTGTGGTGTGTACGGCCCGCACGGGTCCATGTGACGTCCCGGTGACATGTGTGGTGTGTACGACCCGCACGGGTCCACTGTACCTCCCGGTGACATGTGTGGTGTGTACGACCCGCACGAGTCCACTGTACCTTCCGGTGACATGTGTGGTGTGTACGACCCGCACGGGTCCACTGTACCTCCCGGTGACATGTGTGGTGTGTACGACCCGCACGAGTCCATGTGACGTCCCGGTGACATGTGTGGTGTGTACGGCCCGCACGGGTCCACTGTACCTCCCGGTGACATGTGTGGTGTGTACGACCCGCACGAGTCCACTGTACCTCCCGGTGACATGTGTGGTGTGTACGGCCCGCACGGGTCCACTGTACCTCCCGGTGACATGCGTGGTGTGTACGGCCCGCACGGGTCCACTGTACCTCCCGGTGACATGTGTGGTGTGTACGACCCGCACGGGTCCACTGTACCTCCCGGTGACATGTGTGGTGTGTACGACCCGCACGAGTCCATGTGACGTCCCGGTGACATGTGTGGTGTGTACGGCCCGCACGAGTCCACTGTACCTCCCGGTGACATGTGTGGTGTGTACGACCCGCACGAGTCCATGTGACGTCCCGGTGACATGTGTGGTGTGTACGGCCCGCACGAGTCCACTGTACCTCCCGGTGACATGTGTGGTGTGTACGACCCGCACGAGTCCACTGTACCTCCCGGTGACATGTGTGGTGTGTACGACCCGCACGAGTCCACTGTACCTTCCGGTGACATGTGTGGTGTGTACGACCCGCACGAGTCCACTGTACCTCCCGGTGACATGTGTGGTGTGTACGACCCGCACGAGTCCACTGTACCTCCCGGTGACATGCGTGGTGTGTACGGCCCGCACGAGTCCACTGTACCTCCCGGTGACATGTGTGGTGTGTACGACCCGCACGAGTCCATGTGACGTCCCGGTGACATGTGTGGTGTGTACGGCCCGCACGAGTCCACTGTACCTCCCGGTGACATGTGTGGTGTGTACGGCCCGCACGAGTCCACTGTACCTCCCGGTGACATGTGTGGTGTGTACGGCCCGCACGGGTCCACTGTACCTCCCGGTGACATGCGTGGTGTGTACGACCCGCACGAGTCCACTGTACCTCCCGGTGACATGTGTGGTGTGTACGGCCCGCACGGGTCCACTGTACCTCCCGGTGACATGCGTGGTGTGTACGACCCGCACGGGTCCACTGTACCTCCCGGTGACATGTGTGGTGTGTACGACCCGCACGAGTCCATGTGACGTCCCGGTGACATGTGTGGTGTGTACGGCCCGCACGGGTCCACTGTACCTCCCGGTGACATGTGTGGTGTGTACGACCCGCACGAGTCCACTGTACCTCCCGGTGACATGTGTGGTGTGTACGGCCCGCACGGGTCCACTGTACCTCCCGGTGACATGCGTGGTGTGTACGGCCCGCACGGGTCCACTGTACCTTCCGGTGACATGTGTGGTGTGTACGACCCGCACGGGTCCACTGTACCTCCCGGTGACATGTGTGGTGTGTACGACCCGCACGAGTCCATGTGACGTCCCGGTGACATGTGTGGTGTGTACGGCCCGCACGAGTCCACTGTACCTCCCGGTGACATGTGTGGTGTGTACGGCCCGCACGAGTCCATGTGACCTCCCGGTGACATGCGTGGTGTGTACGGCCCGCACGAGTCCACTGTACCTCCCGGTGACATGTGTGGTGTGTACGGCCCGCACGAGTCCACTGTACCTCCCGGTGACATGTGTGGTGTGTACGGCCCGCACGAGTCCACTGTACCTCCCGGTGACATGTGTGGTGTGTACAAGGGTAACTGTTATGGGAGCAACTGTTAGGGGTACGGAATGACTCACGACCGAGGTCAGGACAGATTGTCGGCCCTCGGAGATGCGCCATCCTACCCCGGCTTGAATGAGATAGGGTACATCAGTAGCAGAGCGGAATTGGACCAGCTCTGGGCTGACGAAAATCCAGTTAAAAGCAAGTGCATGGTCAGTAGCATATTCAAATTTATTTATGTATACATATAATTATATATACATATATATATATATATATATATATATATATATATATATATATATATATATATATATATATATATATATATATATATATATATATATATATATATATATATATATATATATATGTGTGTGTGTGTGTATGTGTAAGTATATGACTATATATCGTGTTGCATTTATATGTAAAACACTAGGTCAGTCATCTACGCAACCGACGAATGGAATCGGAGAGAGGGACGCGTCAAGATGGCAGCACCGAAGCGGAGGAGGAGCATGGAAGGAGCTAGAGGAGGACTCGCTCTACACCACGCTCTTCAGGTGCCCCGTGGACCGACCGGCGTACGCTGGATGCCACATGGCATGATTCGATTATTTCGGATAGTGCATTCCTGAGGAGGTTGACTATTGTCAATGGTTCATCAAAGCCAGAATCTCACTTCCAGAGGATGTGGAGGGGCAGATGATAAAATGCAGGGAAGTATGTGACCTTATTTTGGTTGTTCCTTCCAGGGGATGCGTGCTGAAAAGACTGCCAAGTTATCAGGGGAAGCTTGGGCTCCGAGGTAATCCTGGGCTGCAGAATGCCGCTAACAGTGTGATAGTGTCCGATGGAGACAGTGTGATACAGTGTCGGATGGACCTTGAGACGGTGGGCGAGTAAACTCCGACCGGGCCTCGCACGGGTAAGGCAGTGGAAATATGGCGTCTACTTTTTTAGCCGAAAATCTGGCACCAAACATGAGTTGAGGCCAAACCAAAGCCAGCTTTGAATTCTACCACTTCTCGGTGATCCGGCAGACCCGGGCCCTGTGATCGTATCGCAGGCTGGGCGATGATGCTGGCATTCCGTCAGACACAATTGGAGGTAAGAAATTGACTGGTCTCCGTGAGATTGCAGTGCGGTAATACTATCGGCAGACTATGCAGGGCGGTATAGGTTATAAATACTATCGGGGTACCACACAAACTGAAGCGTGGTGCAGTGCGGTATAGGTTAGAAATACTATCGGGGTACCACACAAACTGAAGTGTGGCTCGAGACCGGCTGCCGGCTGGTTACCCGTGGCAGGCGTCAGCGCATAAGCCCAGTCAAGTAGGGCTGGGTAGGTCGGTCGCCCGTGTCCAGACATAATACACAGCAAAACGAAATATCACAGCCCAGTGTTGCTCAGCCTTGAAGGCAGCAAACGAAGAAGGAATTAAGCATACGTAGCCAGGCGTGTGATGCCCGTCGCTCACAATTTGGACCTGAGCACGGGTAACTGGCACTTCATCTGGAGATCGTAAGCCTTAAGCAGCGATCTGAGAAAGTAAAACATGTCCAATACTAGTGCACCACCCGAGGCGGAAGGGATCACGGGCCAGACACGTCTACTGCTATGGAAAATATGGAGTGAATATTCGAGGAAGTGAATGGGTTAAGTCGGAGGGCGCTTGATGTACCTGTTAATACTTCAGAACCGATGGGGCTGTCCGAGGCTCAGCGGACTCATTCCGGATGTCCAAATATCGCTGTTGTCAAATTATAGCTCAGGAACGTTTCCCAGGTCTCATTTGCAGTCCGGTGACCCTTAGGGAATCACCAGTACGAAAGGGAGAAAAATAGTGTGGTGATTTGGTATATAGGAAGGACTCAGAGTTGGACGATCGTTGGTGACCGACGCAATTTGAACCCCATGTACAATCGACGCCACAAATAGCTTGGCATTCGGGCCGTGTGGAGTGTCGCTGCACTGGAATATCCTGCATAGATAGGCTGTGCCGCACCACAGATAGGTGCGCGGTGTAAAATAACCATCAGGCAGCCGTGTGACACGACGTCGCGCGATGGCCATTCCAATAGTTGGCAGAGCAAGCGATTCTAGACCACATGCCGAGCAGGTGGTTCACGAAGTGCGCTGTGCATGTCTTGCTCGTAGCCCGCTGTGAGACCGCCGGTCGTGTGGAGCCGTGAACACGGCGACACCGCCAGTGATGAACGGTTGAAGTCCGCCACCCCCACCCTAGCACGAGCAGCTACCCTAGCACCTCCCGCTCCTCAGTCTTATTTATATGCACTATGCAAATTCCACGCTGTAGGTTACTGCGCCATGGGGTGACATCTCGGTTGAAGAGAGAATAAATATGATAAATAGTTGGAGAATCAGTTGGTCACGAGACAGAGAGAGAGAAAGAGAAAGAGAGAGAAAGAGAAAGAGAGAGAAAGAGAGAGAAAGAGAAAGAGAGAGAAAGAGGGAGGGAGGGAGGGAAAGAGATAGAGTTAGAGAGGGAGAGAGGAAGAGAAAGAGAAAGAGAGAGAGAGTGAGTGAGAGAGAGAGAGAAAGAGAGGAAGAGAGAGAGAGAGAGGGAGAGAGAGAGTGAGAGTCAGGAAAGCTTTATAGTTGGCGTGCTTCGCTTCGGATAGAAAGGCTTTGAGATCAGATTTTCGATGCACTGGATGTCTGACCGTTTGCGGCTAGCAGGCAATAAGCATGGGATTGACGCTCGTAAATATGCTTAGCAGTGTAATGCGTACTAAAACGGTTTTGACCCCGTCTCATCTGGTTTGTTTCTCTATACACATGACGAAAGCCGTGTGCAATGGTCCATATCGACTGATCGTAGCTCGACTCACGTATACATGCTCTCACCACAAGCTGTGGCTGACTGATTCGTGGGCGGCTACGGTTAGTGGTCACCCTGTGACCTCTGTCTGCTGGTGCTGGAGTCATTGTTTTGTTACGGTTCACTCTTCACGTGTATTCATGGTGGCACACTAAACAATGTTTACATTTCCCGTCCATACAGCAACCTGCAATTGCTGTGGAACATCCGTCACTTTGTCTGTATCCGCTTGACATGTGTCAATTCACCTTGTGTCAATTAGTCCCGATTGAGAGGGGGCAGGAACCCAAAGTCAATGTTTTTTAAGTTAAATCAAAGTTGAAAGTAGGCTCTGGATGATTAAAACTCCTCGACCGGGTCGCAAAAGTGGCGGAAAAAGAGTTTTAGCTTTGGAATGAGTCGTTGATCATGAAGCTACGATCACGGCCCAGTAAGAAATTGACATCACCTTTCGACAGTAAATAGTTTCAGAACGGCATGTGAAACCTGACGTCATCAGCCCTGCTCTACATCTGCAGTGCACTTATATTCACGTTGGTTGGTTCATTTAGTGGAATACCTTTTACTCACTGGTAAACACAAAATTACATTGAGCACTTCATTCATATATATATATATATATATATATACATGTATGTATGGAGAAAGATAGAGAATGAGAGAATATCCCGTGCCGAAAATCAGTGGTTCCGTTAAGTTCCCCGGCCTAAAATCATGATCGCACCAATAACATTACCTCATTTTAATTTGATGCACTGTGTCTATACTTGGACATCACTAATTACTTCCCGAGAAATAAGAATGGCAAACGTGACCAAGCATCTGCATACGCCGTGGGTGGCAGACAAACACTTGATATCGTCGCCATCACAGCCTCACTGCTTCTCTGGATACAGCTGACTCTCGCGCCACCGCGCTCAAGGAAATCCCTTGCTCTATTCCGCTCCGTCTCGGGGGTCTTTTTATGCACCCCCCTGAGATTTTCCGCGGATAGCGATAAACGGGACGGGGTAGCGCGCCGAATTTTTTAGCACAATGTCCCACATCAATTTGGCATGTGGTGCGAACATTTTGAAATCAGATCATCTACGGTCAAGAGTTATTCAGTCATCTCCAAAAATCAACCAATTTTCACGGTTTAGCGGATGAAGATATTTGAATGAAAGCTTCAGCGTTTGTTTGTTTTTAGGGATGCAAAGAAAGCATTTCTTTTTGCTTTTTTGCTCGTATGCTATATTCCTCATAAAGAAAACGAAATGTTCCAAACGTGCCCAAAAAGACCTACTAAGTTAATGATTGCGGTGAACTGTGCTGATACTTAGGCAATCGGTTAGTGCAATGGGTAAATATGTCCCAATTTTTCTATGAAATCAGTCAACTTACTTCCAAATCTAGTTCGAATTCCGAAACTTCGCTTAGAACGCCATTCGAGATGTGTTCGACAGACGTGCATCAGCATTTACAAAACCACACGCAGGAATAGTTCCAAGCCACATCTGATAATGGCTCCGTGTCACATCCGCGAATCCGTATTGTCAGCAAAGCTTGACATGACAGCAGACACGCTCTCTTCTAGGGGGCTGATCCGTTTCCAATTTAGGCTCTGCGCGACAGACGTGCCCCACGGTGACGCCATTGGCGTTTCGGGCCGGCACGAGCACGCCTATTGCCCCACCACAGTGCCAAGTTAGACACGCATTTAACGGACGAGTAGTCTAGGGGTATGTTGCCCGTCTCACAATCGAAAGATTGTGGGTTCGATTCTCACTTATCGCTACTCTTCTCCCGCGACCAATTGGCGTTAGATATTTGCGACGCTACATGACTCAACGGTCGAGGTGCCGTAAACCCAATAACCACCACAGCCACCAACACGACACACATCTACAGTCGCTCCCGCTGGCGCCTCGGCACCAGCAGCGGCGTCCACGTGTGCGTGCTGCACTGTGTACCGTCATTGTTCTCGTTCCCAAAAGTAGTCGGCCCGCCTTTGCTGTTGGCTGTTGCGGCCGCCGCCGCCGCAGTACCGGGACGGAGTTCAGAGACCGGGTCGTTGCGCCAGGAGCGTCTAGATCGACCCGACCTGGACGGGCCGGGGACTGTACCGGGGGCCGCCGCGGTGCCGACTACAACAGCACACAGAGTGATCGGTGTGACAGTCCGCTGTGACAGTCCGCTGTGACAGTCCGCTGTGACAGTCCGCTGTGACAGTCCGCTGTGACAGTCCGCTGTGACAGTCCGCTGTGACAGTTCGAGCGTGACAGTTCGAGTGTGACGGTCCGCTGTGACAGTCCGGTGTGACAGTTCGAGTGTGACAGTTCGAGCGTGACAGTTCGAGTGTGACAGTCCGCTGTGACAGTCCGCTGTGACAGTCCGCTGTGACAGTTCGAGCGTGACAGTTCGAGTGTGACGGTCCGCTGTGACAGTCCGGTGTGACAGTTCGAGTGTGACAGTTCGAGTGTGACAGTCCGGTGTGACAGTCCGCTGTGACAGTCCGCTGTGACAGTCCGCTGTGACAGTCCGCTGTGACAGTCCGCTGTGACAGTCCGCTGTGACAGTCCGGTGTGACGGTCCGGTGTGACAGTTCGAGTGTGACAGTTCGAGTGTGACAGTCCGGTGTGACAGTCCGGTGTGACGGTCCGGTGTGACAGTTAGAGTGTGACAGTTCGAGTGTGACGGTCCGGTGTGACAGTCCGGTGTGACGGTCCGGTGTGACAGTCCGGTGTGACAGTTCGAGTGTGACGGTCCGGTGTGACAGTCCGGTGTGACAGTCCGGTGTGACGGTTCGAATGGCAACAGAGGTTTGATAGCAAAACCAGGAGAGATATGGGAGATAGGGAAGAATGAGGGAGAAGGAATTGGTGATGGTGAAACACTGAGGGATACTGGATGGAGAGAAAGGGCGCGAGGGAGAAAGAAAGAGAGAGAGGAGGAGGGAATACAGTAAGATAGATAAATATGGAAGTAGAGATAGATATCGAACAGTATGAAAGCCATATAGAGGAGAGAAAAGAGGAAAGACAGGAGGAGAGAGGATGGGAGGAAAATGTGCAGAGACGAGAATAAATATACGGATACTGACGAAGACAACTAACCAATCGGTGTGTGCTGACAGGTGCGCAATCATGCTGGCTTGTGCGCAATCATGCTGTTCTTCACGCTGACTTGTGCGTAATCACGCCATTTTTCTGCTCGAGAAGTTTCCAGTCTGGGCGTATTTGCTTTTCACTCACTTGGGAACCCATTGGATTCTCTATGGGTGCCTTAGCTGAGTACTTTGAAGCGGGAGCGCCTGTTCTGTAGTTGGCTGATGCTCTAATCGCATCAACTCGCCATGGCACATAGTGCAGTCAGGGGTGCCAAATGAGCATCATGGGCGGTGTGCCCTAAAGCCCAGATAGCTAGCACACCAAATAGCTCGTGGCTCCGCTTGCCCTCCCGGTTACGCGACTTCACGCTGTGTAGTGAAGCGACGAAAGGCTCTCGAAGCTTGAAAGAGGCTCGTTTGGTCACGTCGACTACCTCTTGGGATTACATTACGTTGGGGTGCCGGTAGGAAGCAGGAAGAAGCGCCCACTAAGCGTGTGCCTGCAATTCGTCCAGACTGATAATATACGTTGTGCACTCTGTGCGGCGATTTTGCCACAGCATTGTATCCCAAGCTTCGTTCTGCTAAATGCACACACACACACAAACACACACACACGCGCACACACACATACACACACGTACACACACACCCGCAAACACAAACACACACACACACACACACACACACACACACACACACACACACACACACACACACACACACACACACACACACATACATATATATATATATACATATATATATATATATATATATATATGAAATTACATTCATATACAAATACATATGCATTTATGTATGTATGTTTGTAATGTATATATTCAAAATATATAGAAAACAGCACACCGCGAATGTACGTTTGGAGACCTTTGCCTGCTGCGCATGCAAAGCTATGCGGCTGCCAGGATATGTAATTTTCCAATGCATGCTTCCAATTGGTGAAGTTGAACATTTACCGTATTTATTTACGCCCAGGGCTATGCAAACATTACGTTGATACTATATCTAAAGTATAATAAAACGTGACGATCACAGCGAGCAGGGAGGTTCGTTGAAGCCTACCACAAGCTGTTTGTCCGGCAACAGCCAGCGGCCGTCTGGACGGTGTACCGGCTGGGGAGGGAGCACGTCATAGACATGGCCAATCGACGGCAGCGTCACGCTCCGAGCCGGGCGTGACGCCGACGTCCACCGTCCGCCGCCTGTGTCGGGGCCTATTCTGTGGCCATGAGCGAACCCCGGGCGACAGCCAGCCCCACCACGACTCGCCAACTGGCCGTCAGCTGGCCGAAACACAGGCCGCTTCCACACAAACGTGTGCCAATTAACGCAGTAGGTTTGTGCTGCCACGTCATGTTCCACGCCTCCAGCGTCCGCCTTCGGGCGAAAGTCGATCTGGCCGGTCTCTGGCGGGGTTTCCGGTTGAGCAAACGACAAGGACATGCACAGCGCCCGGTCACTCTCCGGTTTCACTCCTCATCCACGGGCGACAGGAAATGTCACTCTCCGGTCTCACTACTCAGCCACGTGCGACAGGAAAAGGTCACTCTGTGGTCTCACTCCTCACCCACGGGTGACAGGAAAAGGTCACTCTGCGGTCTCACTCCTCACCCACGGGCGACAGGAAAAGGTCACTCTTCGGCCGCTGAAGGTCGTCGGCGTCGCCGCCCGTGTTGCTTGGTGCGAACGCCTTGCACGCTGCTGTGCAATTTGTTTTCATTCTTCTGCATTATGGAGATGTTCTATCTTCCATAGGTTCGCTGGTTGATAGCGAGAATCATCACACACGGAATATGACTGGAAAACTAGTCAGCAGCGTGGGGGATAGGAAATGAATGATGATATCAATTGAGAGGAGGAAATGCCCATCCATAGCGAATAGCCAAAGCATTTGTACTTGAGCCTAATTGCCTACCTGGTCCAGATGTGTTGAGCAATAAAAGACCCTAATCTTCGCATTACGACCGGTTTACTGGGGGCGTTGTTGCGACTTCGCACTCTAATGATGCTCCAAACTAAAAGCCACTACTTATGAAAGAGGAAAATGACGTTAATAAGTCCGTTTAATTTAAGACTGGAATGAGTTTCACCGACACCAGTGGGTCCCGCAGACCACCCGCTAGGACGGGTAAAACAATATTAGTGGTTCTGATTCCCAGTAATAACTAGGGTGATGGTAGCTTTTCAACGATCCCAAACTTTTGTACCATTCTGAGAAAAAAATAGTGATCTTCGATAATGTTGCACTGTGTCCTGCAAGATACTTCCCATCGGTTCCGACAGATGACAGACTAAATCAACCTCCCTTGTTTTCAACTGGAGGGTTTTCTTTTCAGGACCCGGTTTTTGTTTGCCTTTTATAAATATGAATTAGGTAGCTTTTATAAGTATTTAATAGTGAGTGTGTTGCCCACTCTTAATCGGATAATACCTCATGTCTGACTTACGAGTCACAAAACCTTTTTCGCACGATTTCCCTTTTCATACATTGCCTGATGCCACTGAGGAAATATTTGCCAACATCTGAAAAACAGGGTACAGTTGAAAGGAAATATCACGATTAGATCGCACTATCGTTGTTTGAGAAGCAAGCCCTATCATTTTAAAAATCCAGCTATATGATCGGGTGTGATCGTGTAAGGATAAGCCTATCTCCCAATTTGTAAACCGTGGAGTATTATCCCAGATGTTGCAATGTATGAAGGCTTTTAATGTACAACCCTTATCACACATTCACGATTCGGCAACGTGATGAAATCGACACCTAGATTTTCATCACTCGATCACTCGATCACTCGATTTCTTTTTCGTTAGTTCGAAAAAGCCGAACAGGAATTTTTGACAATTCTCCTATAAATGTAAATATATAAATAAATATGTAAATATGTACATAAATAATCATGGTGGAGAGGCGACTACACATTGAGTTGCATCTATTTGTTGGCGGATAATTGTTACAGAACTGTAACAATTGAACCATGGTAACGCTGGGTTGCCAACATTAGCCAATTGGATGCGCCGGCTGTGCTTGAGACGTGCCACTGGCCGGCAGATCACGCTGTACATGCTGCTGGCTGTGGAGAAGGTGATGGACAGGCTGGAGCGCAGGACGATCCTCGAGGAGCTGCTGCCACTGCTCTGGGACAACAAGCTGCAGGACCCGGACGTGATACAGGCCACAGTCAGTAAGTCATGCTGGACACAGGCTGGACACCGCAGGAGCTGCTGCCACTGCTCTGGGACAACAAGCTGCAGGACCCGGACGTGATACAGGCCACAGTCAGTAAGTCATGCTGGACACAGGCTGGACACCGCAGGTGCTGCTGCCACTGCTCTGGGACAACAAGCTGCAGGACCCGGACGTGATACAGGCCACAGTCAGTAAGTCATGCCGGACACAGGCTCGACACCGCAGGTGCTGCCCGCTGTTTTGTGTCCATCCACATTCCAGTCGGATGAGCGTCCGAATAATTCATACAAGGATCAATTGAATGTTATGAAGGTACTCGTCACAGCTTAGCTTCAGTTTCCAATCAGTGTTGTCGTGCAGCAGGTATCGTCGCCTTTGACAATTGTTTGTAGTTTTGTTTTGACGGCATTGACAGTAGATAGACCATCACTGGGCCGGCAGACACGTATTGCGTGCTAATATACCAGCTCCGATGTTTCTGAAAGCAGTATGCAAATCGGTGCCAAGTCAATCGCCTAGAATTATGCCCTGTTCATTTTCCAACCATAATTCCGTCGAAAGAATGCATTGATTCATGTGTGTCTTCCAGTCCTGTACTCCATGTCGTCTTTTGGTGGGTTGATGCCCATCGGCGTGAGTGTATGTCGGATTGCATCTTGCAGCATATTATTCGTCCTCAGTTTGGGTAGTATCTGCAGGTACCGCCGATTAACATTGCCACAACATTGAATTCCGTTTGAACAACGTTTCTAGTGCCAGATTGGCTCGTAGCAGTGGGCACCGCGCTTGAATGTTGACTGTACCGCACAAAACTGAGCCTTTATTGGACGATTGGTGTGTATCTCAACGTAAATCGCTCAGCAGTTAGACTGTACCGCACAACAGGGCGCTTTCGTCGCAGACGACAGTTGTGTAGCGCCGAGCGAAGCGCCTGATAGTTATACTGTACCGCACAAAAGGTTATATTAGACGTAGACGACAGTTGTGCAGCGCCGAGCGCAACGCCTGATAGTTAGACTGTACCGTACGAAATGTTAGGTTAGACGCAAACGACAGTCGTGTAGCGCCGAGCGCAGCGCCTGATAGACTGTAGGGGAAAGTTGGGTAAGACGGGCAGGGTAGGTAAGACGGGCACCAGGCCTGTAGCCTAAACTAGTAACGACATCTATCCCCAACTTAGCGAAGCAATTAGCAAGCTGACTCTCTTTCGGCTAGCAAAGCCACGGGTATGGACATTCCGTCGTTTTCGAGATATTATTCATAAACTAAAACTGTACATTGCTTTCCGAACTGAAAAATATTGTTTTGTAGTGTCCTACGATCGTGTGTTTGAGACTTTTTCGCCCAGCCTCTCACAGAGGCTTAATTTGAAGGGGTCTGATAAGCTGTGTATATCGGTGTTTTGTTCCGGAAAGATGGCGACGAAAGAACTCGTTTTGTATTTGGTGATGCTCGAATGGGGCAAGACGGGCAAATATGAAAAAATTGCCCGTCTTGCCCCATCACATTACTTTTGTACAAAATGTGTTGTAGTATGAGTCAATAAGATCAAATGTAACCTTTTCCTCATTAAATCCTTAAAATAATCCATTAAATCCTTAAATTAAATCCTCATTAAATTCATGAAACCGCTGAGTACGTTTTATGCGCAAGCGCTCGAGAAGTTCCTCCGGCAAAATCCTGGCCGAGTGGTCACACTGTACCAGATCGCCCGCCTGTTCTGTGAGGCCTACCTCAGGGCTGCAACGCCATCCACAGCAATCAACGCCTTCAAGAAATGCGGGGCCTACCCTGTAGACAGACACGTCTTTGGTGAGGACTACGCTCCGTCTGAAGCAACCGACATGCCGCTTCCTGCTGCCTCCAGCTCCGCATATAATGAGCCTTCAAGCATGGCGAGTGACACACGGGTCACGGCAGCGATCGGGTCACCGACCACGGCAGAGATCGGGTCACCGACCACGGCAGAGATCGGGTCACCGACCACGGCAGCGATTCGGTCACCGACCACGGCAGCGATTCGGTCACCGACCACGGCAGCGATCGGGTCACCGACCACGGCAGCGATTGGGTCACCGACCACGGCAGATAGGGGCACGCTGGAGTACAGTCCCGCGGATGTTTTGCCGCTTCCGAAGGCAAACCTCCCAGGACCCTCTGCTTCTTCAAGGAAGAAGAGGAAACCATCGGCGCCAGTCATTCTCACCAGCTCTCCAAGCAAAAAGGAACTGGAAGCTAGCCTGGCACAATCATCATCATCAAAGAAGACAGGAGGCGCAAAGAAAAAGGCAAAACTAGTCGAAAAGCCGAAGACAAGGGGGCTGAAGAGCCGCAAAAAAGAAGACGAAACAATGGTTCCCTGCTTATACTGTCGAGGAGCCTTCGGTGATTCAGTCGCCGGTGAAGGATGGGCTTGCTGCTCTGGCTGCAAAAAAAAATGGGCTCATGATGAATGTGCTGGATTGGGTGACAACGACACCAGCTTCGAGTGCGAGTTTTGCTCCTCCTGAGCTGGCTTTATGAACTGATGTGCATATTGAGCCGATTGTCACATACGTCATGATTTGTTCTCTATTTGATCACAAAATTTTCGAATAATCACAGCCAAAATCCGTTGATGATTCACATGTTTCTAATACACATTTGGCGTTCAAAATGTAGTGTTTATCGCCGAAGTAATATGTGATTTGTGGAAGTTCAGGCACCCATGTTTGGTTGTCTTCGATCTCATTTTGAATTTACGCTCCTGCCTGAGTTCAGTTTGGCAGCTTACGTAGCTTGTTCAGCTTGAGTCCTTTGGATTCTCAAGCTGTCTGTGTGCATTTGGCATTCACAAATCAGCCTGCATTTTCACAGGAGTTTCGTTTCGTAAAGCGTTTCTCTGAAATACAGATGCCGTTTTAAAATGAAATACAGCACGGAAGCTACCATATATATATATATATATATATATATATATATATATATATATATATATATATATATATATATATATATATATATATATATATATATATATATATATATATATATATCAAAAATCGGGTCGAGGGTTCATGTCAGTAGTATAGCAACAAGGCTAATACAAAAGCAACAAGAGCTGTTCAGATACATACAATTTTCGTAATTTAGGTCCCCCAGTAGGTATGTATTATAATGAAAACCTATGTCGTTGAGAATGTACATTTATTGACCAAGGAACATTCGCCTATTATGCTATCATGATCGCTAACATATCGTCTTGCTTTTCAGGATTTAAAGCGCGCAAAAACACATATATGTGATCAGATAAATGTATGCCCGTTATGCCCCACATGGAAACCCATCTTACCCCACCTGGTGGGGTAAGACGGGTTTTTGCAGACTCTTGCGGGAAACGCTCCCATTTGCACACTAATGCATGGAAACTGTTGCAACCTCGGACATACCTGCATAAATGTGTGGGCATGTCTGAGGCCAAATAGCAAGGCTATCGTGGCACCGGTTCCTGAGATATGAAGCGTCAAACACTAGCATGCCCGTCTTACCCAACTCTCCCCTACCGTACAAAAGGTTAGGTTAGACGCAAACGACAGTTGTGTAGCGCCGAGCGAAACGTCGAATAGTTAGACTGTACCGCACAAGAGGTTAGTCTAGACGCAGACGACAGCCGTGTAGCGCTGAGCGCAGCGCCTGGTAGCTATACTGTACTGCACAACATGGCACCTTCATCGGAGATGGTAGGTCTGTGACACAGCGAAATCCCTGGCACTCAGACTGTTCTACGTGCCAGTGCGCCTCTTCTCAGGATGCACAGGATCAGGATGTCCGGTGCCTGCTGCTGGTCTGTGCCCGCTGTTGTTCCGGTCCGGTTTGCGACACAGCGAAGTGCCCAGCACCCAGACTGTTCCGCGTGATAGTTCGCCTCTTCTCAGGACGCACAAGCAGTCGGGTGCCTGCTGCTGGACAAACTGTCCGCCGTTCAGCAGATGATATGCTTACCGCGTGCTTATACCGTGAAGCTTAAGTGTATGTCAATGTCTCCAGTGGCGTAGGAATAGCTTTAACTCGGTGTGGACGCCATGGTGGATGACAGCCTCGACTTACGAAAAGTCATCCAGCGGAGGATTGTGCTCTAACTTTGTATAGTCACATTAATTTAGTTTTCAGCTGTGGACTTAAGTTATAATGGAAGCATTCACAATTTGTGCAGCGATGTTGCCTCCAGCTGTTCTCGTCTGAGTGAACAGTTTAACATCCTTAAATGTTGCCTCGGACGCGACAGCTTGTTGTTATCAAGTTGAATGAATGGAACCCAATATTATGTGCAATATGCACTCATCCATTTTCATATGTATTCAAACTTTGAAAAATATATGAATAACGGTTCAGGAGATAGCTGAGAAAAACCCAAGGAGGAGATTCAAAGCAACTCCCCTCTTTATGTTGTGAGCGTTTGCGTAATGAACTGAAGCATTAATATATAATTGGAGATTCGTTTTTTGTTGGTGATGGGCATTTCACCTCCCAAACGTGCGCGAGTAATGACCGGGGGTAAGGGTGGACAGACAAAATTTGCTTGCCCACTCACGAGGAGCCCGAACCGGGCCGAGATATAGCGTAGTAAACGGCATCGTAAAGCCTGATTATTGAGCTATAATAACGTCTTGAGATGCCATCTACCTCCTACGTTTGACCATCCAGTTGGCAGCACAGGGTCAATGACAAAGAGTTCAATATCATCCGGCCCTCCGTGAGGTTCTCATATCACGGCCATAAATCGAAAGCCCATGATGGAGATGCTGATTGTGATGATGATGATGGAACAAAAATGTAATGCTTGTTTTAAAAAATGCATTGCTTATTACCCCAAGAAAGAGAGAGAAAGAGAGAGAGAGAGAGAAATAGATAGAGAGATAGAGAGAGAGAAAGAGAGAGAGAGAGATGGACCGAGAGAAAGAGAGAGAGATATATATGTGGATAAATGGGAAGGAAGAGGAAGACAGTGTGAGGTATGCATATGCTAAATATTTCAGGATCTGCGAGGCATTATATGGTACAATTTTGCAGTATCCGTCACCACATAATTGGCCAAGCAAAACTTCACGCTGCCCATTATAGTTCATTTATGACTGGACAAGACAAAGGCGTAAATTCACACCATCCACAATAAACTTGTGGCTATGGCTCGTGGTTCGTGGCTCGTACCTACTGTCGAGTTTTAAAACAGATTTCACATGGAAAAAGGGCTGTCACAGCCATACATAAAAACATAAGCAATTCCTCATATCAGTGGCACGGAAAGAGTCAGCAAGTACGGTAATTGTGATAAGAAGTCAGAAAGTATGATGATAAGTCAGCAACTATGATGATACGTCAGCAAGTAGGATAAGAAGCCAGAGAGTATGATAAGAAGTCATCAGCTAGATCAGATCAATCTGACCAGTCACATGCACAAATGCCGCCTAAGGCGGCGACCAAACGTGGGAACTGACAGTTTTCTCAGTTCGTGTGGCAGTTCAATATACAGGGCAGGACCTCCGGAACAAAAACAGCACCCGCCCATCTCTGTACCCAAACTGGAGACGTATAGGTCCCGGTCCTGACGGGTGTGGCGGTCACGGTGATCGAAGACTGTTGATATAGTGCGGGCTTATGAAGCCGGCTCCTGCAGTTGGCGCACCTTGTGAAGTAGGCACAGCGTATGGCATGAGATCAAGTTCTAAGCGCTCAACCAGCCAAGACGCTTTAACAGATCCGCTACATGGTCAAATTTAGTCCGTCCGAAAATACCTTTTGCTCCATAGTTGATTTTTTAAAATCCAAGACATATTTTTTAACCTAAAGACGTATGCACTCTGGCTATGGTACGGTATTCGAAGTGTCTTGAGTTCCAGAGGAAGAAATCACGGCCAGATTCCTTTCTGAGATTCAATGTAGGATTGCTGTAGGGCGACGTGTTATTCGGTTGAAGCTATTCGTATGTCAGTCCAAGTACGTAGTAGGTTTGGTGTGCCATTTTGCCAGCATAAAGGAGCTTACGTTTTAGTGTGTGTGTTTATCTTGGTATATCTAGGTATGCACCAAGGAAGACAAATTCTACCGGACTAACTATAACCCTGTTTATGCATCAGCCCAGCACGAAAGTGCCGTGCAACTGTTGTGCCGCAGCGTAATGTTGGAAGACACCTCAAGATTGCCTTCGTAGGACAGTTCAGCAGTTCCCTGGCTATATTCTTCAGTTATATTTGCCTGAAAGCTGTGGAACGATGGTAGAACCATCAATTTAGTTCGATACATTCTGGTGGTGGATTTGAATGGACCCCACCAACTACGTCAAGCAGCCTGTCGCTGTTGATAGAGTGAGGAAATGTAGCAGTGCCAGCCTGATATGTATTGGCTAGGCTAACTTCTAATCGACTACCTAGTCAGGTTTTGTCCCTAGCTTGGCGACAGCGATGTATGTGGGCCAAAGCCAGCCTATCCTTGTTGTGATAGGCTGGCTTAAGGTAATTTCAAGTTAAAGTGCGCTTGTTTTTCGTCCATGCAAACGATGACCAATGGGGCTTTTTCATTGCATATGCTGACCAAGGGCTTCATGATGCAAACAATAGCATGGGAACGAGTATTAGTGCCTAAATCTCTAGCGGATGACACTTTGCCCCTGCTAAAAACAAAACAAAATGTTGATGTTTGCTCGTCAGCTGATCTTATTGTGATCTTAGCTGATCTGATCTTATGTCAATATTAACAGGCTTAATATGCACTTTAGCAGCCGGGGTGAGGTGTATCTGACGCATTCTGTGGTGCCTGAGTCCGTGATGTTTTCGTCACATGCGCGGGCCGTTGTGTTGACATGCTATGCCTCCTCCGTGTCGTTGTGTTGACATGCTATGCCTCCTCCGTGCCGTTGTGTTGACATGTCATGTCTCCTCCGCGTCGTTGTGTTGACATGCTATGCCTCCCCCGTGTCGTTGTGTTGACATGCTATGCCTCCTCCGTGCCGTTGTGTTGACATGTCATGTCTCCTCCGCGTCGTTGTGTTGACATGCTATGCCTCCCCCGTGCCGTTGTGTTGACATGCTATGCCTCCTCCGTGCCGTTGTGTTGACATGTCATGTCTCCTCCGTGCCGTTGTGTTGACATGTCATGCCTCCCCCGTGTCGTTGTGTTGACATGTCATGTCTCCTCCGTGACGTTGTGTTGACATGTCATGTCTCCTCCGTGCCGTTGTGTTGACATGTCATGTCTCCTCCGTGACGTTGTGTTGACATGCTATGTCTCCTCCGTGCCGTTGTGTTGACATGCTATGCCTCCTCCGTGCCGTTGTGTTGACATGTCACGCCTCCTCCGTGCCGTTGTGTTGACATGCTATGCCTCCTCCGTGCCGTTGTGTTGACATGTCATGTCTCCTCCGTGCCGTTGTGTTGACATGTCATGTCTCCTCCGTGACGTTGTGTTGACATGTAATGTCTCCTCCGTGCCGTTGTGTTGACATGCTATGCCTCCTCCGTGCCGTTGTGTTGACATGTCACGCCTCCTCCGTGCCGTTGTGTTGACATGCTATGCCTCCTCCGTGCCGTTGTGTTGACATGTCATGCCTCCTCCGTGCCGTTGTGTTGACATGTCATGTCTCCTCCGTGTCGTTGTGTTGACATGTCATGCCTCCTCCGTGCCGTTGTGTTGACATGTCATGCCTCCTCCATGCCGTTGTGTTGACATGTCATGCCTCCTCCGTGTCGTTGTGTTGACATGCTATGCCTCCCCCGTGCCGTTGTGTTGACATATCACGCCTCCTCCGTGCCGTTGTGTTGACATGTCATGCCTCCTCCGTGCCGTTGTGTTGACATGCTATGCCTCCTCCGTGTCGTTGTGTTGACATGTCATGCCTCCTCCGTGCCGTTGTGTTGACATGTCATGTCTCCCCCGTGCAGCGCCTGCGTCTGAAATAGGTGGAAAACAGATGACGCGAACTAACGGAGACGATCTGTCTCAGTTTGTACCACGAGCGTGCTCGTCAGAGATGCTGAGTAGTGCACTGCTTCGTCTTTTCACCTCAGACATCTACCGTGTGATGGTGGCTGACGGAAAAAAGTACGGGCTCAGTGTTCACCTGATGGCGACACGTGTGATGCCTTCACTGCTGCCGCTCACTCTGAACGCGGCTCTTCACCTGGACCAGTTTACCTGCCTTATCGAGGTGCTGCAGGAAATGCTGGACACCATCGACAGGTGAGATTTGCACCACTAACCGACGGTGTAACGCCGCCAGTAGGTGCGCTACATTTCAGATGTGGTGTGGCCGGCATTGGCGCAACCACTCGTTGCCAAATTGGATCCGCCTGGAGCTTGTCTTCTGCCCTCTGTCTCAGCCGGTCATTCCTGAAGCAAAGTTATATAGAGGTAGCCACCCTAGTCTGCACCAGGTCAGCTGCGTTTATCTTTTAAGTGCATAAGCCACTGCCGCCAGTATTACCAATTCAGTTCTCCAATGTATTGCATTGAGCACTGAGTATGTGTAGATTGCGGAGCATACGGGTGTTCCGTGCCCTCTAGTGTCGACACTATTTTCCAGCTGCCGAACATTTGGAATGTAAAGTGAACATATTACTACGGTCAATCTTCTCCGCCTGCGCAGGAGTCGCCCCCTCCCCCATGTTAGCGTCAGGTTGGGAAAGTGCTATCTTTTCGTGGCATGATGCTGATTGCATACTTATCTTGGTACGTCAGTGCAAAACTGACCCAGGCATCACGTAGTGCAATGGGCACTACGTCGTACCCTAGTCCTCTTAGCACTGTACGCAACGGTGCATTTCTTCGAAATCAAGTCCGTGCCCAGGAATCTATTCCATGTCTGATATTGATATCTAACATCAGCCTTAGTTCAGGGAGTACTAATTTGGAAATAATTTATTTGATAATTGTACGCGGAAACGAATACCGTGTGCAAAATGCCTTCAAATACGTCCAGAGTTCAACATGCGGCTAACAATGTCGTCTGCCTTTGCGAGTGTTAGCTACCTGCAGACAATGGTCAGGTGGGTGGCGATCATCTTAACCCGCGCTGTCGCGGGCGGGGTGTTTCATCCTCATAAGGTGTTCCGCGGAGAGTAAATGAACAGCGCGCCGAAATTTTGCATACTTTTCCCGCATCAATTTCTCATGTTGTGGCAAGATTTTGAGTGAAGTCAGGTCATATAGGGTCAATGAGTTAGTCAAGGTCAAGTGAGGTCACCACCAACAAAGTTCAACCAGTCGTCACGCTTTAACGGATAAAGCATTTTGATGAAACCTTCAGCGCTTGCTAATCTTTATGGTGGTAACGAATTGTACCAGGTATTTTTTTTCCGTTTTTGAGTACGTATTATTATATTTATTAGTTATTAGTATATTATTAGGTTTGCAAATTTGACCATTAGAGTTAAAATAGAAGATTCTGGCTAAAGTAAGCATTTTTGTTGGAGCAAGTTGACTTCGCACAACGTTTTTCTGTCCGCTCTACCCATTATAAAAATGAGAATTTTAAGAAAACTTGAAAATTCAAACTTTTTAGAAAAAGAAACATATTTTTGGGTGGCCAAAGCTGTTATGGCCCTGGTCGATTTCGCTTTCCTATTCTCATGGCACATACTTTTTCAAATCCCCCCAAAATGAACTCCCCAGAGCACAAAAAACATGTTGTAAGTCCTGAAAACCTAGGCCCCGTAGTCATATCACTTGTTGAAGGGAGAGAATTTGTGGATGTTGTCGGTACTCTTCGAACGTTTTCGGATGACACCTCTCTCGCTTTTGTGCGACGCTTAGTTTGGAGATGAGAGGAAGGTCCCTGTCAACACCCCTCCCCCCCCGAGTCGAGGTGTGAGAATATCACCGGAAATATGGGGTGCACGGGACAGCCACCCCGTGGAATATATGCTGTGATGAAACCGGCTGAATCTACCATTTCTGGGGGGGGGCGTATTCTGACTTGGCCTTGCAAATGATGACACATCTTGATTTCAGTGATCTTAATTTGGAGTTCGTGGATATGATAGCCAAAGTGTATGAACCGCATGTGCTAAGCTACTTGGACCTGCGCCAAATTATTTCTTATCTGACTGAAACCACTTGAGGTGACACTCCCCAACTACCCTGGATATGAACGTTGGCTTAGCGCCCATGCTAACAGCATCATGCCTTGAAAGGAGGTGTACAGATGTTGATTTAATGCAGATCTTGGAATATTGGGCTGCTCGGTATATAATGCATTGCACTCCTAAGTTGGCGCTAGCCACTTATATTTCATAGAGAGGTACTAGAGGAGCCTCGTTACAGAAGAACAGCTGGAGGAGCCTCGTCACAGAAGAACAGCTAGAGGAGCCTCGTCACAGAAGAACAGCTAGAGGAGCCTCGTCACAGAAGAACAACTGGAGGAGCCTCGTCACAGAAGAACAGCTAGAGGAGCCTCGTCGAGCTACTGTACTGAACTGGCCTGCCCGTCGAACCCAATCCGCTTCTACAAACGCAGTATTTTGGCCAATAGTGTCCATCTTCTAGTACTACTTCTTTCCACTTTGATTCTTCTGCTATCAATCTAACTGCACATTCACGCGTTATCTTGGGCGCACGTGCTTTCTGGGCGTCCGGGTCTATGCATATGCAAACCATGCTTAGGCACAAATTAGCTCACAAACTCGCCTCCACATTGGGGTACTCCTGCATGTTAACACTATAAGTCGCAGTAAACCCCGTGGTTTTGCTCGTATAATGACCGTATGTTGGTTACTGGTCTGATTATTGAATGTATGGTAACTTATGTAGTAGCTAGCGGCTATAATATTGAGTGCACGGTGGCTGCTAGTTAGTTTTTGAAGCCATTGGATGCTGCTAGCTAGTTTCTTGAGTGTATGGTGGTAGCTGGTTAATCTATTGAGGCGTGCAATATTCCTGGCCAAACGTGGTGGAAATGAGCCCAATCTTGGCGCCTTAGGGAGACAATATCTCCTCTGTCGGCTGGGACAGGTTGTTTTCAAGTGGGCTAACACCTTAGTTCTGCAATAATTTAGGCTTTCAATTAGCTCCCAACAACATGAAATGGCTGTGCCATCTGGAGAATAAAGTTGGCCTCCGACGAAATGGCGGAAAAAAGGTTTGCCGGCGACATCGGATGGGGCTCGAGGTGTGCCGCCGACATCGGATGGGGCTCGAAGTGTGCTGGCGACATCGGATGGGGCTCGAGGTGTGCTGACGACATCGGATGGGGCTCGAGGTGTGCCGGAGACATCGGATGGGGCTCGAAGTGTGCTGGCGACATCGGATGGGGCTCGGCGGTATCGGATGGGGCTCGAATCGACAATTGCCGTATCCTCGCAGCTTAATCGGCAAGCTCAAGAGCTCCGAAGTTGTAATTGCTCGTGACAGCCCAGCGTTTTGCTAGTGGATGAAGCCGGTACTTACAGCAAAACAGCAAAACAAGCCCGGCCCAGCTGCACGAATCATCAAGGAGATTCACAAAAGAGAAGCTTGTTGCATTTCCCTCCTGTCTTATGCCTATGTTGTGGGTGAATGGATATAATGACTGATGGATGATGGCTGACGCACACTCGGAGATATATGAAGTGACGCATATCTACTGACTTATTATCGACGTTCCCATCAGGTGTTGTCGCCACCGTTCGTTGTACCTACATTCGCTATACATTTTGCAGTGCGTCACGTTGGAGATTATTTCGGATTAACACGACTCGTATTCCTTTAGCATGACCGACCTGGCAATGAGAATCACTGATGTGAGAAGCTACTTGCTTGTCTAATTACGATCCCGGTGTCAATTAAAAATAATTGCACTAAGTCGTCCAGAGGTGTTCTAGGAAGATTAGAAGATTAGAACACAGCTTGTCTCTAGGATCATCTTGTTTGTGAACTGCGTGTAATTAGCTGCATTTTGATGCCTATGGAGGTGAGGTGACCCTTGTATCTATCAAGTGAGCTGTTCTCTGGCTAGAAATTCCCATAATTTTCAAATACTAACTTAAATCGGTGTTGCTGTTATGTCGGGATTTTGCCTTGTTCCCTGGATTTTCTGTCGTGTATATCGATGGCTAGTACGTGATATTAGTCATTAGTCTGACGAGTTGCCCGATAGTCGGCACATTGATGTTACGTTGGCACATACAACGGTGTTAGCCATCGAAAGTCTGCCGGTTTGTAACAGAGAAATATCACGACAAAGGAACACTTCCGTTCAATATATGAAAGCATGCCCCAATGGGTGACCGGGCTGTTCGTTCTGCCTTTGCGCATAATTAAATCGTCGCGATGACAATTCTGTTTGTCTGACAGAACACGCACTCACTGCAATCTCGCTCACAGCCGACCTCAGAGAGGCAGGTAAATTTTCGGTCGGTAGAGAGAGGCCGGGGACAGTTCAGAAACACAAACAGCGAGTATAGCGTGTGAGGTGTACGACGCATACGACGCGCGTGAGGTGTACGGCGTGTGGCCGCCCCGTCATGCTTTGCAAATATTGGCATTGGCCTATGGTGTTTCAGGAACAGAAATATGTTCAAAACGTCTCCTTTGGTGGTAGCTTAAGCATGCTTGCGACATCGGTGTTTCTACAAAAGCTTCATGGTGATGATTTAAAACACTTGAACACCTTAACCAACACCGCAGTAGGAATAGTTGCAAGCGGTAGCCAGCGTTGACGGAGGTAGCGAGTACAGGTGTGGGGCGACGTTTAGTCGAGCAGATGAGGTAACAATTGACCTCATAGGTGATAATTGTCAAACACACACCTCCATCTTTCCATCTCATATTTGCGTTATTAGCCTCGATCACGTGTACCAGGTGTCTGACGGAATATGCATAGCGATATAAGTCAAAATACAAACGAACCCTGGACCAGGTTAATCAAAACTAGTGTGTCATATTTAAGACCAAAAGTTGTTTGTGTTCAAGAATTATTTTCCAAGTTCTTTTCCACACTGATAAAGATTTTTATTCAATTATTATCACAGGAAACCACCCTCCCCTGGTCATTAAAGCAACCCAAGTTCTAGTGCTTTAGTGTTTTACTATAGTAAGCTGGTAGCCTTTAACATCAAATTACCACGCCTTCTAATGCACACAACTACAGGTACCCAGACGTTCTGGGTACCTGTAGTGCGTGCGTTCCATTCCAGAATCATACCTGGTGCACAATATCCGTTCAGTACCTCGCCCCATCTGAATGCCGATTGGTGGTTGTGGCTTTGCGACGCACTCAGCAGCTGAGGCCATATGCATGTCGCCTGCCTCCCATTCTGGCAGGAATGGCGGGTACCGCGAGGAGTCAAACCCAGTATCTCTGGTTTCCCAGACACCTGCAGTTTAACCACTGGGCCTAAGTGAGGATTATGACCCTGCAAAACGGTCTGAACAGTCGCTTTCATTTTCTACGGGCACGTACATGAGCACTCTCCATTCACTAACTACATTGTTACCGTGGTCTTCTACCAGTACTTCCCATCCCCACTTCCGTCCGCGCGATTAGTTGGTACATTTCACAAACTGGGCGCAGGTGTCATGATGTGCTCAGACGATGTACAAGTAATGCAATACCCATGAGCATTGCAGATAACTATATGACGGCTTGCGATGTAAAACAAGTATATTGGACGTTTTAGAAGAACGTTACGGAAACGTTGCATCCCTCTCGTGGCGTCGGCATGTCAGCCGAGACAGAGGGGACTCCGATCCACAGCTCCTGGACGCTTCTCATGGCCTCTTGGTCCGCCCTGGCCTCCACCGACACCGGGGTCAAGGAGTTCAAGGTCAAGTGGTGAGGAACTACATGATGTTCTTCATGGAGAAGTCATTTTCATTCATTTCATTTCATTTCATTTCATTTCATTTCATTTCATTTCATTTCATTTTATTTCATTTCATTTCATTTCATTTCATTTCATTTCATTTTATTTCATTTCATTTCATTTCATTTCATTTCATTTCATTTCATTTCGTTTCGTTTCGTTTCGTTTCGTTTCGTTTCATTTCATTTCATTTCATTTCATTTCATTTCTTTCATTTCATTTCATTTCATTTCATTTCATTTCATTTCATTTCATTTCATTTCATTTCATTTCATTTCATTTCATTTCATTTCATTTCATTTCATTTCATTTCATTTCATTTCATTTCATTTCATTTCATTTCATTTCATTTCATTTCATTTCATTTCATTTCATTTCATTTCATTTCATTTCATTTCATTTCATTTCATTTCATTTCATTTCATTTCATTTCATTTCATTTCATTTCATTTCATTTCATTTCATTTCATTTCATTTCATTTCATTTCATTTCATTTCATTTCATTTCATTTCATTTCATTTCATTTCATTTCATTTCATTTCATTTCATTTCATTTCATTTCATTTCATTTCATTTCATTTCATTTCATTTCATTTCATTTCATTTCATTTCATTTTCATGTTGAATGTGGATATATTACTTTTACAATTGCCGACGCCAAGCGGCTACTGCGATAAGCGCGAAACATCTGCCGTGGATGTTTCGCGCTTATCTTCCTGACATTCAGCGTGTTTCTCAGGAATCCGAGTAACAGTGTCGTTTGAAGTGCTTGCTGAAGTGCCCGAGCTGCTGAGGACTCCCATCGGCACTGACAGGCGCTGAGTCGTCGTCCATATTTAAATGCGGAGAGCTGATCGATAAGTGATGAACTGCATCTGCCTGCCGGGAAACATGTACTTGTACGTGACGATGCAAATTTCTGGATGTGTTGGAAAATTGAGTGCAGAAATGCCACCAGACATTGAAATATGGATCATCGTCGTGTCTATGCCGCAAATGTTTGGGAAATAATCTCAGGTCGTTTGCAAATGGCACACTTAAACGTACCATCTGAATAATTCTGAAAAGAACAGAGAAATATAGTAGCAAGTGTGTACATTAACACGCGCCCCGGAAGGCCTCTGAAAATTACGGCTTCATCAGAAAATTCCCAGATGTCCAGCTGACAGTTACCACCTAGGAGCACTACTCAGGAATAACAATCAGGAGAGTCTCGCTATTGCGCCCTTTCGTTGCGCTACCCCACCGCCCTTGATGAAGAAAGGATCTAGGGCCACTCGCGGTCGGCGCCCGAGGACATATCGCCAATTTGGAAGATAGCTAGCAGTCTGCCTCTCTCGCTATATCTGCGGGTGGCGTCGAACTCTTCTCGCGACCATCCCTTATCTGCTGAAAATTCACCCGCGTGAAAAGAGACAGACGTGTGTTTAGACCGAGATCGGGCTCGAGACCGCGGGTACAAGACCGATATCGTGGTCGAAATCGAGACGGTGGCACTGAGACTGGCAGAGATTTAGACTGTGATCGAGGTTGAGGGAGAGACAGAGGTACTGACCTATACCGACATCGAGATTGCGGCAGTGGCAGATACCGACCGATGTTTGGACCGAAATCACGAGTCAGAGTCCGAGATCGAGGTCGTGACCGTGTCAGAAACGGACTATTAAATTTGTACTGAGCGTTCGCCCGAGAGTGAGATAGAGTGAGATAAATGCAGTGATAGGCACAAAAAGAGATTTATATTGAAATCAAGAGACAGAGACTGTGTCTACCACAAGTGCAGACTTAGACTAGGACCTAGACCGATATTGAGAAGAATACATATATTTACAGGGAATTTTGCAGCAAATTCCTTCCGATCAAGATGTGCCCTTCAGAATTGTGCCATTATTCCACAACAGCAGCTGGGCTTTTAATTTCATATGATGTCCATATAAATGTAATGTTAAATGTCACAAGAAGTATTGGAACCGTCCCTTATACGGGCTCTGTTTCGTCCCGCTGGCGCCGCCCGTGCACAACTCCACAATTTCGGGCAGTAATTACAGGAGAAGACGGTACGCTTAAGCGTAACAAAACGTTATGCTCTCATTCAACTTAGAGTATTTCGAATCCAAAGAGATTAACATCCATTTTAGTCGCGCACTACCACTTAAAAGATGACTATACAGTTGGACGACACTGATTCATCCTATCTGACCTTTCTCGTTGGATACCGTCCTCGCCCTTTAGTCCGACGCACTAATCACCTGAGTTCAAAATGGCGCTCTTTCGGCGTCACTGTGGCCAGAGGACACCAGTTTTGGGTCGGTAATACTTACAAATGCGTTGGTGAAAACACCAGGGTCGACTGGTATGCGGTCAACCCTCGGTCGACCGCATACGGTCAACCATGCGGTCCTACACGTTGTTAATAGTGACGATTACCAACTTGTAGGACGATACCAGGGTCGAACTGGTCCTCCTTGGTGCATGAGTGTGGTACATTGGTAAAGGATGAGGGTGGTACCAAAGTTATATCACAGCATCATTTACCAAGGTAAATGATGCTGTGATATAACTGTGGTATCCACATTGGTACATTTGACCACCTTTATCTTGTGTTTGTCTTTGGTATTTTGGTAGCAATTGTTATTGCATCGTAGAACTTACCAATAAAGAGCCAACGCGGATGACTTTGTGGAATCGTTCCTACGATAACACCAGTGCCCCAACCTTATCAGGCCCTAGTAGAGCCCATTTGTTGGTGTTGTATTGGCGAACATTTCTCTCAGCGCATTTGTAGGCGAGATCTAAGAACATTCGTAACAGTAAGACTTTTGAAACTAAGCCGTCTTGAGTTGCATGAGACTGCTTACTTAAGATTTTTTTTCACACGTCTTAGGTTTGAAGTGTCTTTTATTTTCATGAAGCCAAGTCCATGTCCTGGAATTGTCCTGAAGGACAGGAGTCGTTCCGCTAATCCGTTTCATCAGAACACATAATGACAGTCCCGTCGCTCCCAGGCGGCGTTTTCCGTCAACACCCAATCGCATTCGTTTAAGTCGCGTGGGTAAGTACGGGCATAAGATAAGTACGGGCTTCGAATTGGTGCACCAAGAAACGCCGGAAGCGTGATTCCAGGAGCTTTCGAAAGGTAGCAAGCAAATCGTGGCTGTCATTTCCGTATCGGAACACAACACCTTAAGTCCTCTATTCTTTTCTTAGAAGTATTTGATACGCTTTTCAATTTGTGCCTTCTATTATAAACTGTAGATGGTATGGCGGTAAGGGGCACTCTTGATCTGGTCACAAACGTGGCATAAAGTGTCTGATTAAGCCCGACTAAATACCATCGGCATCCCATGCTGTCGGTATGACGTATGCCATCGTTCGGCACCAAACGTGCCTGCCTCACAGCAGGGCATACGCGGGCATACCAGAGCGGGGCTGTAGAGGGCGGCGGCCAGCGGATGTCCGGCGGCGCCGCCGACTGTCGAGCGACTGTCGGGCGACTGTCGAGCGACTGTCGAGCGACTGTCGAGCGACTATCGAGCGACTATCGAGCGACTGTCGAGCGACTGTCGAACGACTGTCGAGCGACTGTCGAGCGACTATCGAGCGACTGTCGAGCGACTGTCGAACACCTGTCGAGCAACTGTCGAGCGACTGTCGAACACCTGTCGAGCGACTGTCGAGCGACTGTCGAGCGACTGTCGAGCGACTGCCGAGACCTGTTGAGGGCCTGTCGGGCGCCTGTTGAGCGACTGTTGAGCGCCTGTTGAGCGCCTGTTGAGCGCCTGTTGACCGACTGTCGAGCGCCTGTCGAGACCTGTTGAGGGCCTGTCGAGCGCCTGTTGAGCGACTGTCGAGCGACTGTCGAGCGACTGTCGGGCGACTGTTGAGCGCCTGTCGAGCTGCAGCCTGGTAATGCTCGCCTGTCGACGGTCTCTGTAGGCGGTGTCGGCGCGAGACCGGTCCGCCGTCCCGCGGCCGCGGCCAGCTCAATACGGCTCGACAGTGCAGAGGCGTCAGTGTCGGCACCGTGCGTCAGGCGTGGCACCGTCGCGTGTTATCGCCTCGGGTCAGGTACACTGCCCGCACGGAGCTCTGGTTATAGCAGGGCAGAGTTATCGCCCCGGGTCAGGTATGCTGCCCACACGGAGCTCTGGTTATAGCAGGGAGACTGTCAGAGTTATGGCTCCGGGTCAGGTGTGCTACCCACACGCGACAGCTGCCTGCCGGCTGTGGCAGCACCGAGTGTCAGGCCGCGAGCCATAACCGCCCCAGTTATCGCCAGAGGTGAAAAATAGTCTCCGACGCCGCCATCGACGAAGGTGTCAGCTGTAGCATGCGTAGATAAATTGGCATCACCAAAGCCTGCAGGTTAGGAGAGATAAACTGGGACGTTGGCGAAAACAAGGTTACCCACCTTCGGAACTGAAAGCTGCCGCGCTGTGGAAAACTGTTGCCCGGACCGAACTGAAAACTGCCGCTCAGTTGCCGCGATGTGCGAACGCCTATTGACGGATAAAGTGATCATGATTTCCCGACGAGAATAATAATTGCCCATTCACAATCACGCCTCCAAACTGTTCAACTGCATTTTGTTATTCTATCTTCCCTATAACCTACATTAAGCGGGAACAGAACAGTTAATAAACTTGCTTTTCTTCAGTGTGTCGTCGTTTCATTTCAAATGCAAATGTTGAAGAATAAAGTCACACGCCAACTTAACTTATCGTTGACACGACCAATCTAAATCATTAACGGTATCACGAATACCCGTAATGTTAAACTATCAATGTCGCCTTTCGTGATGTGTGTAGCCGGGACCTCAGCCATCGATGTCCAAAAGGGATGCAGTCCACTATTTCATCAGAGATTCAGTCATATTCCACATTGCTCGTAATCACGGGACAAGCCGTTGTGCACCATGAAGCGCCAAAGCATCGGCCCACTGTCAGCGATGAGGCCAAGTCCGGGTCGAACCACCGTGGATAAGGACGTGTACACCTTTGGCCACACTTGCTTCCCAATTTTAAAGAGATTCACTAGATAATAGGATGCCAACACTGTGCAGGACCCAATGAACTAAAGTAAACTACGAAAAACTGCGGATTTAGCTAACCCAGATATGCCAACAATTAAATCAAACTTCATCACGTCGTCCGCTGCTTTGCCTGTCAGGAGCATTTCAACCCCCGGCGTGTGCATAGTGAAAAGTGCAACACAGATATGTGCGCGCATCCTATTCGCTATTTACCTACATGGATTCCTTCTCTGATCAGACGTTCTTGCGGCTCGTAATGGCTGTCTCGTTCAGGGTGTGATGGGACCTACCGTGTGCCTGACGAGGTTGCAGGCCTCCCCGCGCTAACTGGCTCCGATTGGGCCGTCGACCTAGCGTCGGTCAGGCAAGTTCCAGCGCACCTCCGGCTGTTTGGCCGTGTTGTAGTGGTCCCACACGGCTCGACGGCTGGGCTGGGGAGCACGAGCTGGGGAGTCCGACCTCTCACACCGCGCTGCCCACGTCTCCCACCACGCTGCCTACCACGCTTCCCACACTTCCCACCACGCTTCCCACGCTTCCCACCACGCTTCCCACCACGCACCCCACCACTCTTCCCACCACGCTTCCCACCCCGCTTCCCACCACTCTTCCCACCCCGCTTCCCACCCCGCTTCCCACCCCGCTTCTGATGGGACTGGTGAGCCGGAGCCGGACCAGCGGGTCGATATACGGTCGGATGCCGGGCACGATACCGCGGCTCTTCCGCATCAGCTTCAAAAGCTGTTGATTACAGTCTGTAGAGTCTGTAGTGACACCGCGTCGCTGCTGGATCACTGTATTGGTCGCCGACACCCAGCGGCGCGATACACTGCACGGCGGCGCGATACACGGCACGGCGGCGCGATACACGGCACGGCGGCGCGATACACGGCACGGCGGCGCGATACACGGCACGGCGGCGCGATACACGGCACGGCGGCGCGATACACGGCACGGCGGCGCGATACACGGCACGGCGGCGCGATACACGGCACGACGGCGCGATACACGACGCCCAGCGGCGCGATACACGGCACGGCGGCGCCGGGTGGCAGGGTGGCCGACCAGCTGCAGGGTGGCCGACGGCCACCTCCCGGACGGCCACCTCCCGGACGGCCCCCATGCCGCGGCTACCGCACCTCGTCCGCTCCGGGGTCGGCCACGGCGCGGATATCGGCCATTCAGCGGCTGGTTGTCGGTGTCCATCTTAGGATCGGGTGCGTTGACGTTGCTTCTCCTGTGTCCGAGCTGTCAAGTCAGTGTTATTGCCACTTGTTAATTTAAATCATTGCCACTTGTTATGGTTCGCTGTCAATTGAAAGCAATGAGAGTATCCATTAGATTTGCCCTCCTGTATGGCCGACACAGTCGATGCGTCCCTAGACTCCAGATTTGCCCCTGACTGCTGAGGTGGTGAAATATAAAGTCAGAGAAATGTTGCTTTCGTCTCCTGATTGTGTGCAGTTATTGTACATTCGCCTGCGTCTGACAGCATCCCGTAGTCTGCTGCCAGACAAGTGGGTGTGGGAAACCAAAACCAAATTTTAGGCAAGTTCTTTGCGAGCAACGTCATGTACACAATGTTATGCTCGATGTTTAGCATATACTCTATCACCTATCAATGGATAGGCAAAATTCGTCACACTTTTCTGCCTAAAAGCAAACCAAACTACTGAGATTCACTGTTTATTGTTGCATTGATAAGCGCTTACCACTGGACAACTTCCATGAAGGATGCAATGAAGCTTAGTAAGGTATGAGGTCAATGGCAAACCAATGATTTTGCACTTGGAGGTGATCGGTTTATACCCCCTAAAACATTTGTCAAAACTAATGTTATCCGCCGTATTTTGAAGTGAGATTTTATTTTCTTTCAGCAAAATGTTAATGCATACGTTCATAATCACTAACTTCAACAACATATCGGTTTTGAGATGCAATAAGTGCACACTTTGTTATCAGATCCGTGAATGGTAAACAACTTTCATGCTCGCACGAGGAAATTATGATTAAAATGGTGTCTATGATGTAGCCAAAACCCAAGTGTTTTTTATTTTATTTGGAAGTGGATTATGAATTCTGGTTGCATGACTGTAGTTTCCTTCCTAGGATAACTACACAACAACATGGGTAGCTGGAGGCGAAAAATTTGTATACTTTTGGTGCTACCAATGGAACTCTGGTAATTTCTAAATTTAGCATGTCTTATGTCATGCATGTAAAGAATAAATGATGCATGTGAAGAATAAATGATGCATGTAAAGAATAAATATAAAATTTGTTTTTGCAACAGCAGCCATTTGGGAAGTTTTCATCGAATGTAGATAGGTTTCTATCGGTTCCTGGTTTATTTTTATTAGACTTGGTCTGATTTGCTCAATTTTCCTCCGAGACCAAGTACCTGATATTTATTCCGGAGACCCAGCAATACTCTGTTTCATTGTGGTGTCTCACGCTGCGAGGCGCGCTTCAGTACAACCGCCACGTCCCATTGCCACCCTGTCCTTGATGAGCAAAGTAGTCACTCTCCCTACAGCGCCAACAATCGGGATGATCCGCAGCTAGATCAAACATTTTACCGGTTAACTATTTCATCCATTCCCACCACCTAATCACAGCTAACTGTCAAACCGCGTCATATCATATTCCCCAGCCACCCTTCAAATCAGCCGGCTGAGAAGCTCCGCCGCAAACGCCGCCCGTCGAGCCTGTCCGGCCGCTGTTCGGCTCTCTGTCCGAGACGGGTAGGGCAACTTAACCTAGGCGGCCAGTCAAAACCCCGGCTTGCTTCTACCGGTAGCATTCAAAGAGTCGCTGCCACTAAATTGAAGCCAAAGTTGGCTTCAGTTCAGTCTGAAGAACACATCTGAAATGTCCCAGCAATCTTCAAAGGCTCGTTTAGTTTCTGAGATTTCCTCTTATGAAAGACAACACAATTTCGTGATGCAAGCTGTCTTAATGCCCGTCTGGCTATCACCAACGTGTGTCGGAGTATAACAGTTTGTTCACCTCTGGTTATCTCGCCGGGTCAGGCATGACGGACACTGGCAGCATACTTGACACGGTAGTGGCGTTCGGTGGTGTGGGTCAGACATCACACCTGACTGGCAGCATACCTGACACGGTCAAGGTGGTGGCGGTCGGTGGTGTGGGTCAGACATGACATCTGACTGGCAGCATACCTGACACGGTGGTGGCGGTCTGTGGTGTGGATCAGACATGACACCTGACTGGCATCATACCTGACACGGTCAAGGTGGTGGCGGTCGGTGGTGTGGGTCAGACATGACACCTGACTGGCATCATACCTGACACGGTCAAGGTGGTGGCGGTCGGTGGTGTGGGTCAGACATGACACCTGACTGGCAGCATACCTGACACGGTGGTGGCGGTCGGTGGTGTGGGTCAGACATGACACCTGACTGGCATCATACCTGACACGGTCAAGGTGGTGGCGGTCGGTGGTGTGGGTCAGACATGACATCTGACTGGCAGCATACCTGACACGGTCAAGGTGGTGGCGGTCGGTGGTGTGGGTCAGACATGACACCTGACTGGCAGCATACCTGACACGGTCAAGGTGGTGGCGGTCGGTGGCGGTGCGCCACCTCAGACCCGAACCCTGTTTCGCTCTCCTGGACCGAGCCGAACGTGGGACTGAGTACTGCACCCGTCCCACCCGGACGAAACCGTGCACTTTGCGATTTTATTTGGGCTTGTTTTCCGCCCGCTCCATTTTGTTTTATTACGTTTCTTCTTTTTGTAAGCAGCCCGTTGTCGAAGTGGTACAACGTTTCACAACCGGCTTTGGTTTGGGAAGATGGATGACATATTGACACAGCAAGGCACTTAATGGGAACAGTAAAAACGAATGTTGAAAGTACATTTTGCATGAGTTAGAACGCATGCATGCCAAATAGCCGCAATAGTTCAAGGTTATCAAGTGCGAATAGGGATTCAGATTACTAAAATAGCCACGAAAACCACACGGTTTTCAACTGCATTGGAGGACCGGATACGTGGCATGGCGGCATTTGCGAGAGAAGTGGTCGGCCGTTACATTTTGATACGGTCCCTGTGCAGACCAAGTCACATGGGTGTACATGGTGACCGCACTTTTTGCCGTTATTACATCGTTATTGCATCGTCACGGCAGGCAGCCAAATGCCGAGCCTACCGTAGCCTGGAAGGGCCGCTTTCATGCCGTTGCCAAGTGGTACAAAGAATACCATAACACGCCACAAATGTACGTGGTGAGTATGTCACACAGGCGGGATCACCTGAGCCACCTGCATGCCTGATTGGCGACAGTTTCGTCGTCGGCGGTGTGACGTCATCGCACTCGTCAGGTCACTGATAGTCGCTCAGATGGGAGCGGTCTGAATCGCTGCCTTTGTCCGTCGGAGCTAACCAGATTAATGGCGCCCAATAAATTTGCTCCTAAATTATTGCAACAACATTAGCGCCACTGTTTTGGGGCCGTGGAATGGTAGCGAAAACAAAAGCAGGGCAGCGACCGGATTATGATCAAGCTGTATGCATTGATTAGGTCCAAAGATCTTATTCTTTAGTAAATTGTACAGGTGCATGAGGTGGCATTAACACTACATGGTGTCTTAGATCGTGCTTATGAACGAGTAAATAGCTAACAACCGATGTGCCTGGTGTTGATTCGGAACCGGACTTCGGTTATGGGCTGCTGAGAACATCGTGCCCCATGAAAATACAATGGGGTAGATTGCTAGAGACCTCAGGGCATATAGTTGGTTATGGGGTTTCGGTCTTTTTTCTCATCTTGTAGTATCTTCCCAGTATAGGCTTAACCCAGATGGCTCCCTGTGGCTTTTGGAAGAAAAAGTAAAAAGCAGTGTTCTTCCCAAGCTTGCTGTGCCTTGTTCTCCATTTTCTTCCGAAGCAGACCTAACATCCAACCCACAAAACGCAGCATACACAACGTATTATAACCTCCTCTGTCTGCATCTACCTATGATTTCATTATCCGCAAATATCTCTCCATAGAAGACATCGTCTTAGTTGAAACAGTATGATCGATAGTTGATCATCGATATGCAATGATTTATGCGCGAGTGGATCACTTCCGATCAGCTGTAGTTGGAATCCAAACATCCGATCTATGTCTATTAGTGGGATGGATGAAATACGTCAAATGTTTAATGATCTTTTTGGACAAATTTACAGAATGGCGCATCAGGAATTGCTGCATAGTTTTCACCGTGCAGGGACATGGATAAACGTCCAAGCGTCCCCACAATATGCTAGGCCTGGCAGCAACATATGACGTATTTCTTGCAGTAGCAGGAACTTCGATATTGACAACTAGTGCTTCTCAATGATTGTGATTGATATTATCTGTGTGGAATGCTTGCCATGGTGGTGAAAAATATATCTGACACATTGTTCCATGTAAAACTACCAAATAACAAACAGGATACGTTCCCTAATATGTCTAGTTGTTATTCCATCATTTCCGTTCTGTGGAACGCGCACCATGTTTTCCTTTCCACCGCTTTATTTAGAATATTCTACCTCTGGTAGGTTAAGTCCATTATGTGACTCCATTCACTAGAAAGGGTCAGGTGAGTGTCTGGCTAGCCTGCGCGACGCCTTTCCGCCCATTATGATGCTTTTTCAATTGCATTTATCAAGCGTTGGCGCTAGAGTTCTGCCCTTTCGTGATCTTTTATTTTTCTATGTGGTCAAAGCCATCGGCCCAGTTTTCCTAGGAGCAGTTCTGGGGAGGAATTTGCAGAAGATTGTTTTGTCATTAACTTACCGTGTCTGTCAATATCACGCGGCGCATTCAGATATGAGGTATTACCCTGTACAAAAGCGTGTCGATGTGGGTGACTGATTTCTTTTGTGGACACATTGCTTCAATGTTTCATGTTTCAAGGGTGCGGTCCCGAACGGTTAAAATTTGAGGAAACGCTTAAAACGCCTAATGGTTAAAGCGATGATCTCTCTGGTCCCTGGTTCAACACTTGTATGTACCACTTGGCAAAGCGGCCCAAAAGCGGCCCTTGCAGGCTACGGTGGGCTCGGCATTTCGCTGCCGGCCGTGACGATGTAATAAGACGAAGACGGACATGGGTGCGGTCTTCGTATCACCTGCGGCGACGTGGTCCACGCCGCAGCACGGACACATCATTGGAGCTCAACGGCCAACCAATGTCCAGCACAGATGTCACTGCCCATGTATAGATTGACAAATATGATAATTAATCTAAATATGCGCATGTGGTGGAGTTGTCAGCTTGGTATCCCACTGCATCCCCTCAGGCACTGTCAGAAGCCCAAGACTGACATCTGTCACTCAGCTCCAGAAAACTAATTAGCAATCGCTGCATACTGTTTTGGGAATGTACCAAAATTGCACGCCTAGTAGGAATGATGGCTTCATAAAAAGGAGCTTACAACTTGCACATCAACATATTCCAATGTCGCCAGAACTTGCCAACTAATAATGGTTTACGGTTTGTAGATTGTATACACATGAATTCTTCACTTTTCCTGATATCGTGGGTGGGCACCCACCCTCCATAGAGATCAAAATGAGACACATTGCGCCACAGTTGAGCTGTCTGCGAGCCAATAGCTGCCAGCGCGAGATTCAGGTGTTGAGACCTGCCGCGGCACGCTGGTCGTTAGTCGGTGGACACTGGCTGGATGTGCAGGCGGAGCGGGCTCATTAGCAGGCGTCTCGGCATAATCGGCCGCTAATTTTCCGTCCGCTCTTCCAGACCGTCCAGCCTGGCTCGGAATTGTCACCGGTGCATTGCCTCAGGCTAAAATGCATAATTCACGGTCGGCAACAAGGTTTTGCCATAATTAACCATGTTGCAGAATACGCTGCAGGGAAGGAAAAGAATTGGTGTCAAAAGGTATGCGAGGATCAATGTACCAAAAGAAAGTACATACTTCTTAACATTCGCACGTCCGGCGGTCCGCGCCAACTTCGCATGTCCGGGGGCGGGGCAGATGTCTGTTCCCCTAACATTTCTAGAACTATGCTAACTAGCGACAAGCGGAAAACGGCGTTGGATAGTTGGTGACAGGCTCTATCGAAAGTGTTTCGGTCATTTTCTTTGTTCAGGTCAATATTCAGCTCACTGGGCCATCATAGGTCAAAATCGACCACATCGGGTGGGGCTGTCAGATATTGACACTTATATCAGGACCTAAAACAAATAGAAACAAATGGCGAACGCTATTCGACAGTCCTTGAAATGTGCTATCGACAATAGGCAGTGTGATTTAAGGTTAGGTCAACCGAAACTATGACCACAGGTCAAGGTCATGAAGTAGCATGGGGAGGTCATGCAATATAGCAATCAACACGGCTTGGCAATACAAGCACAATGACGGTAATTTCAGCCTCTTAGCTCGATGCAGTGCGATATAATGTGCAGAAATGTGTAGTGATCTCAGGTGACCTCAGATGACCTTGGTGAGGTCATTGAGCAAAAATGTCAGCGGTAACATTGGACAAAGCTTCCAACTACATGCCACAACCGTTGTGAGATCATTCTGAGAGCAAGAAAACATTTGTATATTTTACCATTGCCCTATAATGGGGAAGCCATGCCAGCGACCTGACTTAAGGTCAATGCTACGAAAATACTCCGATATATATTATGGTCCCTGGTGAGATCATGACGTGTTATAAAGTTGAAATCAATCGCCCAATTATTGCGGAAGTTATGCCACCTAGAACCGCGAGTGTAGTTGGGTCACTTCGCCTGACCTGGTGGCCTGACCTAAGATGACCCAGGGTTAAAATGTAGGAGGATATGCGGAAAAGACCAATGAGCAGTCATGCGAGGTTTGGCCTCGCTAACTCGATTAGTATGGCGGCAAATTGGAAAAACTGCAGGGGGCAGGTATCTGCCCCCGGACGTGCGCGGGTTAATTTACCCGCTTAATTCTCACACCCAAGATGATACAATTGGCCAAGAAAGTGCTATGGTTGAGTATATTAGCAGACACAATGTTCAAATCCCAATGGGTCTGTTCTGGGGTCGGATATAGACAGCGAGTCCAAGGGCACGATCCTTCATTTGTGTTCGAATCTTGTGGGATGGGATGTTTTGCCATGCCAAGTGTTCGAGAACGGCCAGAAAGCACCGTCTTGATGCTGACACTGCCCTCTGTTGGAAATTCTGTATCAACGCATGCTACATTCTGCTTTATTATCCTCTCAATATATCCTTGCCACGAGTAAGGTAGCAACTTGAGAGAATCTTCCTTAACGTACAGACCAGAAGCAAGACAATCTGGCCTGCCTGGCCCGGCCGTCCGTGACGCCTTCAGCAGGCGCGCAGTAATATCATGGAACAGGCAATAGCATGAGGCTTCATTTTTTACGAATTGTACGGTATGATCTATCAGGCTATAGCTCGTCTACGCGTTCCCTTGCATTGTTTGAAGTGGTGATTCTGTGTTGAAATCTTCGCACTTCACTGTGATAGTTTGTTGAATACCAGCATGTATAGTGAAGATTATGATGCTGTACAAGTGCTGAAGTTTTAACAATTTATCTTGCGATGTTGTTGGATTCGCAGTGCATATATGGTGAGGATTATGCCATGTATGTTGTACCGTCAGTTACATTCTGATAAGATACAATGGGGTATAACTTGATTCATTGTGAGCTTGCTTAAGGCACGGGCCATGTCATGTCTGTTTTTGCGGAATCTCGCCATCGACAATTGTCCCATAGAAGTTCGGAACATCCGAGGGAACACATAGCACAACTAACGCGAACACCTCAGTGTCGGTGATGCAGCAGGTGCTGTCCGTCGAAGAATCTCCATGCCTGGTAGTGCACGAAGTGCATCCGGATGAAATTGACGAAGTTCGCAAAACTTTTGTAACGTGCGATGCTGGTGCTGCAAAGTAAAGCATGTACATCGTAGGCTCGGATATACAAAGTCAATTATTGAAGGGTAAAGCTAGAAATGCAGCTAAAGAAATCATTGTAGCTGCTATAGCTACAACATTATAGTCTTTACTCACGCCTGGATTACTGGTCGGAGCTTTGTTGTCTCCAAGTTAAGCTTTAGTATATGTTGCATCATCAGCAATATTTTTCGGGAGGTATCACAAACAGTACTGAAATCACCCAACTTTCTTACGTGGCAGCGAGGCTTGGAATTACACATTGGATCCAATTTGATCACCGAACTCAGAAATAACGCGTAGCTCCCGCTGCAATTATGCACATAATTGCTTAACTATCGGTAAGACAATCGCCTGAAGTTTTTGCAAACGATAATAACAGATAGAGCAAATTCAGTTAACTCTCCAGAGTCATGGCTGACATGGTAACCTTGATTCCTTTCCCCTTTGCCTTAGTTCTTAATTGAAAGCTCCGAAAGAAACTCACAAAGCAGGATGTCCTATGGGAATTACCCCAGGTATGTGGGTGCAGTGCTGGGTTGGCCGTCCCGCCCTGCTCCCGCTCCACGGTGTCGGCACCGGCAGCGAGGCGCTGCCAGCTCAGATGGCGCCCGCCCAGGCCGTCAGTCCGAGATCGGTGGCGCCGGCCGTCCCTGGGGGGCACTGGCCGGCCATCAGTGTCACCACACCACCAGTCGGCCTGTCTGCTGCGCCATTCCTGTCCGGTCAGAGCGTACTGTTCTGTCGGCACGACCGCCTGTCGCTGTCCGGCCGCGACTGGACCTTATGTCCGACCGCGACTGGACCTTATGTCTGGCCGCGACTGAACCTTCTATCCGGCCGTGACTTGATCTTATGTCTGTTCTTGGCTGGACGTTATGTCCGGCCGCAACTGGACCTTATGTCCGGCCGCGACTGGACCTTATGTCCGGCCGCGACTTGACCTTCTGTCCGGCCGTAGCTGGACCTCATGTCCGGTCGTGGCTCGACCTCATGTCCGGCCGCGACTGGACCTTATGTCCGACCGCGACTGGACCTTATGTCTGGCCGCGACTGAACCTTCTATCCGGCCGTGGCTTGACCTTATGTCCGTTCTTGGCTGGACTTTCTGTCTGGCCGTGTCTGGGCCTTCTGTTCAGCCGTGACTTGATCTTATGTCCGTTCTTGGCTAGACCTTATGTCCGTTCTTGGCTGGACCTTATGTCCGGTCGTGGCTGGACCTTCTGTTCGGCCGTGGCTGGGCCCACTGTCTGGTCGTGGCTGGACCTTCTGTTCGGCCGTGGCTGGGCCCACTGTCTGGCCGTGGCTGTGCCCACTGTCTGGTCGTGGCTGGACCTTCTGTCCGGCCGTGGCTGGGCCCACTGTCCGGCCGTGGCTGGCCCCACTGTCCGGCCGTGGCTGGGCCCACTGTCTGGCCGTGGCTGGGCCCACTGTCTGGCCGTGGCTGGGCCCACTGTCCGGCCGTGGCTGGCCCCACTGTCCGGCCGTGGCTGGGCCCACTGTCTGGCCGTGGCTGGGCCCACTGTCTGGCCGTGGCTGGGCCCACTGTCTGGCCGTGGCTGTGCCCACTGTCTGGCCGTGGCTGGGCCCACTGTCCGGCCGTGGCTGGCCCCACTGTCCGGCCGTGGCTGGGCCCACTGTCTGGCCGTGGCTGGGCCCACTGTCTGGCCGTGGCTGGGCCCACTGTCTGGCCGTGGCTGGGCCCACTGTCTGGCCGTGGCTGGGCCCACTGTCTGGCCGTGGCTGGGCCCACTGTCCGGCCGTGGCTGGGCCCACTGTCCGGCCGTGGCTGGGCCCACTGTCCGGCCGTGGCTGGGCCCACTGTCCGGCCGTGGCTGGGCCCACTGTCCGGCCGTGGCTGGGCCCGCTACCACTGTCGACCCCTTGCATGGTGGGTGTCTCTGCCTGCTAGAGGCAGGTTGACATTCTGATGTAGCTCTGATGAAGCCCCTGCCAATAATATATGTGAATACCAGATCTGTCCAAAGAAAGTGGTTGCAAAATCAGAGCGTGGAATGCACCAATCAGAAATGGTAACACATTTTCTTTCAGTAAAACCTAGATGTAGATAAATTTTAACAAGGTCCAACTCAGCTGGTGCCAACACTTGTATTGGGGGCTCGGAAGCAGTCGACTCATCTCAGATCCCTTGCCCCTCCTCCCACTGGATAAATCCTGGATCCATCTCTTCAGAAGAAAACACCGATGTCATGCAGAAATTGTGGAATTATTTTAACGAAATTCATATTTCATTTGTGTGAACGATTCGCTGCCATGTGTTGAGTAGCATCGCTGTGTTGAATAGCATCACTGTGTTGAGTAGCATCACTGTGCTGAGTAGCATTGCTGTGTTGAATAGCATCGCTGTGTTGAGTAGCATCACTGTGTTGAGTATCATCGCTGTGTTGAGTAGCATCGCTGTGTTGAGTAGCATCACTGTGTTGAGTATCATCGCTGTGTTGACTCACAACCGGGCATTCGGTAAAGGATCTTCAGAGACACACACACAGGGTGTCTCCAGGAACACATATAAAGCCTTTTTATAATCTGAGGAATTTCTCTATCGGAGCTCGATAATTCCAATGCCTTACTTTGCTGAGCTGAAGTTGTGTTTGTTTCCATTTCACCTACACCTTTTGGTGAGATGGTCTTATGGTGCCCATTTTTGTGCTACCAGAGCTTGTTTCGCGGATACAGCCCCCAATGCGTTCTTTGAGAGTTGTTGGACGGCATGGTTCGACTGGAGAGCTTAACCCACTGTCATTACCCAGACACGGCGGGAGAGCTTAACCCACTGCCATTGCCCAGGCACGGCGGGAGGGCTTAACCCACTGCCATTGACCAGGCACGGCAGGAGGGCTTAACCCACTGCCATTACCCAGACACGGCGGGAGAGCTTAACCCACTGCCATTGCCCAGGCACGGCGGGAGAGCTTAACCCACTGCCATTGCCCAGGCACGGCGGGAGAGCTTAACCCACTGCCATTGCCCAGGCATGGCGGGCGAGCTTAACCCACTGCCATTGCCCAGGCATAGCGGGAGAGCTTAACCCACTGCCATTGCCCAGGCATAGCGGGAGAGCTTAACCCACTGCCATTGCCCAGGCATAGCGGGAGAGCTTAACCCACTGCCATTACCCAGGCATAGCGGGAGAGCTTAACCCACTGCCATTGCCCAGGCACGGCGGGAGAGATTAACCCACTGTCATTGCCCAGGCATGGCGGGAGAGCTTAACCCACTGCCATTGCCCAGGCACGGCAGGAGGGCTTAACCCACTGCCATTGCCCAGGCATGGCGGGAGAGCTTAACCCACTGCCATTGCCCAGGCACGGCGGGATGGCTTAACCCACTGCCATTACCCAGACGCAGCGGGAGAGCTTAACCCACTGCCATTGCCCAGGCACGGCAGGAGGGCTTAACCCACTGCCATTGCCCAGGCACGGCGGGAGAGCTTAACCCACTGCCATTACCCAGGCACGGCGGGAGAGCTTAACCCACTGCCATTACCCAGGCACGGCGGGAGAGCTTAACCCACTGCCATTGCCCAGGCATAGCGGGCGAGCTTAACCCACTGCCATTGCCCAGGCATAGCGGGAGAGCTTAACCCACTGCCATTACCCAGGCACGGCGGGAGAGCTTAACCCACTGCCATTGCCCAGGCATAGCGGGAGAGCTTAACCCACTGCCATTACCCAGGCATAGCGGGAGAGCTTAACCCACTGCCATTACCCAGGCACGGCGGGAGAGATTAACCCACTGCCATTACCCAGGCACGGCGGGAGAGATTAACCCACTGCCATTGCCCAGGCACGGCAGGAGGGCTTAACCCACTGCCATTGCCCAGGCATGGCGGGAGAGCTTAACCCACTGCCATTACCCAGGCACGGCGAGCTCGGTGTCAGCGTTGTGGTCGATATGTAGGTCAGCTGCTTGAATGCATCATCCGGCAAGGAACTGAAAGTGTATCACAAACGGGCCCAAATGTGCCCTAAAGCTTCTGAAAAATGCTTATAAAATGTTATGTGCAAACACCTAAAGGCTGCGTTCGCTGTAAAAAGCACATTCACCCGGGCGAAATGGCGACTGTTGCCACACCAACGCGCCACGAATCGAGCTCAAAGTTGAGCAGTATCCTGAGTTACGCGTAGAGGTCGTACACAAGAAGACCATGTTCTGACTTGCCATAAGCCGCACATCGTGTATTGCAGCCATTTTAAGAAGATGACAATGTGTCAGGTGTCCGCAGGTGGTGGCGACAGTTTGAGAGTTTTCTGACAGACTGCTGGCAGATTGTAACTCTTCCCGCCCTGTTGTTTGATTCCTGCATCCCGAGTGCGGCCCACTGGACGAGTGTTGTCACTCCTCGTGGTGGGACCGTAGGTGTGATGGCGAGTGCGGCCCACTGGACGAGTGTTGTCACTCCTCGTGGTGGGACCGTAGGTGTGATGGCGAGTGCGGCCCACTGGACGAGTGTTGTCACTCCTCGTGGTGGGGCCGTAGGTGTGATGGCGAGTGCGGCCCACTGGACGAGTGTTGTCACTCCTCGTGGTGGGGCCGTAGGTGTGATGGCGAGTGCGGCCCACTGGACGAGTGTTGTCACTCCTCGTGGTGGGACCGTAGGTGTGATGGCGAGTGCGGCCCACTGGACGAGTGTTGTCACCCCTCGTGGTGGGACCGTAGGTGTGATGGCGAGTGTGGCCCACTGGACGAGTGTTGTCACTCCTCGTGGTGGGGCCGCAGGTGTGATGGTGAGTGTGGCCCACTGGACGAGTGTTGTCACTCCTCGTGGTGGGGCCGTAGGTGTGATGGCGAGTGTGGCCCACTGGACGAGTGTTGTCACTCCTCGTGGTGGGGCCGCAGGTGTGATGGCGAGTGCGGCCCACTGGACGAGTGTTGTCACTCCTCGTGGTGGGGCCGTAGGTGTGATGGCGAGTGTGGCCCACTGGACGAGTGTTGTCACTCCTCGTGGTGGGGCCGCAGGTGTGATGGCGAGTGCGGCCCACTGGACGAGTGTTGTCACTCCTCGTGGTGGGGCCGTAGGTGTGATGGCGAGTGCGGCCCACTGGACGAGTGTTGTCACTCCTCGTGGTGGGGCCGCAGGTGTGATGGCGAGTGTGGCCCACTGGACGAGTGTTGTCACTCATCGTGGTGGGGCCGTAGGTGTGATGGCGAGTGCGGCCCACTGGACGAGTGTTGTCACTCCTCGTGGTGGGGCCGTAGGTGTGATGGCGAGTGTGGCCCACTGGACGAGTGTTGTCACTCCTCGTGGTGGGACCGTAGGTGTGATGGCGAGTGTGGCCCACTGGACGAGTGTTGTCACTCCTCGTGGTGGGACCGTAGGTGTGATGGCGAGTGCGGCCCACTGGACGAGTGTTGTCACTCCTCGTGGTGGGGCCGTAGGTGTGATGGCGAGTGCGGCCCACTGGACGAGTGTTGTCACTCCTCGTGGTGGGGCCGTAGGTGTGATGGCGAGTGCGGCCCACTGGACGAGTGTTGTCACTCCTCGTGGTGGGGCCGTAGGTGCGATGGCGTACAAAGCCTTCCACTCGGGCCGATGCTGGGCAAAGAGTTGCATTGACTGGCGCCCGCTTTGATATGTCAATGGCTACATCGCTTTTCGACGCCTATGCATACTGAATAATGGAGCAGTCAGGTGAACTACTGCTCGTCCTGATTTTCTGCGGTTGCCCAAGGGCCCATTTCTATTCAGCTAGTTTAATCCAATGTGCCTGTGATTGGGAAGGTGCCTTAAACTGTAACTTTAGACTTATGCGACGCCATGGAAGAGCTTCTTTTATATCTGCTGTGGATTTGTTTGGAGGAAATAGTTACGAATCATGCACAACGACAATGCTTCATTTTGCGCAAAGGTCCAATGGATTGCTATCGCAAACGTTGCCGCTTAGGTAGCTCAGTTTGTTGGAGGCTGGCTTGCGTTGGTCTCCCCTGTCTTCGCAGGGCAGTGTTCGAGTCGCCTCACGGGCTCAAATGTAGTCCCCGGCTAGGAGGATCCGTTGGTGACTGCCTCCGAATGAAAACGAAAACACACCCATGGATAGGCAGAGGAGAGTTTGTTGGCGTTTGGACGAGAGACAGATCCGTATTGCATCGACATGATTGGATCCCAACAAAATGCGTTGGGAGGGAATGTGGTAGATGTGCGCCCCACACAAAAAAAGAGAAAATGCTTACCTCCTAACTGAGCTGTAAGTACAATTCATCTTCACACTTGAATTCATCTCTACATGTTTTAGAATGTGTACTTCGGCACTTCCTATTTCAATGTCACAACTTCGCTGAAATAGAAAGCGATGTTGTCATTTATCTCGAAAACGATCCTCAGCTAATTCGCTGCATATCTTCCTTGGCAGAAAACAGGATGAGTGGGAACCGTTATCAGCATTGCTGGTCCGATCGTCGAGAGTGTGGCCAGAACACCCGCCCCTCCCCTTCCCCTTGTTCCGTCGCCCTTTGCTATATGGATGCATGGATGCATCCCTGGACAGCACAGCGCCTCTCAGTTGAAGGAATGGCTGGGTAATTGACCATGTATTCTGTGGCGTGCCGACTTGCTCTGGGTCCTGCCCCCCATCTACCTAACACAATATGGCGATGGTCTAGGCTTATTTTAAGGCCACTGGTACCGATAGACAAACCTGGTGCTGACCATTTCATGCCATTACAAGTGCCCAAAGTGTATGCCAATGTAATCGCTCTCTCACACTTTGTGACGGATTCTGAACAGATGGAGGCGGAGCCGAGTACATGTATAGATTCTGATCCCACTGTCAGATGAACTCAACCATATCAACCATCCAACTGTTCCTTTCCTGGCTGCTCTATTGCGTGAATCCTGCTCTACTCCTTGGTGTTTCAGTATTGATTCTGGTCCGCATTATCCAGTTTAGCGCTATAAAAAATTTCCATCCACGGGTGTTCCGTTGCCTGAAGGAGCAGCACGCGAGCGCCGACGTACCCCAGGGACTCGCTACCGACTGGTGGCGGGTCGGAAACGGTTGTATGTTCACCATTTCCTGGTGCGCGGCTTCGTATGCGAGCATTACATGCATGACATTCAGCGGTCCTGCTGGTCAAGTTTAGGATTCGGTAATGTATCGTCGTTCTTTGCACAGCATTGCCTGTTCGTAGCAGGCCCATGGTGCTCCTTTTGCTATTTTAGTGTTTTAAGTTAAATCATGAGGCCAGAGGCGCCTGGTTTTCAGCTAGAATGATCCTCCAGCGTCGAATTTGTTATCAATTGCATACTAACTTGGTGCTAAGGTGCGACCACTTAGAGTTGTGCAGATACTGCATAATGTTATCGAGGAACACAGCTTACCTCTACCTCACCCCACTATATACCTGTATATGCAGTATCGTACCCAACAGAATTCATGGGAACCCTGTTGGTTCTCTTTGGAATTAATTTAGGCTAAGGCCATTGTGAGGTGACCAGGTTTCTTCTTGGGTACTATAGGTCACGAAAAGAAATCTTTTACGCCAGGACCGTGTATTCCTCAGCGCTTCGCGGTAACCAGACTGGGCCGGCCCAGCTCACACCCTCCCACCTCAACTCGACACCGCTCCCGCGCTAGACACCCCCGACCGCTGATTGGCCCATTCCGCAGACGCCCCACCACGCCACGTATCCGGCCGGCCTGTTCCGGTCACGAGGTCGCCGCACTGGATGACTCATCTGCCTAGTACCAGTGCCACCTCACATACATCCTGGGGCTAGTACCAGTGCCACCTCACATACATCATGGGGCTAGTATCAGTCCCACCTCACATGCAATCTCACTACAGGTACGAGATGTACCTAGATGTAACTTCCTACCAGGCGCGCCTTTTCTCTTTCCTTTGCCTCATCCCGGGTGCTTCTCTGCATGTAGCCACCGGTAATGTGAGCATTGCACACTGATCCCGGTCGGTAGTGGTGGCAGATCCGGAAGATCTCGGCAACAGACCTGATTCTCATATGAACTCGCCACCGTCCCTGCCAACCGGTCCCTTCCAGCCGGTCCCTGCCACCCAGTCCCTGCCAGCCGGACCCTGCCAGCCGGTCCCTCCCAGCCGGTCCCTACCAGCCGGTCCCTATCAGCCGGTCCCTGTCAGGCGGTCCCTGCCAGCCGGTCCCTGCCAGGCGGTCCCTTCCAGCCGGTCCCTGCCAGCCGAACTCTGCCAGCCGGTCCCTGCCAGCCGGTCCCTGCCAGCCGGTCCCTTCCAGCCGGACCCTGCCAGGCGGTCCCTGCCAGCCGGTCCCTGCCAGCCGGTCCCTTCCAGCCGGTCCCTGCCAGGCGGTCCCTTCCAGCCGGTCCCTGCCAGCCGGTCCCTACCAGCCGGTCCCTATCAGCCGGTCCCTGTCAGGCGGTTCCTGCCAGCCGGTCCCTGCCAGCCGGACCCTGCCAGCCGGTCCCTGCCAGCCGGTCCCTGCCAGCCGGTCCCTTCCAGCCGGTCCCTGCCAGCCGGTCCCTGCCAGGCGGTTCCCGCCCGGCGGGCCAGACTGACGCGTCGGCCTGCCCGTGCCTACCGGCAGGAGTCGGCGCAACAAGCTGAAGCTGGACGACCTGGTGCTGGCGTCTCCCGAGTACCGCCGGCCGTCGGCCGTCTCCCTGCGCAACCACACCTCGTCAGACTACATGGCCGCCTCGCCGCCCACCTTCCACATACCCAACCTGCGCATCGAACACCGACGCAAGACCAACAGCGCCGAGGACTGCAGCCGGAAGAGCTCCGGCTCGGCCGGCTCGTGTGAGTAGCTGCAGCTCGTGTGGCACGTCATGGCTCGTGTGAGTATTGTCGCGGCTCGTGTGAGTAGCTGGAGCTCGTGTGGCACGGCATGGCTCGTGTGGCACGTTATGGCTAGTGTGGCACGTCATGGCTCGTGTGATACGTCATGACTCGTGTGGCACGTCATGGCTAGTGTGGCACGTCACGGCTAGTGTGAATAGTGGCATGACTCATGTGGCACGTCATGGCTCGTGTGGCACGTCATGGCTAGTGTGGCACGTCATGGCTCGTGTGGCACGTCATGGCTCGTATGGCACGCCATGGCTAGTGTGAATAGTGGCATGGATCATGTGGCACGTCATGGCTAGTGTGGCACGTCACAGCTAGTGTGGCACGTCATGGCTCGTGTGGCACGTCATGGCTTGTGTGGCACGTCATGGCTCGTGTGAGTATTGTCACGGGTCGTGTGGCACGTCATGGCTAGTGTGAATAGTGACATGGCTCATGTGGCACGTCATGGCTCATGTGACACGTCATGGCTAGTGTGGCACGTCATGGCTCGTGTGGCACGTCATGGCTTGTGTGGCACGCAACGGCTAGTGTGAATAGTGGCATGGCTCATGTGGCACGTCATGGCTCGTGTGGCACGTCATGGCTAGTGTGGCACGTCATGGCTTGTGTGGCACGCAACGGCTAGTGTGAATAGTGGCATGGCTCATGTGGCACGTCATGGCTCGTGTGGCACGTCTTGGCTCGTGTGGCACGTCATGGCTAGTGTGGCACGCCATGGCTAGTGTGGCACGTCACGACTAGTGTGGCATGGCACGAGTCGTATGGCACATCATGGCTAGTGTGGCACGTCACGAGCGGTGTGTGGAGTGTCCGAGCAGAGTGTACTGTGGCTGGTGCAAATGTCGGGCGGTTTGCTGGACAGGAGCGGTGGGTGACGGTGGATTTGATATGCTGGACTGTAGTGGTGTGTGGCGGTACAGTCGGTATGCTGGACTGTAGTGGTATGTGGCGGTACAGTCGGTATGCTAGACTGTAGTGGTGTGTGGCGGTACAGTCGGTATGCTGGACTGTAGTGGTATGAGGCGGTACAGTCGGTATGCTGGACTGTAGTTGTGTGTGGCGGTACAGTCGGTATACTGGACTGTAGTTGTGTGTGGCTGTACAGTCGGTATGCTGGACTGTAGTGGTATGTGGCGGTACAGTCGGTATGCTGGACTGTAGTGGTGTGTGGCGGTACAGTCGGTATGCTGGACTGTAGTGGTATGAGGCGGTACAGTCGGTATGCTGGACTGTAGTTGTGTGTGGCGGTACAGTCGGTATGCTGGACTGTAGTTGTGTGTGGCTGTACAGTCGGTATGCTGGACTGTAGTGGTGTGTGGCGGTACAGTCGGTATGCTGGACTGTAGTGGTGTGTGGCGGTACAGTCGGTATGTTGGACTAGTGGTATGTGGCGGTACAGTCGGTATGCTGGACTGTAGTGGTGTGTGGCGGTACAGTCGGTATGCTGGACTGTAGTGGTGTGTGGCGGTACAGTCGGTATGCTGGACTGTAGTGGTGTGTGGCGGTACAGTCGGTATGCTGGACTGTAGTGGTATGTGGCGGTACAGTCGGTATGCTGGACTGTAGTGGTATGTGGCGGTAAAGTCGGTATGCTGGACTGTAGTTGTGTGTGGCTGTACAGTCGGTATGTTGGACTAGTGGTATGTGGCGGTACAGTCGGTATGCTGGACTGCAGTGGTGTGTGGCGGTACAGTCGGTATGCTGGACTGTAGTTGTGTGTGGCTGTACAGTCGGTATGCTGGACTGTAGTGGTATGTGGCGGTACAGTCGGTATGCTGAACTGCAGTGGTGTGTGGCTGTACAGTCGGTATGCTGGACTGTAGTGGTGTGTGGCGGTACAGTCGGTATGCTGGACTGTAGTGGTATGTGGCGGTACAGTCGATATGCTGGACTGTAGTGGTATGAGGCGGTACAGTCGGTATGCTGGACTGTAGTGGTATGTGGCGGTACAGTCGGTATGCTGGACTGTAGTGGTGTGTGGCGGTACAGTCGGTATGCTGGACTGTAGTGGTGTGTGGCGGTACAGTCGTTATGCTGGACTGTAGTGGTGTGTGGCGGTACAGTCGGTATGCTGGACTGTAGTGGTGTGTGGCGGTACAGTCGGTATGCTGGACTGTAGTGGTGTGTGGCGGTACAGTCGGTATGCTGGACTGTAGTGGTGTGTGGCGGTACAGTCGGTATGCTGGACTGTAGTGGTGTGTGGCGGTACAGTCGTTATGCTGGACTGTAGTGGTGTGTGGCTGTACAGTCGGTATGCTGAACTGCAGTGGTGTGTGGCTGTACAGTCGGTATGCTGGACTGTAGTGGTGTGTGGCGGTACAGTCGGTATGCTGGACTGTAGTGGTATGTGGCGGTACAGTCGGTATGCTGGACTGTAGTGGTGTGTGGCGGTACAGTCGATATGCTGAACTGTAGTGGTGTGTGGCTGTACAGTCGGTATGCTGAACTGCAGTGGTGTGTGGCTGTACAGTCGGTATGCTGGACTGTAGTGGTGTGTGGCGGTACAGTCGGTATGCTGGACTGTAGTGGTATGTGGCGGTACAGTCGGTATGCTGGACTGTAGTGGTGTGTGGCGGTACAGTCTGTATGCTGGACTGTAGTTGTGTGTGTCTGTACAGTCGGTATGTTGGACTGTAGTGGTATGTGGCGGTACAGTCGGTATGCTGGACTGTAGTGATATGTGGCGGTACAGTCGGTATGCTTGACTGTAGTGGTATGCGGCGGTACAGTCGGTATGTTGGACTGTAGTGGTGTGTGGCGGTACAGTCGGTATGCTGGATATGAGCTGTGGGTGGCGGTGGATTCGGCATGATGGACTGGAGCGATGGCTATTTTCCCAAAATGATGGCTACATTGCGGTGGCTTCACCTGCGCGATTGCTCATCTGAGGTGGTGGCGGCGTCCAATGTAATACGGGGCAAAAGACACGACCTGGTCTAAGATAGTATCTGGTCTACTTCTGCTTAATATGGTCTAATGTGTCCGCCCCATGATACTATCACGGGGTGCCACTCGGACTGCGGACACATCAGAGTGTCAATCTGTGATATGCAGCGAGTGAGATTTTTCCGTGAGCTTCTTTTCATCACGAAGCTGAAAGCTGAAGAGTGTTGTTATTCATGTTACCACCAAGTACACCAAGAGTGCCGTTATTACTGTGTGGTGTATGTTACTGCCAGTAAAATGAATGGCAGAGTTCTGGCAATGGTGATGCATCGCCATGTCGTAATGACCTTGGACGTTTGCCAGTGACATCTTGCCAGTCTCATCATGCTACTCCCCGAGGACGGTGCCAAATCAGTCCACCATTCACACGCCCGCAAATGAGAGAATTTTGGGCCCGGGTAGTCAAGCCAATACCTCGGATGAACGAATGCCTGTATAGGTATGCGACTGTATACACGAAAAAGACGCCTTGCATGTCCTGGCCACTGGTATGTGTATACCATACCAGTGGGTATGTGTGTATTTATTTAGAATGTATTCCCACATTTTGCTACGTGTGGAAATGTTGCCATAAGCAGCATACATGCCCGCATGTTTTACCTGTCATGCATTCCCACGTATATTTCCTTGTCGCCGAGATGCGCATTATCCAGTCCAGTCCAGTTCAGTCAAGTTCAGTACAGTTAAGTTCAGTCCAGTCCAGTCCAGTCCAGTCCAGTCCAGTTCAGTTCAGTTTAGTCCAGTCAGGTCCTGTCCAGTCCAGTTCAGTTTAGTTCAGTTCAAGCCAGTTCAGTTCAGTTCAGTTCAGTTCAGTTTAGTCCAGTTTAGTATGGTCCCGTCCAGTTTAATTAAGTCTAGTTCAGTCCAGCCAAGTTCGGCCCAGTCCAGTTCAGTCCAGTTCAGTCAAGTCCAGTCCAGTTCAGTTAAGTTCGGTTCAGTTCAGTTTAGTCCAGTTTAGTCCAGTTTAGTCCAGTTTAGGCAATTCAGTTGAGTCCAGTACATTCAGTTCAGTTTAGTTCAGTTCAGTTCAGTTCTGTTCTGTTCTGTTCTGTTCTGTTCTGTTCTGTTCTGTTCTGTTCTGTTCTGTTCTGGTCAGTTCAGTTCAGTTCAGTTCAGTTCAGTTCAGTTCAGTTCAGTTCAGTTCAGTTCAGTTCAGTTCAGTTCAGTTCAGTTCAGTTCAGTTCAGTTCAGTTCAGTTCAGTTCAGTTCAGTTCAGTTCAGTTCAGTTCAGTTCAGTTCAGTTCAGTTCAGTTCAGTTCAGTTCAGTTCAGTTCAGTTCAGTTCAGTCCAGTCCAGTCCAGTCCAGTCCAGTCCAGTCCAGTCCAGTCCAGTCCAGTCCAGTCCAGTCCAGTCCAGTCCAGTCCAGTCCAGTCCAGTCCAGTCCAGTCCAGTCCAGTCCAGTCCAGTCCAGTCCAGTCCAGTCCAGTCCAGTCCAGTCCAGTCCAGTCCAGTCCAGTCCAGTCCAGTCCAGTCCAGTCCAGTCCAGTCCAGTCCAGCTCAGCTCAGCTCAGCTCAGCTCAGTTCAGTTCAGTTCAGTTCAGTTCAGTTCAGTTTAGTCCAGTTTAGTCCAGTTTAGTCCAGTTTAGTCTAGTTTAGTCCAGTTTAGTCCAGTCCGGTCCAGTCCGGTCCAGTCCGGTCCAGTCCGATCCAGTCCGGTCCAGTCCGGTCCAGTCCGGTCCAGTCGAGTCCAGTCGAGTCCAGTCGAGTCCAGTCGAGTCCAGTCGAGTCCAGTTCAGGTCAGTTCAGTCCTGTCCAATCCTTGCCCAGCTCCTACAGAGTTGTGTGTTATTACGCTACAGGTGCAGAGCGTCTCCACATCGCAACTTGCAACGCATTGACGGCCCGCTTCCAACTGTTCTCAGTCTCTTTCAGTGAACTCTAATCCCTTGTGTATCACCGGGCTTTCTGAAGTTCAATTTGTCAGTTTGCTATTTTATTTACATCATGTATTCAACAGGTTAAGGTCCGGGATTCAAACGGCACTTCAACAACAGCAGCAACTTGCAACAAATCAGGAGTGCATTCAGAAGATTCCCATTCGCAGGAGTGTATTCATTCACCTCCGTACACTTTAAGGTCCTTACGGCAGGAAGCATTACTGGTGCGCGAATGATAAAAACCGGTCGGAATGCCTTAAGTGCCATATACCTCGCCATGAAGCATTGCAGTTGTGCCCACCGCGGCAGCCGAACTGTAATCCGATATCTCGAACCGGTGCACGGTGCATGGTGCACCTTACTCCGTGCAGGCCTCGTGCCGTTGCTACCTCGGCCTCCCTTGAGTGGCGGCGGCCAGCAGTGATGTGCGGGCAGCGTGTGACCTTGACAGGTCGTGACCCGACCAGTTGGTGGCATTGGCAAGGACGCCCACCACGTTCAGGTAGCTCGGTAATGCCACACACTTGGTGTCTCACTGCGTTTGAGAAAGCCCACAGTTTGCATTGTATTTCCCAGTCTTGGTCAGCACTATGAGAAGGCCTCATGTGCGTATTTCAAATTATCCGCAACTCGTTCGCAATAACTGGCATCCAAAGACTTGGTAATTCCTCAGGCTCGTTCTGTGCCGTAAGAATTAACTCTGTGAACAGTCTGTGTGTGTGTGTGTGTGTGTGTGTGTGTGTGTGTGTGTGTGTGTGTGTGTGTGTGTGTGTGTGTGTGTGTGTGTGTGTGTGTGTGTGTGTGTGTGTGTGTGTGTGTGTGTGTGTGTGTGTGTGTGTGTGTGTGTGTGTGTGTGTATGTGTGTGTATGTGTGTGTGTGTGTGTGTGTGTGTGTGTGTGTGTGTGTGTGCGCGCGCGCTAGTGTTTACGTGTGGTTGACCACTGATGTACATGCTCTGCAGCGCGAAGATCTGGACATCGCTGGGAAACTCGCCAAGGGCATGTGTCTCCGGAAATCCTATAATATGGCCACTTCAATCGCCCACTAGGTTCTGCCGCACTTTTTGTGCGAAAACTAACTGCACGTCTGATATTTTGAACCAGCTAATTCACGAAAACTTACCATGATTTCTTCGTGTAGTGTTGTCCAGGAGCGAGCGAAAGGCGAATCCTATCAGTGGAACGCATAGCACATTGGCTTTGCTCCTGATAATCCATTACCTTCGCGGTCCACTCTCAACATTGTGCATTTGCATCAGGTAATTAATTGACGTTCCTGTGTTCCCTGTTTGATCTCTCTTAATATCAATTTGTTCTTGCTGATTTCTAAGCACCAGCGATGCAGTCCTATCTCAGAGATTGGTTGATGTTCATCATTAGCACATGGCGTAGGTGCAAGCAAATAATGAGCATCGCAACACGTAAGTGTAAAAGTATGGCTTTTGGTAATTGGTGACGTCGGCGGGCCCGTCGTCGCTCGACAATAACTGGCTGGTGCCCCCCCCCCCCCCACACACACACGCATACACTGAACGGCACCCAGCTGGGCTGACCCAGGTGACGTCGGCAGGCCCGTCGTCGCCCGACAGTAACCGGCTGCGGGTGCACTCAGCGCTGATCGGCCGCCGGCTGTCCGACAACGAGCTGCTCAACCCGCCCAAAATTCGCGTTGGCTCCTACTCGTGCGCGTCGAGTACGAGCGACCTGCGCGTCGGGCTGCTGCCTATCCGGCGCCACTCGAGCACCTGCTCCAACGAGCGTCGTTCGTCAATGTTCAACCTATCGCCTCCCTCGGTAGGTGGACACCGCCCCCGGTAGGTGGATGCCGCCCTCGGTAGGTGGACGCCGCCCTCGGTAGATGGACGCCGCCCTCGGTAGGTGGACGCCGCCCCCGGTTGGTGGACGCCGCCCCCGGTAGGTGGACGCCGCCCTCAGTAGGTGGACGCCGCCCCCAGTAGGTGGACGCCTCCCCAGGTAGGTGGACGCCGCCCCCGGTAGGCGGACGCCTCCCTCCGGTAGGTGGACGCCGCCCCCGGTAGGTGGACGCCGACCCCGGTAGGTGGACGCCGCCCCCGGTAGGCGGACGCCGCCCCCGGTAGGCGGACACCGCCCCCGGTAGATGGACGCCGCCCCCGGTAGGTGGACGCCGCCCCCGGTAGGTGGACGCCGCCCCCGGTAGGCGGACGCCGCCCCGGTAGGCGGACGCCGCCCCCGGTAGGTGGACGCCGCCCCCGGTAGGTGGACGCCGCCCCCGGTAGGTGGACGCCGCCCCGGTAGGCGGACGCCGCCCCGGTAGGCGGACGCCGCCCCCGGTAGGCGGACGCCGCCCCGGTAGGCGGACGCCGACCCCGGTAGGTGGACGCCGCCCTCGGTAGGCGGACGCCACCCCCGGTAGGCGGACGCCGCCCCGGTAGGCGGACGCCGACCCCGGTAGGTGGACGCCGCCCTCGGTAGGCGGACGCCACCCCCGGTAGGCGGACGCCGCCCCGGTAGGCGGACGCCGCCCCCTGTAGGCGGACGCCGCCCCCGGTAGGCGGACGACGACGCCGACAGCGGACCGGCGGGACGGACCCTGTCGGCTGCCACTCGGCGACGGCGACACTCCGCCATGCCGTGTAACTCCCACGTTGATTGGCTAGCTGGCAGTGACGCAACCACGCATGGTAGTGGCGAGTGCTCTTGCTCCTTTCCTCACGCGGGTATATGTGCGCCAGACAAGTGCCGCGACATGCAGCAGGGCTGTATGATGGTCGGTGTGTCGCTAAGCTGAGGTCGGTAAGGTGCAATGCTTCTGTCCCGGATCGTTTCTTCCGCAGCATGAAACTTGGCCAAGCTCCAGCCCCCTTGTGACAGCGCCTCTGTTATACACCCAGCTCATTTATATCTGGCAACGGGTGGCCAGCGACGCCCTTTGTTGATGATTGGTCCGTTACATGTTCTCTGGCTGACATGAAGGTGTGTTACATCCGTTACACCATGGACGGACTGGCCGCTTACCTGCAGACCGGTGTGCGTGCGTTTGTGTTTAGTGACTCAGTTTAGACACGTAGATTGTTGTACTGTTGCACCGTGCATGGGAGTAACGTCGTGTAAAACGTTCTCAGGATATAAAGTAAAATGCCCAAAAATTGTCATCAATATGCAATACCAAGGTGTGGGTGAGACTGGCGCAACATCTCCCCATCTGAGATGGGGAGATGCACAGCATCTTAGACGTCACTAGACAAGCCTCCTTCAGGCTCGTCTAGTGACGCCAAAGTTTTTCTTTTTGCGATGCTTGCTTGCTGAAAATGGCGAAAATATCACTTGAAACCCTTCCTCTGTTTGGAATTCTGAATCCGCGCCTGGCACCGCCTAGGAAAATTGTGGTAATTCCATTAGTAGCCAAATTCTGAAGTTAGGGCATGGTTTGCAATCCTTGGCTACATTTTTGCTTTGCGTATCCAGTGTCAATCTCATTTAGAAACCAGGGCTTTCAATTGATGCCCAAGAAGGCTATCAATGCGTATTTATCTCTTCAATCGTCTGTTATGCCACTCGTAGCTGCAAATACGTCCGTGATGCACCATAGAGTCCCACTGTCAGTGGCGCAGTCAGGATTTTCTTATACGGGGGGGGGAGGTAAGCCGACCAAAAAATGCGAAGAAACAAAGATCGATTTGGCACGCTTCGCGCGTCGAAGATTTCTGGTTTTGTGTTGTGAAAAGCTCAATTTGTTTCATTGAGTGTATTTTAGATTGCAAAAAGGGCCCAGGCCCCCGGGTCGCCCTTGGCTGCGCCTCTGCCCACTGTACAGTACCCGAACTGTGTCTGTTTCCTTCTAGCTCGGACAGCGCTACGGCCTGGTGAGTTGTTGGAGCCATCAGTTGCATGTGCACAGGAAACCTTGCATGACTGTGTTCGGCGGCTTCGAGTTCGCTCCTTGTCATTGACGAATATGCCGCCGCTTAGGCTGTGGTTGAGCTTTGGTCATCAGACCATGCAAACGCACTCTGAACAGGAATGGAATTACGGCTTAATGTGTTTCGTCTGTACTGGAATTCTGACGAACCCCCTTTTCCCTGTAGTGGGGCATGAAATGGAAACATCCTCAGCTCTCATAGTACGGACAATCATTTTGACGCCATCCCCCTGATGTTGTTCTGGGGTGCCACCTGACCCGTTCGTGCTGTCGCTTTTACATTTGACATGCCTTTCGCCGTACAATTTGCGCAGATTGAATCAAAACATTGCATTCTAGGCTCGTAAAATAGCGGAGTTATGGCGGTCAGAGTCATGGTCAGAGTCATGTGATGACCTCAGCTCAGCGTTAGCTCAGCGGTTTCTACATGTGTGTTCATTCATTTTCAAAGCAAACAATGTAGTAAGAAGCCATAAAATGAAAATTGAAATACGGATGCATGAACAAGTGATCACATAAAATGCAACAATCCAGGTGTGACTATAAATCAGATATCTGGCAAAATGAGCTAAACCGAAAGCTTTGACTTTTGACAGAATCGATAACCTTGACCTCGGCACATGTCACCTGTGCTAAGGTATGTTTTCAGCTTGCATATAATCAATGTTTAAGCAACAAATTGCATTTATTTTAGGATCAGGGTCCGACAACTATAAAGAATACGGTTCACTGACTGCGTCATTACGTTGACCTCTTGAACCTAACATGGAAGTTCAGCCAAAGAAATAGAGTAAAATGCTTAGTGGAACTCAAAAAGTGTACGACTGTATCGACGTCATGCCGTTGATCGCATCTCTCTGTTTTGCATAGAATAAAAGTAATTTTTTGTCATGTTGACCCTCCTCGCCTTCCCACACAACGAGCGGTGAAAAATTATCCCGCACTGCGGGGGTTAATGGTAGATCCAGAGGGGAGAAACAATTATGTTTTACAAACGGTTAGAAAAACATCAGAAAAATGAAGAGATGACAAAGCGACAGACATGTTTTACTTCTTGATGTTTCTGCATGATATTGACTGAGCAGCATGTTTTTCACCTCTTTCCATTCAAAATGAGCAATGCGCGTTCGTTGCAGATTGTTTGAATATTTGGGAAAGCATTATGCATTTGTCATATCTCGCGTCTCGCATGCATATCCCATGATGCCCCTGAATGGTTGAAATGCAATTGCGCAGCAAGAATTAGTGAGCTCACTGGATAGGTGAGCTGAACGAAGCCATCACACCAATGCATGGTGTGCTTGTAGCATTCCAGCTGGTTCGCTTCCGTCAGGCTGGTATGGTCGAGCTAGACCGCTCGTCGTTGGAGGTGTCGCCGCTTTGAGACCAGCGCGGCGGTCTCGCTGCGGGCTGAGCAAAACATGGGAAACTCACTTCTGGACTAGTTGATGGCATCCAGTGGCCAGTCTAGAATCGCTTGATCTACAAAGTGTTCTGGTGAGACCGTTCCACGAAACCGCCTGATTAGTAGACTGAAGTGTACACCTAGCGGTGGTGCGGCACAGTATACCTTTGCAGGGTATTCAAGTGCCAGGACACTGTCTGGAGAGCTAGTGTTGATGCCAACAGTGCTTTTTGAGAATGCGATGCGAATATTTATCAGTGCAGCGAGGCATGCGCTTTCTCGCTGCCTCGCTTTCTTTTCGGGAAGAACACACCAAAAAGGTACCAACGTCATGCTATAGTTTGCAAATATTTTTATCGTTATCAAGAGCATAATTCATATTCAGTTTGTGTTGTGAAACAGTTATTGAAATTGATGATGGGAGCAATACTTTACTACTAAAACTTGTTATGCCACTCCTGGTGGTGTCTGGTGAACGACTGGATTGTAAGGCACGTCGAGCCCTAAATTTAGCAAGGTAGCCATCCAAACTAGGCTTCTTGTAATTGTCCATGGTTGAAATTCCACTGGCCAGCTCGATGACATATTGGCACTGTTGAAGGTGCTCAGGGCGAGTCCCCCGGCCCTGTCCGCACATGTAGGCTCGTAACTGGCGGAGAAACCCAACCAGCATCCATTCGTCCATGGACAGTATCTCGCTGTTTGCTGCAACACAGCTTACCCAACTAAACGCGAACGACTCAAAGTATTCAACATGATGGTGGACCTTGGTGATATCCGCTCTAAAGCTTGGTGACGTCCGTTAAGAATCGTCTGCATCGAACGATATAGTTAATTTATTTCGTTCAAACCATTTAGATGCATCCTGCAAAGGCAATAAGTCTTGGTACTGCAAGGGTGGATCCAGTATCTGCTTTGTATAGCCTTGTTCTGCCATTTGCCCGTTTCCGTCCAAAATAAGAGATATACAGATAGGCAGTGTGGGGTTGGGAGCGGTAGCACAAATCCGTGGCGTTTCGATACGTCAAAGATCACCATTGTATTTGCATAGGTCAAAGACTGCCAGTAAGCGTTATGGTGTCGATATCAAAGCTAGTGCCGCCAGGAGGAAGCTTGGATTCTGCAGCCGTGGCAGGAGGCTGGTGCTGCAGCCGTGGCAGGGGGCTGATGCTGCAGCTGCAACATCTGCAATATTATACCCTTCTGTCATGGTGTTTTCACCAATGGCTGAAATTTGTATAGCCGTTCAGTGCTCGTGTCCGATAACAGGGACAATTATGGGTGAAGTAATAACGCTATTTCCAGCTATTATATCTAAGTAGATCAGATTTCTAAAAGGCTTCTTGTCGCCTTATCAATGACAGCTTATTCTTCGTTGTATTTGCTGGTCTCGAGGAAGCCCATTCTTTCGTTAAGATTTATAAGAAGGTGAACTGACTTTGTGAGAGTACGTGCGATGATTAGAGCAATGATACTATGTCCATGCTTCCCACACAACTGACATTCAGTGTCAGTTATCACACTAATTCCACAATCAATACTGCAGCAAGTTATAGTATGTCACTCGGCGACAGCACCATCACATTATCGTCAAGTTGAACACATCTGGAAGCAATTTCTTGTTCCATCACACTCTATATGCATGATGCTCCCACGACGAGCATGTCTGGATCAGATGCTGATCCCCTGTCATCAGGAGTGATGGGCATCAGCTCAGGAAATATGAAGCCGGAATCGGCTCGGGACTGGAACGTTGTTTCGTGAACGTCAATGCACCCGCCCTGGCCATTGTGTTGGCAGTTCATCCGGACAATTTATCAGGTCGCTACACCCACATCATGCGCTGCCGGTCGGACGGGTGCTACAAAACACACTGGCGACACGGCCTCGCAACGGAAGCACTTCAGGCGAGTAGTGCGAATCAATTCACTCCCCTCCCCTGCCTCACCCACCAGTGATCTTAGACGGACAAAATGACGAGAAGCTACTTGGTGAGTCGGGGCGCTGATCATCTGCTCCCAGATCTGGTGGCGGGCTGTCCGCGCACACGGATCATCTGCTCCCAGATCTGGCGGCGGGCTCTCCGCGCACACGGAGGCTCTCCCGCCCCCGCATATTGAGCGGGTGTGCCCGATGACGCCAGTCCGCTGAAACTAGCCGCCAACCCGGTCTGAATAGCGCGATAAGTGGCCAAGTTCCCAGTGCATTTCTGCCGCCGCGACGGCGCGTAGGCGACACCGACCGGCGCTCCAGATGGCCTTTGGCAATGCTTGAACGTCTGGAATACAAATTCTTACCGGGCGCACAAATGCGCACTGGAACTCATCAATCTTCGCGCGTGCAACATTGAGGGCAAGTGATAAACCACAACAATGATGCGAAAGAAATGGGGCTTCGTCTCTTGCCGTGGACAAGAAAATACATGGATTTTTTTTATTTTCTCTGTTCTTTAGCAGAGGCAAATTGTCATCCGCAAGAGACATAAAAAGCCGAGTGTAGCGTAAATATACCTGCACATGAAGAAAATTGCTGCTGACACAGCATTAAGCCGCCATGGCTTCATGTGCTCAGCTTTTTACATTAAAAACCTCTCCTGGTACCTCGATAGTACTTGTCACACTCAGAATCGACAAAACAGTCACGTTATTTCGCTACTTTCAGTCCACATGTATTCCGTGAAGCTGTGGGGTTATGTAAGGCCCTAATTGCGGTGTAGTGAAAGTGTGGACTTCCTCCAACCCATCTTCAAGTGTTGGAAATGAATGACCTCTATTCGCCTAATTATCTCACATCTCAGTGACAGAATAATTGCAGCACAACATGAGTCTTCGAAATCGCAGACTTGTTAATGACGCTGTTGGGTACTCTTCAAGATGCGCTATTTGAGGCATCCAGCAGTGTTCAACCTGGTACGAGTAGGCCCCACGGGTTTAGTGACGGGCCTAGACAAGGGGAGGGCCGGGGTTTCATTTTACAGAGATGAACCGGTCTGGGCCGAGCCAAGTCGGATCACATATATTTTTGTTTTTAGTGCAATTCTTCTTTGAAAATGAACGTTTATATCGCGTTGTCCTTACACACCACAATTTGTCCATCAATAGCAATTAATATCCATATCATTCACACAATCGTAGCAACTTAAGCAACTTCAACAACACATCAGACTCCAAATCACATATTGTGGAGGCATTTTGATGCTTATTTCGTATTTCTTGCGTTTTTCTTCTGACATACGATATGTATTTTGATTGACCTTAGACTGGTCTTTCATGTCATAGAATGAGCAGTGGAAAAAATAATCAGTCGCTTGATCACATGAGTGTATTTTTTCTGAGTTTGGGGATGGATGTTAAGGTGCTTCACATGGTTTTTATGTCAGCGTTGTAGCTACCATGAATGTTCCGGGAAAACAATTTTACCGAAGATAGTCTGCATTTGATTTTTAAAGATTATCTACATTACTTAAGTGACGTGCTAAAGCTGTTTAGTCACGTAGGTGTTTCACGAAGTAGAAAGCTATGTATAGGGGTAATGGAAGGCGGTATTTTCCAACTAGATAACACTGTCCACCTTACTGCAAACAATCTTTCCCAGTTTTACAAATATACGGCTATTAGAACCCCAGTAATGTGGCAGGCAAGTACGAATAGGTTTGTGACGATTGGGGTTTGATATCAGCCAATATAGTTGACTAGCATGCAATTTCTTTGAATAGATATAATGGAGACCATCTGCACTCAGGCAGGTAGTGATGTCCACTTGAACGATACATTGTTCAAGAGTTGTACTTACTTTTTATGCAGAATGTATGCAAGTGTAATAAGTACTCCCCTAATGTTAGATAAAGTGTAAAAAATGTAAGATAAAGTGATCTTAGCAGAGTGACTTATTGTGCAGTGTATTGTCTGCTCTATATATAAGTGCATTGTCTGCTTTTATATTATTATTATATTATATGGCCGGATGAACAAAGGGAGGGCATCATGTGTTGCATTGTATATTTTGGAGGGGCATGTGCCCCCAATGTTAAAGTTTGCCCGTTCAATAATGATTTTCCCCCTCCCAATATCAAATGAAAATTGGCATGCAAAAAATAAAAATATTGGCTTCGATCGGAGCGGGAGCGCCGATGACCCCGCCGATGGCCCCGCCGATGGTCCCGCCGATGGCACCGCCGATGGTCCCGCCGATGGCCCTGGAGCCAGTGACGTCCGCCCGTTCACTCTGGTGACATGCCATCCAGGGTGGTTTCCAGGCGACTGACCGCCACCGTTAACATCGCCGTTATACCCTGTAGTGTGGCCGGCGTACTGGTGTCCAGGGACACTGTGCACCGTTTGCGCTGCTGAACATTCTGCCGCCATTGCTGACACCAGGCCTGAAGCCAAGCCGAGGCTTCCAGGAATCTGTCAGCTGCGGTGGCCAGTTGGCCCTGCGGAGCTTCCTCTGACAGCAGCGATAATAGTGCCCAGGCTGTCTGCAGCAGCCATCGAGTGATTAATCTGCAACAGCTCACGGACGTGTGCGCATCTCGTGCTGCACCCAGTTCCGAGTGCATCCGCAGGAGTAGTTGGAACGGATTCTGATCTCTGAGACGCTGGAGGGACAATAAGGCTTCCAGGAGAGCTGCTCGCGAACGCGCCAACCTACCCTCATGGCGTCAATAAGAGCCTCGAAGCTGTGCGCCGGAGCCGTGATAGCAGCGTCGGCAGCTGCGTGGTGATCAACACAAAAAGGCTTGCCACCACAAGGTCGAACTTGGTGTTTTCTTCTTGGGTTCCAACCACCCGAAACGTACAGTTCGTCTGCGTCGGCTAGAGATCTGTCTTCTCCGGAGAAAGGGGAAACTGTGATAGCCTGAACCCTGTCAGCTGCCGGCTTGCAGATGCAGGGAACTGGGGGCATGTGTCCCTCAAAGTGGAAGGTGGCAGCTCCTCCGGCCGGAAAAAGGCACCCATCCGGGAAGGCTCGAGTGGGCCCGTTATGATGTTTAATCAGAAGAGCCCCTCCGATAGAAGAGGCACCTCTTCAATGTGCTCGTATGGGCTCCCATCGAATCTTTGGCCAGAGGCTCCCCTCGGAAGGAAAAGACAGGAAGTCCAGGCAGGAGCGAGTCTAGCAACTGTCATGAGGGGAAATTTGTCTCTGGAGGGACGTCTCTGGCTGAAAGATTTGACAGTGGTGTGCACTCGGGCCTTTCCGAAAGGATGCCTTTACCTTCCAAGGTGTGTCTCTGGCTCTAAAAAAAATTGAGGGTTGACTTCAACACACTGAAGATAACATTGCCTTCTAAGAAGCGTCTCGTTCTGGTAATTCGAGGGGATGCATTTGGTCAAACTGAAAGGGCGCCATTTCATCTGAGAGGGGCGCCTCTGGATGAGATGGGGATGTACTCAAGCCTTCCCTGAGTGGGTCTTTTCCGGGTAAAATTGGCGCCAATTTCCATGGGGGCATACCCTCAATGCCACCCCCGTATCCCTGCCTCCAAGTAGTTTCGCAAAGGCGCCCCTCCGAATAAATAGAATCGCTTCAGGCAAGTGCCCCCATGACAATTCCTAAGCTCGCCCCAGGCAGGAGTCCCCGGCGCTGGCAGGACCGCCGGGCCGCGGACGTCAAAATGTCGGCTTTGGAAAATTACTCTTTTGCACGTTCTCCTCTTCGCCACGGGGTAACAACATGGTTTGTGGCCCATTAACGGATCCTCAATCTTCATGGTCGGAAATACTTCTTTTCCTATTTATTTCTGGCTACATGGGTGATAAAACGCTTTATACTACCAGCGACTTGTACGATGATGACTACTTTGCCTCTTTCACAGGCGCTTGCCTACATGGGGAGTGGTGGCCATATGCATTTTACCGCAAAAGACATATATGACATGTCTAACAGGGAGTCATCAGACATGGATACTTCTTAGAACAGCTAAAGAGATTCGCAATAGGACGGAAGCAGCAAAATATTACACATGCAGTGCATTTAATATACCATAAATTACAATCGTCCTAATTACGTGATATCAGCGAATCAGACAGCCAGACAGAGTGGTGCACATTTGGTGGCTGTTGTTGCTCCGGCCTTCTCGTTCGCAGAAACCACGCTTGTTTGCATGTGGCCAGGTTTTGTTCCCAGCATTGCTTTTCCCCTGCCCATGTGTACCGGCTTCTTTTCCTAGACAGTTGTACAGTATCACAAGTCACATCCTCACTACGACCACAACATTGATAGTCCACATAGCAAGCGTGCGTCTGTGATAATGCAGGCAGCAAGTGTGCATACGCAAGGTTTTCGTTTGCCCTTGGTGACGATGGGTCCAATTCAATATCGACAATGTTTATTCTGCCAGTGAGCTTAGAAACGCTACGAGACATGGATCGAGATCCCTTTTGCATCGCTCATGACACTGCTGTATTCTATTTCATGCATACTCTTACTAGCTGATACCGGAAATTTGGTTGAGGTTACAAGGGTACAATATGATCGGTTATAGTAGCATGATATGGTCACACACGTGCTTTTGTGCGCTTGGTGCTGCAGTCTGGCTGTTGGAGGGAAACCTCGGCAGATGGCAAATGACGATGACGTTCGAAAATATTCCGAGTTGGGTGTTATGTGCCCTCAAATTATTACAGGCAGATGTATTGTACTATTTTCTTCATCAAGGAATATTGTAATAACCATCATGCATTCACATGCTCATGACAGGCCATTAAAATATGAAGGTCAGAAAAGGCCTGAATTTATTTAGGTTGTCAGATATCGTCATACTTAGCAGGCATTAATCACTGATACAAATGTTAAAACACTGTAATTTTGATTGCTTGTATTTTGAGGATATCTTGAACTCGCTCTCTTTTTAGGTGACATTGGTATAGATGAACTGATGTGAATACCATGCGCTATGTGTATTTAACCGGTAATTGCAAATTATCAGGATTAAATATTGTCATTACTTTCACCATCAAGGAAGAACACATCAGTCACATCAGTAAAACCTCAAAGCGACTAAAAGTTGCATACATGTACTTCACATTTGATCTTGAATGTCCTAACGCTGTCCGCTCCTCTGCCTCAGTTTGTGTAGTGCATGCTGATATGGCCGAAGTCCTGATCCCCCCAAACTGAGTGTGTTTCTGTGCGGATGGGCTCGTAGATTGTAAGGTAGCTTGGCTCGTTGATATAAGAGCAACGGAGGAAACGTGGCTCTTACACACCGATGGAGCGGGACGTTTCGAAAATCGCATTCACTGTTCTTTTCCGGGCTTTCAGTTGAATCTGAAATTTGTTTACCCCTTCAGTGATAACTTGGTTTTCTAGACGTATGGTTGTTTTTGCATTTATCTTGAGGATTACATCAATTGTAAATTCATCATATCATCAGATTAAGTGGCATTAATACAGCGTACACACATAATTAAGGGCAGGGTCGATTAATACACGGGCTGGAGAGCCTCTACGCGCACATATAACGCGCACAGGAGGGGATGGGAACGATTCCGCCCCTGCCCCTCAGATTTCTGAAGCTACTATGAAACTATATACGCAAACCTTAAAGGGTAGCTTACGGAGGTAGTGAACTCGCTTGAGTACAAATTGCATGATCCTAAGGTCAAATGAGATCTTGACTAGCTGCCTCACCGCACAGACGAAGCCTTTGTGACCTTGAGCGCTTGTCGGCCGTCGCCCGGTCGGTCGATTTGGGACCCTGCAATTCCTCTGTTTACTAACGGATTTAGATTTGTGTTGCATGGGATGCGCTTTTGGTTTTTAGCAAAGTCACAAGATTTCATTACAATATCGCACCCGGTTATGAAGGAACGCAAAAAACAGATGTGAGCGGCTTTCGATTCCCTCCGGTACGCGAGTTAAGCAGCCACGCCTTATAACGACATCCATCCTGTAGGACTTTGTCCCCCCGCCCCAATACTTTTCATAAAACAACACCTATGATTCATAGCTTATGTATGTGCTGTAATGCCTTACGTATATCCTACCTACCCTACACCCCTACACGCATATCATACATGAGAACTCTCCGGGTAAAAAGAAATGATTATTGGTTGTATTCTGAAAATTAGACCGACAACTGTCTCAGCCACTGATATTCAGGTAGGATTTCCAAGGGTTACCGAACCAGTTTTTTATGGCCCTATTTGGGCCAGTTAAATTTACCATGGTTTCTTCAAATTCTTGTGGATATCCTACATGCTGCGACTGGGATAAGCTGGATATGGAATACATCCATAGCAAACTTGATGGTGGGCCCGGATGGGCTGGGGCCTCGTGGGGCTCGAGCTTCATGGGCGTGGGTATGGGCCGAGCATGCTTAAAAAATTGAGTCCGTTTCGAACTTTGGTCTCCAGTGGTCTCCAGTTCGGCCCAATGAGATCCGCCGATGTGATTAACCGTCACGGTCGTTGCTCACAGGTAACAGTATTTCCAAAGGTCCCTGCCACCACTCACACATGATGAGCGTATACTGGATTACAGCCATGAGAGTTCGAACAATAGAGGATGAAAGGTGTATGAATATTTTGGTTTCTCCCTGGCTGTTCACATCTCGAAAATGAACATTGTGTTTTGATTTGATGACAGTACAAATGAATTATCATGAGCTAGTGGGGCATCGAGTTATTGCTAAATGTTCAAAATAGTGTTCGCTCATATTAGAGACTACGCACCTGATTTACGCATTTGAGGTGCCGGGGGCGAACGTAGGGAAGGGCAAATGAGCAATTATGTTGTGCTTACCGCCTGCAAAGTAAGTTGGTTGGGAGTGCGGGTCAACAGGTACTCGGAGCCCATTCATTACGACGGAGACGGCTGACTGTCCGCTCCTTACACGGACACGCCTAACCTGACCTAAGATATCAGCCAAAAAGAGAGGTAGAGCAGTGGCTTAAGTATCTCCTGAGTTCCAAGTGTGCACTTGCATCGTGCCGGTTAGCCCATCTTTCTATCTTGATGATAACAGAAGCTATCTAAGTTGAACTTAACTCACACCTGCACGGTGACGGGTAAAACATTATGCAGTCAGTCAACAGCCACTGCACGTGGAGGGCATGTATTGTGAAATAAATAAATAAATAAATATGCCGTACAGCGACGATAAGCTTTGCCCCATAACTTTGCTTTCTGCGGACATCATGCCTTCTTCCTCGAATGAGAATACGTTGATGTGTGTTTATGCATTGACATAATTGGGGAGGATGGTGATTTGATGGGGATGCTCATTTTACCATATTCCGTGTGTGCTGGTCGGTACTACGATCGGGTGCACGAAGAATACATATTCTTCTCCTCCCTCTCCCAACATTTCTGATAACTACTGATCTGATATTGATGCGAAAAAGCAACGTTCAATTTGTCTGGACCAGATCTACCTGTCGGAAGCTCTAACAATCAACATTTGAAAACGCGATATTGGCCAATGCGTTGCAGAGCTAATGTCAGACCATTATTAGTCCTCCCCCCTAATCCCCTCCCGTTTCCCTTACGACGTGCATTGGCATCCCCACGAGCGACGTTTCACGAAGCGAGTTGTAAAGAAGAAGCAGGATACATATTGAGTACACACAGGATACACACAAAACTCTCGGCATTGAGGACGCTAACTGCATAGGGCCACATGTTAACTGGTTTGTTATTTGGGCTTTCGGGCGCATCGACTGCGTTGGTCATACAGCGCCCATGGGGCCACATGTTAGGTCTAGAAGGAAGCATAACGTTGGTGAGGAGCATTGGCCATTCATGGCGTGCAAGGATGCGATATACGACACCCCTGATTCCGCAATTGATGTGTTAAGCAATATTCCGTGATGCTGGCAATATCTGGAGACTGAATGAGTCCGCCAGTGGTCTGTCATCTGGAGACTGAATGAGTCTGCCAGTAGTCTGCCATCTGGAGACTGAATGAGTCTGCCAGTAGTCTGCCATCTGGAGATTTAATGAGTCTGCCAGTAGTCTGCCATCTGGAGACTGAATGAGTCCGCCAGTAGTCTGTCATCTGGAGACTGAACGAGTCCGCCAGCAGTCTGCCATCTGGAGACTGAATGAGTCTGCCAGTAGTGTGCGATCTGCAGCAGGCGGCAGACGTGTGCTTCACTTCCACACGGGGTCCATTTGACGCCTGCGGTGCTTCCACACGGGGTCCATTTGACGCCTGCGGTGCTTCCACACGGGGTCCATTTGACGCCTGCGGTGCTTCCACACGGGGGTCCATTTGATGCCTGCGGTGCTTCCACACGGGGTCCATTTGACGCCTGCGGTGCTTCCACACGGGGTCCATTTGACGCCTGCGGTGCTTCCACACGGCGTCCATTTGACGCCTGCGGTGCTTCCACACGGGGGTCCATTTGACGCCTGCGGCGCTTCCACACGGGGTCCATTTGACGCCTGCGGTCGGTCGTCCGCTAAGCGTCCAGCTACGATCAGCTTGTCCACAAGTCAGGAATTCGTGTGGGCTGAAACTACTCATGAATATCGGACTGCACACGAGAACATCATTGCATGCAGCACAGCATTGCATGCTGCATGTTGCATGATGTATGCATACTTGGCACGCATACTGCATATACTGCAAGAGGTATCCACATAATGCATATGTATGCAAGTATGTACATCCTTACACATTGTTGAATCTCTGAGCAAAAGTCTTCACCTGAATTTCTCAGAAAAATTGTGACAGTGCATCTATTTTTTTCTACGACAGACATGCTGCTCCAGATTCACAGCTAGTTATCCGTTAGAAGACGCTTCCAAAATATTGGCAGAAACCCAACGGTGGTGGAACGAGATCATCACGCCCTTGTGTCCTCCCCCACCCTAAATTCGAAAATTCAACTTTGACATTATGACTTTTACTAGAAGCAATGAAAACGACAACTCCCAGGTGTCCACTAAAATTTGAACGCTGCACTGCCTGTGCAGAAACCTCAAAAACACTCCACAGTAAAAAGAGTGTCTTGTGGAAGACAGGCACGACCTTTGCTTGGGTTGCAGATGGTGCGAAAATCACACAGCGTACCGGGCCGTCCCTGCGCTGAGGGGTCAAAGCGTCCTGTATTCTGAAATCAGTTATCTACTGAACGGTAACAATTCGGAGTGTTCGTAATGTCAAGACGCAGCCTGTAGTAAGTCCTCCCCTCTGATCCCAGACACCTCCTCCGACCTGTACATATTCTCTACTTGGCCGACAAAATCCGCTGTGGACCCACTACCATTCGCCGGGACAAAGTCCATTGTGGACCGAGTGTCATTCGCCGGGACAAATAAGCTAACGCCCGTAAGATTCAGAGCCTTGCTCCACTCGCTTAACCGTCGGGTTGAACTTCAACAGATTATTTCTACCACGTGTTTCCGGTGCAGAGATGACTGGAGTCGCCGTGCTCACAATGTTGTGCCTCCGGTGCCGTTAATAGTGGTTGTATTGCCTATGCAATAAAAGGTATCCGATCCAATCGAGCAACACAAAAGACGAAACAATTCCGTCGTGTTCAGGGGCAAAATGAACAACGTCGTCAAACTTCAGAGGAGTTTGAGGGTCAGAGGAACTCTTTAACATAATGCCAAGAAGGGAGCAGGTCGACGCTACCCGATGTAATTTCGTGTCAAACTAGCAAAATCAGCAATGTTGAATCAACCTCACTTTAATTTACGTAGTATATTTTGTGTTCGTTTTTTATTACTGGTGAGGTTCATGGCATGTATGGCAAAGATAATGCGCACTAGTGTCGGGCAAGCCGTCACCAGACACTACAAGAGCACCTAGACTACATTCTACTGTGTCTTTCCTTCTAGCCTGTATTCGTAAGTTCCATGTTATAAGTGCATATATATATATGCATATGCATGTACCTACATATACATAACATAATATAATATAATACAACTCGCAATTGAAACACCAATATTTAGTTCGGTTGAACATGGCACCCAAAGCATATCAGCAGCAAGTATCATTTCAACAACCTTCATCAGCATCCAAACAAGACGTATTACAGCAAATCACTACGGTTACTACGATTCCATATCTATGTGATCTAAGTGTCTTAACTTTAATTTTCCCCAGTTATCAGCGAATGCCAACTATTGTAGGTTACCCGTTTCAGTTTATAAAGAGGGAAATATTGAAATTTAACCTAAAGTGGTGACAACGAGATGGCTTTAACAGAAATTTAACATCTTCTCAGCCTCATACTTTAGCCATTTCTGCCGACATCGGCTTTGCATTGAATGCCTTGAATTTGCATCGTTTTCCATGATGAGATGGGCCAACTTGGTTGGCAAGGCTCCACACATGAATTTACTCCCAGTAGCTGTCTGTATTGCAGTATGGGTGTCAGGTATAGATGGTAAGAGCCACAATTGTGTGTCGATGTGTCGTGAAAAGACTGGATTAGTCCTCGAAATCTGCAGGTACGCGTGGTTATGGACAACACCTCACGGCTTGTGATCTGAGGAAACCATGTTACATGAGTGACACAGCCAGGATTGTCCTAAGTTGCCCTGATACTGTTTTTTAGTTTCTTAAGCCCTGGAGACGGTTGCTTCGTATTTCTTGCGCGTCTTCTGGTGAACCCTCCCCGTCTTTCCGATCATATCTTCACACCCCATGTCGGTGGTTGATATCTCCAAACCAAACTAACTCCAAACTAAATCCGAACTCATCATCCCCCTCTAATCTCCAAACTAAGGGTCGCACAAAAATAAAAGAGGTGTTATCGGAAAACGCTCGACGAGTAGGGCCAGACACCACCCTCAACATTGTATCACTCCCCCCCAAAAAAAAAAAAAGTAGCGTCACTAGGGGGCCTAGGTTTTCATGACATACGTGCCTCTGGAGAGTTCATTTTAGGGGAGATTTGATTTTTTAATGAATATTTTGGATAAAAAAAGAAAGCGAAATTGACCAGAGCCCTAAAGTATTTCCTGACCCAAATTATTTATGTAAATTTCAAAATTTTGAGTTTTCATATTTCTTTTTCCAATTTTCTAATGAGTAGAGTAGACCGGAAAAAACGTTCTACGAACTCAGCTTTATCATGCAAAAAAAATGCTTGCTTTAGCCATAATGTTCGATTTTAGTTCTAATGGGCAAATATGCAAACCTAATAAGTAATCAAAAATAGATTTTAAAACTTTATCTGGTTCGTTTTGTTTCGTACCTAAGGATAAGCAAACGATCAAAGTTGTATTAAAATATTTTCATCCGTTAAAGCGTAACGACCGTTTGAACTTTTCTGGAGGTGACATCACTTAACCTTGACTAACCCTAGATGACCTGACTTAAAAATTTTGACACAAAATGCCACATTGATGTGGGAAAAGTATGTCCAAATTTCGGCGTGTTGCCGCGATCTTTCACTATCCGAGGAAAATCTTAGGGGGCGGATTCCCTCCACCACCACCACCACGAGACGCGCTGTCTCGTGGTGTTAATATAATCAAGCGTCCGCTCGTAGGATCCACGATAAGCTTTTCACATGTGGGGTGATTTACAAACATCGTGGGCTCCCAAGCACTCTCCAAATGTGTAGTTTCCCATCCATGTTCCTGAGAGTACTGTCCGTCTTGATGTTCATCGAATACATGATGTGAACACATTTATTGTCAGCTGATAATGTGACGTGAGTCAGCCTACCCCATACGTGTGCTCTGCGTTCACGCGAATGTCATGCGACCTAACAGGTCAGATTTGGCTATCTTCTCTCGTCAGCTGTCTGCGGCTCAATAGTTATGACTCTGGAGTACAAACTACTGCTGTTGTGCTGGCTATAAGTTCGTCTGTGGCGACGTATGGAGCCGCCAGCCCAGGTCCGTAATTGGGTAGTTAGGCGACAAAGTTTTATGATGAAGTACCATTCAATCGAGAGCTTGGAGTTTATTAAGGAAAAACATCATAGACAGTAAGAAACTCCAGTCCACAGAGAGGCCGGCCCAGTACGTCTGAAAAGGAAATAGCCGTGGAGAATGACAAAGTACGTGCTGGGTTAGCAGTCCTATTCCGAACGTCGAAATCTTGTAAATGCGGTCAGAGAAGGTAATGGGTGTGCTCAGACACAGTGGTCGCCTCGTTTGTCAGAGAAGCTAAGGGTACGTTCAGACTCGGCGGCTGTCTCGTTTGTCAGAGAAGCTAAGGGTACGTTCAGACTCGGCGGCTGTCTCGTTTGTCAGAGAAGCTGAGGGTACGTTCAGACTCGGCGGCTGTCTCTTTTTTTCAGAGAAGCTAAGGGTACGTTCAGACTCGGCGGCTGTCTCGTTTGTCAGAGAAGCTAAGGGTACGTTCAGACTCGGCGGCTGTCTCGTTTGTCAGAGATGCTGAGGGTGTACTCAGACACGACGTCTGTCTCGTTTGTCAGAGAAGCTAGGGGTGTATTCAGACGTGGCGGCTGTCTCATTTGTCAGAAAATTTAAAGGTACGTTCAGACACGGTGGATGTCTCGTTTGTCAGAGAAGCTAAGGGTACGTTCTGACGTGGCGGCTGTCTCGTTTGTCAGAGAACCTCGTTTGCGCTAGCTCGTCATGTTCTTTGAAGAGGTGCAAAATTAATTCACTCGCCGTGAATGGAACATAAATGGATAATGAAATAAATAGGTCGCATGTAACTGGCCTGCTCCTTTCAAGGCTGGGATGGCGGAGGGAACGATTGTCATGCCGTAAGTGCAGGGTCTGACCCGTACACTGGATATAGCTCGTGGTATGGTGACAGGGTACTACCCGCTCGGGGTACGATGACAGGGTACGACCCGCTCAGGGTACGATGACAGGGTACGACCCGCTCAGGGTACGATGACAGGGTACGACCCGCTCAGGGTACGATGACAAGGCTACGACCATCGCTCACGGGTACGCATGACTGTGGGTACTCCCCGCTCGGGTACGACGATCTGGGTCGTCCCAACAGACATCAGGGTCTCCGATGACAGGGTACGACGCGTCAGGGTACCCAGATGACATTGGGTACTCCCCGCAATCAGGGTGTCCGATAGACATTGGGTACGCCCCGCTCAGGGTACGATGACATCTGGGCCTACCCGCTCAGGGTACGATGACAGGGTACGACCCGCTCAGGGTACGATGACAGGTGTACCCCCAACAGACCCCTCAGGGCTCCCAACGATGACTGGGTACTCCCAGCAACATTTGGGTCCCAACGACATGACAGGGTACGACCCGCTCAGGGTACGATGACAGGGTACGACCCGCTCGGGGTACGATGACAGGGTACGACCCGCTCGGGGTACGATGACAACGCTCGGCTATCGTCGCGGGTGCAACTGCTGGGTCTCCCAACAGACATCTGGGTCTCCCAACAGACATCTGGGCCTCCCAACAGACATCTGGGTCTCCAAACAGACATCCGGGTCTCCCAACAGAATTTGGGTCTCCCAACAGACATCTGGGTCTCCCAACAGACATCTGGGTCTCCCAACAGACATCTGGGCCTCCCAACAGACATCTGGGTCTCCCAACAGACATCTGGGCCTCCCAACAGACATCTGGGTCTCCCAACAGACATCTGGGTCTCCCAACAGACATCTGGGCCTCCCAACAGACATCTGGGCCTCCCAACAGACATCTGGGCCTCCCAACAGACATCTGGGCCTCCCAACAGACATCTGGGCAGCTGGACACGACGTCTGTAAGTGTACTGCACCCAGCGCAAATGTTGCGCCCAAACTATACAGATGCAACTGTTTGACTATGCATACTGATATGCATTTAGTGTATATATGGCATGTATTTTATATATGTAATGCGAAAAGGGCAGTTTTCGCCGGTAGATATTTGTTAGTTTCTTTGGCCCTATAAATTTTGGTTGGAATTATATATTGAATTATTGTGCTTCTTTGTGTACAAACTACTGCATGTCCTATTTACTTAGCACATGCCAAGTGGATTGCATGGGCGGTATCATTTTATGAATGCTCAGCAAGCGCTATGGTGAGGTTCTGATATGGAGTCTTTTGACAACGCCGATGGAATCTCCGTTCATCAAGTAATACCACTTTATTTGCATATTTGGTGCATAATGTGCCAGGCCTTGGAATTCGACTTAATATATTAGCTCAAATTTATATTGGTCTGCGAAGCAAACACATACATACCTTAGCTTTTGTTTTCAACTTTAAATTACACTGTTATGTCTATATCTACATATTTGCATATCTAGGGCACATTTGTGGTGACATAGTGCAAGCTCAGCATGTGCGCAAAGGGGCTTCGCACATAACGTGAATCGAAGACGGGGTGGATTCCGCCCCCCCCCTAGATTTCGTAAACTACTGAAAGTACAAGCGCAACATTGCAGGAAAGATTACGGCTATAATGATCTCTCTGCAGTATAAAATTAACAACTGTAGAGTAATGACTTCAACGTCAAATGAAGCCAGATAAGTGAAATGTTGATGATTACGTAGTTGATATTTCGTTGGGCCATGCCTACGGACACAAAATTGGGAAACTGCGCTTCGAATGTCGAAATATGTATGTATTTCCCGAAATGTGATGCGGTAGAAGAAGCTGTGCCGCGTCGCCGGAATAGATGGTCCCCGAGAGTGGATGGTCGCCGTGGGTGGATGGTCGCCGAGGGTGGATGGTCGCCGAGGGTGGATGGTCGCCGTGGGTGGATGGTCGCCGTGGGTGGATGGTCGCCGAGGGTGGATGGTCGCCGAGGGTGGATGGTCGCCGTGGGTGGATGGTCGCCGTGGGTGGATGGTCGCCGTGGGTGGATGGTCGCCGAGGGTGGATGGTCGCCGTGGGTGGATGGTCGCCGTGGGTGGATGGTCGCCGAGGGTGGATGGTCGCCGTGGGTGGATGGTCGCCGTGGGTGGATGGTCGCCGAGGGTGGATGGTCGCCGTGGGTGGATGGTCGCCGAGGGTGGATGGTCGCCTTGGGTGGATGGTCGCCGTGGGTGGATGGTCGCCGTGGGTGGATGGTCGCCGAGGGTGGATGGTCGCCGTGGGTGGATGGTCGCCGTGGGTGGATGGTCGCCGAGGGTGGATGGTCGCCGTGGGTGGATGGTCGCCGAGGGTGGATGGTCGCCGTGGGTGGATGGTCGCCGAGGGTGGATGGTCGCCGTGGGTGGATGGTCGCCGAGGGTGGATGGTCGCCGTGGGTGGATGGTCGCCGTGGGTGGATGGTCGCCGAGGGTGGATGGTCGCCATGGGTGGATGGTCGCCGAGGGTGGATGGTCGCCGAGGGTGTGCAGCTGAGTGTCACCGAAGCCAGCCCGCTGAACAACTCTGCTGCACAATACATCTGACGATGTCGTCAGCAGCCGACGCTCAGCTGCCCGGCAGACGTGCCAAGCCGCCACGTCACCAACCCAGCCAAACATCAGCTGCCCAGCAGACGTACCAAGCCGCCACGTCACCAACCCACCCAAACATCAGCTGCCCAGCAGACGTACCAAACCACCACGTCACCGACCCACCCAAACATCAGCTGCCCAGCAGACGAACCAAACCACCACGTCACCGACCCACCCAAACATCAGCTGCCCAGCAGACGTACCAAACCGCCACGTCACCGACCCACCCAAACATCAGCTGCCCAGCAGACGTACCAAGCCGCCACGTCACCGACCCACCCAAACATCAGCTGCCCAGCAGACGTACCAAGCCGCCACGTCGCCGACCCACCCAAATATCAGCTGCCCAGCAGACGTACCAAGCCGCCACGTCACCGACCCAGCCAAACATCAGCTGCCCAGCAGACGAACCAAGCCGCCACGTCGCCCGACCCACCCAAACATCAGCTGCCCAGCAGACGAACCAAGCCGCCACGTCGCCCGACCCACCCAAACATCAGCTGCCCAGCAGACGCACCAAACCACCACGTCACCGACCCACCCAAACATCAGCTGCCCAGCAGACGTACCAAGCCGCCACGTCGTCCGACCCACCCAAACATCAGCTGCCCAGCAGACGTACCAAGCCGCCACGTCACCGACCCACCCAAACATCAGCTGCCCAGCAGACGTACCAAGCCGCCACGTCGCCGACCCACCCAAACATCAGCTGCCCAGCAGACGTACCAAGCCGCCACGTCGCCCGACCCAGCCAAACCCCAGTGGCGGCCGGCCCGGTCCGCTGTGCACCTCCGCAGTTCCTATATGTAATAATGGAACTTGTATCGTTTTGCATGCAATGCACTGTTCAATCTCCAGCAAAGTCACAAAATGCCCTTGCAATACCCCCGCCCGTGAATGAGATACCTTCGAAAACAGGATGGGTGGGCGATTTCTACACCCCACCCCCTACGATGCGAGAGTGTTAAAGCGCTATCATGGGGCTAGTCGGTGAAGGCAATAGACGGTGTATGAAGTCCCCTGCTGCAGGTATATTGTTGGGTTCAGTTCAGTGACAGGGAACTGATGGACTGATGAACTGATCGCAACTGCGATATCTTAGTAGTCCGTAAAATGTGCACCTTGTAGCTTATTCCATCCAGTTTAAAAGACATGTTACCGTGCACAGTGACTTCAGCTTTGACACGCGTGCATCGGAAGAAACCAGTTTGAGCCGAAATTGGTTGTAATCTTGACAAAACCGAAATCATGACACATTTGCTGAATATGGCGTACGTAACAAAAACTTAAGCGGAACGATATAGAATTGTCGTCATAGCTCGTGGCAAGAATGATCCTCCTCCCGAAACTGAATTTGAAACTCCGGAACACAAGCCAGCCACGTTGCTCCTTTGACATCCGGGGAGGTTGGTATGTGCTGTCTGCGGTACGAAGTGTATGGTAAGCTGCCCACACCAGGAAATGCGGCCCAAAACCCTTCCCTTGAACAAGGATTGAGAGCATTTAAGAGAAATATTTTGGTGAAAGCTGGTCAATTTGAATCCAAAGGCAGCAGATTTAGCTCTGAGTGAAAACTTTGGTCTTTAATTGATACCTACGAGTGGGACATAAGTCAGAACAAGACCGCCACCACGCTTATAGTACAAAAGTTCGCCTGGTCGGGCACATCTGTCCTGGCTCATCAAGGATGAGCACGGCAATAACCGGTTAATTTCGACGTAGAGCGTTCCAATGTTTTCATTCAGAATCAGGTGTACTTTTGCTGTTTCGATGTTGCATTTATCACAATATTCCTCATATAGTGTTCATAATATTTGTTTAATAAATACATATAGGCTGCAATTCCGCTCGCAAGCAACGATGAACAGCATTAGTGGTTGGCTCTCCGCCGTGCTGAAAGTATGTAAGCAGCATAGACTAAGCGGAATAATTGCGAGGCATAATGGGCGTGACACAGCGTAACACCTATGCTTTTATTCTGACGGGTTGACATAGTGCATTAAAGTTTCGACACGTTATCTATTCTCGACAGATGAGTTCGAGATCGGTAAAGCAGATCAACTAATTTTAACAATTTCAACTGACAATAAAACATTGCGTCAACGGCTGGTGTGACCCGCCGAACGCCACGACTGCCGTTCTTGTGACGATGACGCCACCTTTCAGAGCGGCTCGGTGCCCAACAACAGCATGCTGGGGCCTGCAGTCGGCTCGCTGGCACGCCGCAAGTCAGCCGTAGGTCCCGGCCTGGGCCTCGGTGCGCTGCCCTCCTCGTTGAAGTACCGGCGTAGCTCGTTCGTGGCGCCGGGCTCCGCCGGGGCTGGCCTCCTCCAGCAGCTCAGCACGGGCGTGGTGAGTACCGCCGGCCTCCTCCAGCAGCTCAGCACGGGCGTGGTGAGTACCGCCGGCCTCCTCCAGCAGCTCAGCACGGGCGTGGTGAGTACCGCCGGCCTCCTCCAGCAGCTCAGCACGGGCGTGGTGAGTACCGCCGGCCTCCTCCAGCAGCTCAGCACGGGCGTGGTGAGTACCGTCGGCCTCCTCCAGCAGCTCAGCACGGGCGTGGTGAGTACCGCCGGCCTCCTCCAGCAGCTCAGCACGGGCGTGGTGAGTACCGCCGGCCTCCTCCAGCAGCTCAGCACGGGCGTGGTGAGTACCGCCGGCCTCCTCCAGCAGCTCAGCACGGGCGTGGTGAGTACCGCCGGCCTCCTCCAGCAGCTCAGCACGGGCGTGGTGAGTACCGCCGGCCTCCTCCAGCAGCTCAGCACGGGCGTGGTGAGTACCGCCGGCCTCCTCCAGCAGCTCAGCACGGGCGTGGTGAGTACCGCCGGCCTCCTCCAGCAGCTCAGCACGGGCGTGGTGAGTACCGCCGGCCTCCTCCAGCAGCTCAGCACGGGGTGGTGAGTACCGCCGGCCTCCTCCAGCAGCTCAGCACGGGCGTGGGAGTACCGCCGGCCTGCTCCAGCAGCTCAGCACGGGCGTGGTGAGTACCGCCGGCCTCCTCCAACAGCTCAGCACGGGCGTGGTGAGTACCGCCGGCCTGCTCCAGCAGCTCAGCACGGGTGTGGTGAGTACCGCTGGTCTCCTCCAGCAGCTCAGCATGGGCGTGGTGAGTACCGCCGGCCTGCTCCAGCAGCTCAGCACGGGCGTGGTGAGTACCGCCGGCCTCCTCCAGCAGCTCAGCACGGGCGTGGTGAGTACCGCCGGCCTGCTCCAGCAGCTCAGCACGGGCGTGGTGAGTACCGCCGGCCTCCTCCAGCAGCTCAGCACGGCCGTGGTGAGTACCGTGGGCTGGGTAGTGGTGCTGCCACTCTGCTGGGTAGTGGTGCTGCCGCTCTACTGGGAGGTGGTGCTGCCGCTGTTCCATTACCGATGGCTGTTGTGTGGGATGTCGGTGTTTCTGCAGCTCCACATCCCGTGGACGAATTCCTTCAGACGGTCGTGACCAACAGCGCCCCGCTGTCACGCACACACCGCCACAGCTACAGACGCTAACACAGCCCTACTGAGCAACCTGGAGCAATCTGACGTATAGATAAACCAGCTGTGGGTGTGTGTACTGTGGAATGTGAGCTGTAGTCGCGCTATGTGGGTATGTATATTGTGGAATATGATCTGTAGTCGCGCTGTGTGGGTATGTGTACTGTGGAATATGATCTGTAGTCGCGCTGTGTGGGTATGTATACTGTAGAATATGATATGTAGTCGCGCTGTGTGGGTATGTATACTGTGGAATATGATCTGTAGTCGCGCTATGTGGGTATGCATTATGTATACTGTGGAATATGATCTGTAGTCGCGCTGTGTGGGTGTGTATACTGTGGAATATGATCTGTAGTCGCGCTGTGTGGGTGTGTATACTGTGGAATATGATCTGTAGTCGCGCTATGTGGGTATGTATACTGTGGAATATGATCTGTAGTCGCGCTGTGTGGGTATGTGTACTGTGGAATATGATCTGTAGTCGCGCTGTGTGGGTATATATACTGTGGAATATGATATGTAGTCGCGCTGTGTGGGTATGTGTACTGTGGAATATGATCTGTAGTCGCGCTGTGTGGGTATGTGTACTGTGGAATATGATCTGTAGTCGCGCTGTGTGGGTATGTATACTGTGGAACATGATCTTTATTCGCGCTGTGTGGGTATGTATACTGTGGAATATGATCTGTAGTCGCGCTATGTGGGTATGTATACTGTAGAATATGATCTGTAGTCGCGCTATGCGCACACAGGCATACAGTTCTAACACACTAGGCATACAGTCTTCACACACTATGCACAATCTTCACACACACTTATCATGCAATCTTCACACACTAGGCATGCAGTTTTCACACACTAGGCATCCAGTCTTCACATGCTAGACATACAGTCTTCACATACTAGGCATACAGTCTTCACACACTAGGCACGCAGTCTTCACACACTATGCATGCGACTGCCACGAGAGTCTCGCAAGGCCACATCAAGACCCGGGCACAAAGATACAGCTCAGGAAAACTTCCGATGCCTCATACAAATGGCATTGGAAGAGCTCCTGAGCCTGATGACGTCCAACCTAAGTGGTGCACAGGGGCGTGAAAACAAGACGGCATGAGAGCTGAGCGCTTTCTATGAGAGCATGAAAGCATGAGACTGAGGAAAGGACTTCTAACAAATGAGGACCCCCGACATAGACAGGCCCTTGAAGACCCTGTAGCATAAGCAGGGCGCCTGAAGGCCATTGAGGCAACCATGGAACACTTATCATAGTTAGTTATTAGGGCTTTAGGGCGCATCGACTACATTGGTCATGTAGCGCCCATGAACACTTATCATAGCTATGCACTATGCAGTCTAGGGTTTTTTGTGGGGAGTTGGGTTCTTCTAATCGACCTTGTGCAAATATAAGCTTCAATGCATGCTGTTCTATCTATGCCAATGAGGACATGCTAATAGGAGTTTTGACCTAATCTGTAGAAATGCAGCTGTACAAATGCAGCTGTTTTATTACCGCTCTTCCATCTCAATCATGGATGAATAGGCGACTAGCTGTCAACACTTCTCTCAGTTGGGCATAATGATGACAAGCACTGGATGTCTATCTGTTTTAGTCTATCTGTTTTAGCTCTTCTATGCATTTATGCTATGCATATGGTACTACTTCTTCGTATACTAGGGCTGGGATACTCCTAGGGTTTATAAAGGGCCCCCTGAGGGATGAAAATGGTCCCATAAAAGATAAATAGGAATAGTGAGAGCCCATCTCAGAGCTGGAATGACCATGAGATGAGAGCTAGACATTACGCAGCGCTATTGAAAACGGATTGGCTCCAAATAGCAGGAGAGGGCCCCAACGGATAAAGAGGGCCCTGAGAGTCAAAACGCACTGAACTTTTTGCACATATATGTATATATATAGATAAGAGAGAAAGAGAGAGAGAGGGAGAGAGAGAGAGATAGAGAGAGAAAGAGAGATAGAGAGAGAGAAAGAGAAAGAGAAAGGAGAGATAAAAAGATTGAGACAGAGATGAAGATTTATGCATGTATATAAAGACATAAAGACATAAAAGATCAGTGCAACTCTGAGCCACAAGGGCCCTTCTTGGTTGCACTCTGTACACTGAACCAGTTGCCCACCAAATCTGCCAATCAGCCCTCCCTGTAATACTGAAAAGCAAGCCCTCTATTCTTATAATGATTGTCTATGCTGTTTTTAAAGATGTTCAATGTGCTGCTACTGACGATGTTTTCTGGCAGCTGGTTCCAGTGTTCCACTACCCTGTTGGTGAAGAAAGTTTGCCTTAACCTTGTTCTGCTGTGGTTAATTTTAATTTTGAATTTATGACCTCTAATTGCATCATTTCTGTTAAATTCAAACATTTCCCCAAGGTATCCCCTCTCCAGACCATTGACAAATTTAAAGACCTCGATGAGATCTCCTCTCAGCCTTCTATATCTAAGTGAAAACATATTCCATTTCTTCAATCTTTCCTCATATGCCAGGTTGCTTATGCCATTAACCATTTTTGTAGCCCTCTTTTGTACTCTCTCTAAAAGCCAACAATCTTTTTCATAGCTAGGAGACCAAGCTTGGATGCAGTATTCCAAATGTGGCCTGACGTATGCACAGTAAAGCTTCCTGATCACTTTCTCACTTCTGTATGATACATTCCTATTTATTGCCCCGAGCATTCTCAGTGCCTTCTTCCTGGCTTCCTTGGTCTGTTCTGATGCCCCCAGTTTTGTGTTTAGAATAACACCTAAATACTTCTCCTGTTGAGTCACTGATAGCACTTGGCCATCCATCAAGTATGGAGCCTTCATATGCTGCTTACCTACATGCATTATTTTGCACTTATCAAAGTTGAATTTCATTTGCCATTCTTCGGACCACTTGACAAGTTCGTCTAAGTATTTTTGCAGCGAGATATGCTCATCCTGACCTGTTATTGCCCTAAAGACCTTCAAATCATCTGCAAATTTCAAAACTTTACTGCTTAGGCCACTTTCAATGTTATTTACAAATATAATGAACAGTAATGGCCCTAGTACTGACCCCTGGGGGACTCCACTAAGAACATTTTGCCATAATGACTTTGTACCATTTAGCATCACTCTTTGCTGTCTATCTGAAAGCCACAACTCTATCCATTTTAAGATGCTACCTGCAATACCATGGGACTGAAGCTGTATCATTAACCGTTTATGGGGTACTTTGTCAAAGGCTTTACTAAAGTCAAGATATACTACATCAACCTGATTTCCCTGATCAAATTGTTCTGTGGCGAAGTTCAAAAAGTCCAAGAGGTTTGTGAGACACGATCGTCCTTTTCTAAATCCATGTTGAGTATCTTGAATCAATCTGCTACCTTCCAGATAACTAACTATTCTATCCTTGATAATTGATTGGAGTACCTTGCAGACTAGGGATGTGAGACTTATTGGCCTATAGTTTTCAACTTTCCCTCTTTCTCCTTTCTTGAAAATAGGAACTACATTTGCCCTTTTCCAATCGGTTGGAATTTCATTATGTGAAACTGATCTACAAAATATTATACTAAGTGGAAATGCCAGTTCCTTTTCAGTTTCCCGCAACACCCTAGCATAAATATCATCAGGTCCTGCTGCCTTATTTGGCTTTATTTTCCTGATATGATTGTAAACAACATCACTACCAATGAAATCAACATCATTTGTCAGATCCCATGTAACTGAACTATGGTGTACGGTCGGCAGATTGGTCATATCTTCCAATGTAAACACTGATTTGAACTGCTTGCTCAGCTCCTCAACCATCTCACTATCCTCACCCAATGTAGTCCCGTTTACTTCCAGTGGACCAATTGTGCTAGAAACTTTACTCAGCTTGTAGAAACTAAAGAACTTTTTACTGTCCCCATTACAGTTTCTAGCTAAATGCAGTTCCTTTGCTCGCTTTGCTGCTCTGGTTTTTTGCTTCACAGTGTCTCTAGCTTTTCCATACGCCTTTAGATAAATGACATTTGAGGCTTCTTTAAAAACTCTAAATGCAGTTTTCTTAGCCTTAATTGCTTTTATCACGTCTGGTGTAAGCCATGCTGGCTTTCCTACCCTTCTTTTGCGTCTTTGCTTTTGGGGGACATGTCTAATCTGAGTTTCCTTTAAGTAAGATTTGATTAGTAAGATAGTATTCCATATATATATATATATATATATATATATATATATATATATATATATATATATATGCCGTTGGTTAAACACGACAGCTTGTTCTGCATTTATTAGCTTTTTATGTATGTTTTCGATATGTCGCACATTCGCTTTCACTTGAGATTCGAGCTGGTGGACTATTTCTCGGAATGAGATCATCACATGTGTGAGTTATGGTTTCCATCTATATTTAAATACAACGTTTCGATCGTCATAGATCATCATCATGGATACATTATAGGTGACATGGCTAGATGGAGTCAAAGTTATGACAAGTAAAACAAGTGGGTAAGTGCAAAAAAACATTTCACGGGATACAAATCATTCAAGCATTTATATGGGCACTTTCATCATCAAGTCCAGGAATCCGATTACAGGCAACAGTACACGCACGTACTCATAAAAAGGCACGCGTTACACTTCACTCATAATCGTACAGAGCTAGTGCAGAGGTCATCTTGCACTGTATGTTTATTACCGGCAAGGTATCCTTGATGAGAACAGCCTCATATACCGGCAAGCGTCTTCGATCAGCACATTTTACAAGGATCTCTGTATTAGATACTAGATTAGTGCGTGTGATAGAGGCCTTGTGTGTGTCCCTATAGTGTTCTTTGGGCCCACCACTCTGTAAGTGCATGGTGAGCCTTCTACTGAGCGTCGTTGTAGTATGGCCAATGTAGCATACTGGACGGGTTGCGCAGTCCCCGTGTGGGCAAGTGAATTTGTACACTACATTAACCTGCTTTAATGGCTCAGTTTCAAGCTGGGGGTTATTTCTCATGGTTAATGATGACGTTTTTGGACCTTGATAATAAATCGTAAGTGATAATTTCTCACCAACTACTTTAGGTCTACAACTGCCTAGAACAATTTTCTTTATGGCACGCTCATCATGCTTCCAGGCAGGGGTCATGATGTTTTGATAAAAAATCTGAAAAAAAAAATGTTTTGTTTTTGATAAAAAAAATAAAAAATACTCGGCATGATACAAAATTTCGTCGAATAACGCGAAACCCAACCGAGTCCCTGAAGAAGCGACTAAATAACCTGATTGATGTAGCCAATGCTGAGGTGGGTGGAACACATTTCCAGAAAGTTACAGGTGAGTTCCACCCTGGATATTTATACGGTAGCGTAAAAACGCACAAGGAAGGAAACCCGCTCAGACCTATAATATCGCAGATCCCGACCCCCACATACAGGATTGCAAAACGATTGAATGCCCTACTCGCACCGTATATACCAACGACGTTCGCACTCAGCTCTAGCCAAGAGTTCATTTACATTCTGAAATCTACTAAACCTAAGGGGATTATTGCATCTCTGGACGTTCAAAGCTTGTTCACCAACGTACCAGTTGACCAAACAATCCAGATCATCCTCCAATACGTCTATCATCAGAAAGAGAAGCCTCCTCTAAAGCTGCCAGCCAAAGTTCTGGAGCAAATGCTTAGACTTTGTACGATGGAAGCACCATTCAGATGCCCTGAGGGTAGACTTTATCGCCAGGTAGAAGGTGTAGCTATGGGGTCACCGTTGGGTGTCCTTTTTGCACAAGCTTACATGTCACATGTAGAACTGGAGATGTTTGGCGATGTGAATCTAAAACCTAACTTTTATTGCCGATATATCGATGATATATTCTTGGACGTGAAGAGTGAAGAAGTCCTTGAGACTATCAGACTCAGGCTACAGGAGATATCTGGTCTGAAATTCACAAAAGAACTGAGTGTTCAAGCTAAGCTGCCTTTCCTTGACGTCATAGTAAAATCCGCAGGTGACCATTACGTCACAGATGTTTACAGGAAGCCGACGGATACCGGCTGTTGCATGAATGCGGCTAGTGAGTGCCCAGACCGATATAAAAAGGTGTCATTCGGGCATACGTCGGTAGGGCAGTAAAGAACTGTTCTTCGTGGGAACTCCTTGACCAGGAGCTACAGAGAGTCCGCCAGCTTCTTGTTAACAATGGATATAGTAATAGAGACTTTGACGCCACATGCAAGGACATCATAACTAAATATCTGCAAAAACAAGATGACAACCATACTAAAAATATAAACATCAAGATTTTTTATCAAAACATCATGACCCCTGCCTGGAAGCATGATGAGCGTGCCATAAAGAAAATTGTTCTAGGCAGTTGTAGACCTAAAGTAGTTGGTGAGAAATTATCACTTACGATTTATTATCAAGGTCCAAAAACGTCATCATTAACCATGAGAAATAACCCCCAGCTTGAAACTGAGCCATTAAAGCAGGTTAATGTAGTGTACAAATTCACTTGCCCACACGGGGACTGCGCAACCCGTCCAGTATGCTACATTGGCCATACTACAACGACGCTCAGTAGAAGGCTCACCATGCACTTACAGAGTGGTGGGCCCAAAGAACACTATAGGGACACACACAAGGCCTCTATCACACGCACTAATCTAGTATCTAATACAGAGATCCTTGTAAAATGTGCTGATCGAAGACGCTTGCCGGTATATGAGGCTGTTCTCATCAAGGATACCTTGCCGGTAATAAACATACAGTGCAAGATGACCTCTGCACTAGCTCTGTACGATTATGAGTGAAGTGTAACGCGTGCCTTTTTATGAGTACGTGCGTGTACTGTTGCCTGTAATCGGATTCCTGGACTTGACGATGAAAGTGCCCATATAAATGCTTGAATGATTTGTATCCCGTGAAATGTTTTTTTGCACTTACCCACTTGTTTTACTTGTCATAACTTTGACTCCATCTAGCCATGTCACCTATAATGTATCCATGATGATGATCTATGACGATCGAAACGTTGTATTTAAATATAGATGGAAACCATAACTCACACATGTGATGATCTCATTCCGAGAAATAGTCCACCAGCTCGAATCTCAAGTGAAAGCGAATGTGCGACATATCGAAAACATACATAAAAAGCTAATAAATGCAGAACAAGCTGTCGTGTTTAACCAACGGTGCCTATATGAAAATCTGCTCCCAAGATATATATATATATATATATATATATATATATATATATATATATATATATATATATATATATATATATATATATATATATATATATATATTCATATATCTATATATATATATATATATATATATATATATATATATATATATATACATATATAAATCTTCATCTGTCTCTCTCTCTCTCTCTCTCTTTCTCTCTCTCTCTCTTTCTCTCTCTCTCTCTCTCTCTCTCTCTCTCTCTCTCTCTCTCTCTCTCTCTCTCTCTCTCTCTCTCTCTCTCTCTCTCTCTTTCTCTCTCTCTCTCTCTCCCTCTCTCTCCCTCTCTCTCTCTTTCTCTCTTTCTCTCTTCCGGCAGCTCGTAAAGACATTTGCATTAAGTCCTCCAATTTGCGTGAAAGTGCGAGCATTTCCGAAATACGTAAAATACATGTTCACAACTCGTTACAGTGCATTCGAATTTTGGACGTGCTTTCCATATTCGTCAGTGGAACCTGGTTTTGAAATGGTGTATCCAATTTCGGTGCTGTGTATTGAAAACCGTCAGCCGATAATGGCTGTAATCTTGACAAAATTAAAATAATTGCCAGTTAAGGAGTACGTATTAAAATGTTGAGTGTCATTTGCTGGGTTGTCGGCTTGGCACAGATGTCACCATGTGTCAGTCGTTCTGTTGTTTTCCTTGCCGCTGACATTGTGCCCATTCGACCGCTTGGCACCATTCTCCACATCGGACCTGACATCGCCCTGACCTGACTTGCTCCAAGCTTTGGCCTGACGTTGCCTGTTGCTCATGTGCAACATGAGGTTAAATGAAATGTCGGTAGATGTGTACGAGCCAAACGTACACACTCGTATACAATTATTCGCACATGCAGAAACTTAGTGTATAGCCTGTTGGAAAATGCCAGCGTCCGATGTTTCGGAACGTTTGTCCATAGTCATTCGTAATTGCCTGCTGATTAATCACAATTTGTCTGCTGATTTCGGAATGTTGCCTCTTAATCATTTCTGGATGACCATTGGGTGACGAAACATACAAACGTTTTGTTCGGTTTAATTTTTCGCGCGCTACAAATGCAGCTGTTTTATTACCGCTCTTCTATCTCAATCATGGATGGATAGGCGACTGGCTGTCAACTCTTCTCTCAGTTGGGCATAATGATGACAAGCACTGGATGGTTGACGATTCAACCAGGCTTTCTCCAGTTTACACGAAGACGGTTCGAACGTTAATACTATTACGGTGAATGCAATTTGAATAATATGAGGCTTTCAAGCGGCATGTCTATGTGTACGCCTGATGCCGAGTTACGGAGTACTTTAATCATCAGTCGTAGTTTCAGTAGCATGTCTTGGAATGTATCCACCTCAAATGTGTTTGGATAATTTTGCATTAATGTCCGCCACCCAAGATCAAGTGGACAGGACTCCTCTTACCCAACGACTGCAAGCACCTTACATTAACACCATAAAATAAACAGTGAAGTCGCGGCACTCCTAGCTAAGAGATGGAAAACAAAGAAGCAAACATACAAAGCACCCGGTATTAGAACAATAAAACGAATAATAAAGAATGTTGTAAGTAGTCATACCCAAAGGAGGCATATGACTGACCCTAGGTCCATCCCAGCAATAAGTTAAGGTCTAAACTATAATGTCATTAGCTGGTTTATGGCCAAATGGTAGTGAGCACTCCTAATTTGAATTTGTAATTTTGTCTCCTCCCACAACTCCATCCAGCTAAGCATAGGTAGCATAAGCAAGCATAAGCAAGCATAAGCACAATCCACAACTCCAACTTCCAACACAACTTACCCGGCAACAATGCCGGGTGGAGTTGTGGGATCATCTCCATATACACACGTCATCTCCATATACACACGTCAGCTCCAGATACACACGTCATCTCCATATACACACGTCAGCTCCAGATACACACGTCATCTCCAGATACACACGTCATCTCCAGATACACACGTCTTCTCCATATATGCACGTCATCTCCAGATACACACGTCATCTCCAGATACACACGTCATCTCCATATATGCACGTCATCTCCAGATACACACGTCATCTTCAGATACACACGTCATCTCCAGATACACACGCAGCGGCCGATGTCCATGGATCAGTGGGGAAGAAACACAACATTGCGATGAATTTGCATGTGTGATCATGTGCGCACACATGGGAAGTGCCATGTGTGCGCACACCCTCTCCAAAAGCTATTTGACAGCACAATATTAATATTTGTATTGTTCGGCTCTTTTGTAATGTTATATTCAATGTGTAGCAAAGCAATAGGTTCAGCTGATGTAGCAAAAGATGATACGATATTTCAGATTTTACCAAGCTGAGGACGCTATTCACAACTAGTCAGCCCAGAATTAAGAATTTGGTATTTCAGATCAAGTGACCGACATCTCTTCACTTATCAAAACCGTTGATATAAATGAACTGTTAGTGACAAAATATCCCGCATTGTCTGGATTGGACGTGCCAATTACATTCGGGCATACATACTACGCTAATTAAGTCAGAGAATGCACTCAATGGTCGTCGATTGGCATAGACAATGAGGAACATGTACATGTAGCTACAGCGAAAAACATGGTATTCTGTTTCTTCATGCTATCCTTACATCCGCATATGCTATAGTTACGGTCCATTTATTGTGGGAGAATAACCTAGATTGAACCCCTCAAGCAGATGCTGAGCTGGGGAGTAGGCACGAAAATCCCATTGGTACGTCCCCACCGCGGTTCAGCTGTGTCGGTTCGTGGTTGGCGTGCCTCTGGAGGCGTGGTTGGCGTGCCTCAGCACCAGGTTCGTGCTGTGGCGTGCCTCTGGAGAGTGACGACCCCGACAGCAGCAGGTGTATGTGACGTCAGCAGTTTATGATGCTAACCACCGCTGGCGTTGAGTCGGCTCAGCATAGGGGGCTGGGGTCGGCATAGTCGTTCGCCTCCTCGGCGCGGGTCGTGTATTCAGCAGTGATACACACGTCTAGATAGTGTCGACGTGTATCATCTCACCTCGCTCTACATACCAGCGGCGACACTTTTTTAGCACCACATCGCCATAACGCAGATCCCATCCAATCCACACCGGATTTACCCGGGCCTTGAACTCTTGAATGTGCCAGGGGTGTGGCGGGTAAAAGGGCACAGTTGGTGTACGTGTGTGAAGTGAACATTTCGAGTAGTCTGTGTCGGCTTTTTTAGATAATGGAAGTGGTACTTTCTATGAGATGACTTCACGGAACACAGTCCAGGCTAAGCGGAGTTGATCATGAAGACGATGACTCACCATCTGATCCATGAACTCCTGTTCAATGGTAGAATTTACACCCAGGGCGCAGCGTACCTCCAACGAGTCTACACGTCCCGCCCTGTTCCCGCGTCATTTGTGGTAGCCGGCCAGCAGACCTCCCAGCTGGATGATAGTTTAGCTTAATTTAGCTTAGCTTATTGCACAATCATCAACAAGCACATACTCTTTTACTGAGGAGAAGTCAAGTGAAATAAAAAATAAAACAGTGACCTATATGTACATGAACATAAAATAATTAACATATATCCACGAAATACACAGTAAGTGAGGAACAAATTCATCCTTGGGTGAAGCTGTCATTTTTCTTCATTCTTGGATGCCCATCCTACTTAATGGAGAAGTACTTTCAGGATAATGTCTTCTACGTCACACATTTTCTCCAGGAAAGGTCTTAAAATTGGTCATTTCCAACAGTATCGAAAAAATGCCACATTCTCCGACAAACCGACCAGCGGCGGTGTTGCACTGCGACATCGGCCAACGACCGGAGCCAACGTCACCTTCCGAAAGCTTGAAAGTTATTGCACGCAGCGGGTATGTGAGCAAAACAGCATCTGGAAGGAGACTGAACAATAACACAGCTCCAGGCGAGGAGCGCACCACCGAAACAACTGGGGCAGCTCTGAACGGTATGCTGCAGGTGGTGACAGACAAGAACGTGACGTCGTGCTGTTAGAAGGAGCCCATTGATGACATGCCGGAATGTTTAAGCAAGTAGTTGTAGTCAACGTCGGCTGTACCGCTATCGAAAAAAAGTCAGCTATTTTAGGAATTTACACTGCACACGCTCCAGACGCTTCAGATGTGACACCACTGTGTCGGACCACGCTCCAGACGCTTTAGACGTGACACCACTGTGTCGGACCACACTCCAGATGCTTTAGATGTGATACCACTGTGTCGGACCAAGCTTCAGGGGCTTTAGGCGTGACACCACTGTGTGGGACTACGCTCCAGACGTTTTAGATGTGACACCACTGTGTCGGACCACGCTCCAGACGCTTTAGATGTGACACCACTGTGTCGGACCACGCTCCAGATGCTTTAGATGTGATACCCAGGTGTGTCGATTTTTGAAAAACATTGGGGGGCCGAAGTGCCAACGCACCCCCCCCCTTCCCTCCCCCTGAACCAAAGCCTCATCGGATTTCGCCCACTATATTTTCAGATCTCAGAAATTCTGAGTTTTTATTCGACGATGTGAATGTTTGTTTATTCAGCTTACTCACGAATGAGGAAAATCGTCCAATAACTGGTGAAGTCACATAATTAGAAGAGCAGTGCACAGTACATGTCAACATAACAACTCTGAGTAATGGCATGCGACCGCAGTTTCATACAGTGGGTTCGGATCTATCGTCACCATCACCGTCAGCCTCCTCCCCCTCACTCCACACATCAACAAGCGCACACCGGCTTAAATAAAAATGTTTCAGCGATGATTAGATGCAGGCTAAGCACACCGGCCTTGATGGAGTATCGGAGCACAGCAGACCTGAACTGTGGCGACAATCGGTGAAAGCATTTCCTTGGCGCCTAACATTAGGGAGGGGCGAAGCCAAAGTTGTGATTTGGCGAGTTCAGGGTCGTTGAGGATATTTTCATTCACACCTGTGACATCAGAATATCACTTTGCAGTTTCCAGTGAATCTGGAACACTTTACCACAGGGCAATTCATTGTTGAATCACACCATTAAATGTCCAAATGGAAAACACGGAGAGTAATTTTGTGAAGAGGATCATGCTACGGATGGAAAAAAATCCAGGAAGAGCCCGTTTTCTCCCACCATGAAGTCCACTATGGCGAACCAGGGCCGTGAAGTACACACCGTCCACTGTGTCGGGCCAGGGTCGCAGAGCACGCCGTCCACTGAGGCGGACCGGGGTCGCGGAGTACACCTTCCACTTTGGTGGACCGGGGCTGCTGAGTCCATTGCGGCGGATCAGGGCTAGCAATAGGTCAAATTATATCATGCCATGATAGTGGCGTACCTAGGATTTGCGATGGGGTGGGCAAACTGATTTGGAATCGTCGCACAGACTACATTTTTTTTTAAAGTCCACGGACCACTATGCTTGTCAGTGAGATACTGTTTTATTTTATTTTATTTTTAAAGAATAATTATTGACCAACTTAGCTGCCCTGTCGAGGGAGCCAAATCTGCCACCATCATTACTGAATCACCGGATTTCAACACGAACTCCCCGATCCTGTTCAAAGGATATTGTGTTCGTACCCCTTGATAAGTCACCCCACACTGCTGAAATTACACCGATACAAATCGCAAAACAAACATGTAAAATTTTCCGATTTCCGTCATTCCGATTACTGACGCAGGGTCGCTAAAATGCCAACAGTCGTGCACATGTACCTTGCGCACCTTGCGCACTCGGCGCATCCGCCACACTACGTGCGCTTCTCCAGTTTCTGCTAGGTCTCCAACGTTTTGCTAATTGCTGTCAGATGATAGTCTTGTGCCATATTTGGCATGTGGATTTACTGGTATGGCGACTCGCTTAAAAAATTCGATGAATTCAATTCCATGTATTAGTTTTCTTCTTCCCACATTTGCTCGTGGTTAAGAAATTATGATGCACTGAGCTTTGATGCACCTCATATTTTAGGCTAAATATGCTCCAAGATTATCCACCGAGCCGAGACCCTAGCTCAGCGTTCGCTGTTTTACCCGTTGTGTTTTTATTTGTCTACGGATGTGTTTTAGAGCTCCAGCCAATTTTTTAGGAGCCTGGTACATGTTTGGGACCCGGCTACTTTTAGAGCTTTGTTGCTTTTTTTGTACAGCGGTGACATGCTTGAGTGTCACCTATCTATCTTGAGTGTCTATCGGTGCGTTTTCGAAGACCCCGATGTCTTTATTTCGTGCCCGGACTTTTTGTTCCTTTTTACGACCAATTCGTTTTTTGGGGTCCACCCATATTTCAAGGCCCTGCCGCTTTTTTACGAAACTCGGGCTTTGGAGGTCGCGGTGCATTTACGGCCTCCCGTTGTGCTCTCAGGGCTTCGCTGTTTATTTTAGGCGTTTATTTATCGCACATTTGTGGAACCCCATCATAACCTTGGTTCCTTCGGTACAATTTCCTGGGTCACGGTGCGACCTTTCGTTCCCAGGTGCATAGTTCCGGGGGAGTCGGAACATATTTCTGGGTTCGACGCAACTTTTCGTGACTTCTGAATTTTTTTTTTTTTAAAGTCCGAGTCTCGGTCTGATTTGTCTGGCACCTGGCGCTACAATGTGTCTCGCCGCAATTTTTCAACTCCTGTGCGCTTTTTTCGGGGCCGTACGCGATTTTTGAAGGCATCTGGGGCATGGTTAGAGCTCAGGATAAATTTTCCTGACTCGGACATAGAAATTGACCGGAGAAATTCTTTGGAATTTCTCATTATTTCAGAGGGCACCGGTTTACTTTTTATCGAGTTCAGTTGTGTTTTGTGGGGCCACGCTGTGCTTGTAGAGGGGTATTTGTGAGGCCTCGACTCAAGTTTTTGGTACTACCGCCGGAATTCTGGGTCCAGTACGCGATATTTGGGGGCATCGTCGCGTGGTATCAGGGCGTGTTGTAATTAGCTCCGCCCCAGCGCGATTTTGGTGGAATCAGGTGCAAATTTTTGGGAGTCTGGTGTACTTATTACGGTTTCCGCTGTATTCACAGACACAAAATTCACAGCTACGCGAATTCTGGGCCCCGCGAATTTCGCGAATTTCGCGAAACTTTTTGTTTGGGAGGGCCACATAGCAAAACGTTTTACATTTAGAGACACCGGAAAATAAGAACAGGACTCATTGAAGCCCTGTGAATCTGATGATGCCCTTCGTCGTCGCTCCCTATCAATTACACAGGTCAGGTCAAGTCAAAGCTCGTGACCGGCCGTAACGGCGTAGCATATGGAGCTCCCTGGCCGTCATGAAATGAACCTTGATTAGTCGGAATGGTGCATGAAATATTAAATGTGTTTCAATATTATTCAATTAAATATTATTCAATATTATTGAAACACATTTCTATATGCTACGCCGTTACGGCCGGTCACGAGTTTTGACTTGACCTGACCTGTGTAATTGACAGGGAGTGACGACGAAGGGCATCATCAGATTCACAGGGCCTCAATGAGTCCTATTCTTATTTTCCGGGGTCTCTAACTGTAAAATGTTTTGTTATGTGGCCCTCCCAAACATAAAGTGTCGCAATATTCGACATTTTCAGGTCATTGGGCTGACCTGGAAGGTCACTGGTTGACTGAGAACTGTAAAACCGGATACTTTTCGTTTTATCTTATCACGAGCAATACGCTCGTTTTTGTTTCGCGGCTCCAGCTCATCTAGGGGCCAATCTACAAATATTGGCAAAATACTCCATTGTGATTGGCTATTTAAAAAAATTGAGCGCTACTGATGGGTTCCAGGAAAAAAATCATAATTTCTGGCTTGATTGCCACATATTTTGTTCTAATCAATCGATTGTAGGTGTAAACTCTGCTCACACGTGTTTGAATTTTATAGCCCACCTCTAATACCAGACGAACCAATTCCGGGACGAATTCTGCACCTGACGCGGCTCTGTGTGGTCATGAGCGATGGTCCTGTCATGCACGCGCACGCTCTAAAAGGCGCTCCACCAATTAGCATATGTAGCGCTTGCCTGGCGCCCATCCGTCCCGGCCTGCCATCTTCGAGTCGGGGTACACGGTCGGGTTACTGGTGCACGGTCGGGTTACTGGTCGGGGTACACGGTCGGGTTACTGGTGCACGGTCGGGTTACTGGTGCACGGTCAGGTTACTGGTGCACGGTCGGGTTACTGGTGCACGGTGGGGTTACTGGTCGAGGTACACGGTCGGGTTACTGGTCGAGGTACACGGTCGGGTTACTGGTGCACGGTCGGGTTACTGGTCGAGGTACACGGTCGGGTTACTGGTGCACGGTCGGGTTACTGGTGCACGGTCGGGTTACTGGTACACGGTCGGGTTACTGGTGCACGATCGGGTTACTGGTCGGGGTACACGGTCGGGTTACTGGTGCACGGTCGGGTTACTGGTGCACGGTCGGGTTACTGGTGCACGGTCGGGTTACTGGTACACGGTCGGGTTACTGGTGCACGATCGGGTTACTGGTGCACGGTCGGGTTACTGGTGCACGGTCGGGTTACTGGTCGAGGTACACGGTCGGGTTACTGGTGCACGGTCGGGTTACTGGTCGAGGTACACGGTCGGGTTACTGGTGCACGGTCGGGTTACTGGTCGAGGTACACGGTCGGGTTACTGGTGCACGGTCGGGTTACTGGTCGGGGTACACGGTCGGGTTACTGGTGCACTGTCGGGTTACTGGTGCACGGTCGGGTTACTGGTGCACGGTCGGGTTACTGGTCGAGGTACACGGTCGGGTTACTGGTCGAGGTACACGGTCGGGTTACTGGTGCACGGTCGGGTTACTGGTGCACGGTCGGGTTACTGGTGCACGGTCTGGTTACTGGTACACGGTCGGGTTACTGGTGCACGGTCGGGTTACTGGTGCACGGTCGGGTTACTGGTGCACGGTCGGGTTACTGGTGCACGGTCGGGTTACTGGTCGAGGTACACGGTCGGGTTACTGGTCGGGGTACACGGTCGGGTTACTGGTACACGGTCGGGTTACTGGTGCACGGTCGGGTTACTAGTGCACGGTCGGGTTACTGGTACACGGTCGGGTTACTGGTGCACGATCGGGTTACTGGTGCACGGTCGGGTTACTGGTGCACGGTCGGGTTACTGGTGCACGGTCGGGTTACTGGTCGAGGTACACGGTCGGGTTACTGGTCGGGGTACACGGTCGGGTTACTGGTACACGGTCGGGTTACTGGTGCACGGTCGGGTTACTAGTGCACGGTCGGGTTACTGGTACACGGTCGGGTTACTGGTGCACGATCGGGTTACTGGTGCACGGTCGGGTTACTGGTGCACGGTCGGGTTACTGGTCGGGGTACACGGTCGGGTTACTGGTCGAGGTACACGGTCGGGTTACTGGTCGAGGTACACGGTCGGGTTACTGGTGCACGGTCGGGTTACTGGTGCACGGTCGGGTTACTGGTGCACGGTCGGGTTACTGGTCGGGGTACACGGTCTGGTTACTGGTCGAGGTACACGGTCGGGTTACTGGTGCAGGAGCGCCCAACGACGACGATGTGCCGTTCTGTGCACCGCACCGGCGAACTGTGACGAAATGGCTCACCATGCACAGCACGGCCGAGGGTTTCCAGAAAAGGGAAGGACGGAAATTGATGTAACTTGATGACAATTTTGTGTGCCCCTTTTTGAACATCGGAATGGTACTGGTCTGCTTCATCCTTCCGGTGACGACCTCAGTGTGCACTGATAAGTTACATGTTCTCGTAAGCGGAGCTCCTAATTCATCGGCACACTCAATGATAATGCGAGCACTTACAATACGTGTGCATGCATTTTTCTGCATGCATTTGCTCTATTTGAAACCTGCACTCTCATCCGATTCAGAGACCTGGAATTTAGGAACTACACCTATCTTCTATATACAAATTCATCTATATATTAAATACACCGATGTGCTGATGCGGTACCGAAGGATAATCATGAACGTTGGGGTTTGTGAACTTTTTGGCTATCACATTATGGAGAGCTGATGCAGATTCTTCTAATTCGCTTCAATTCATATTTGCTGGTGCACGAGAGACATTATATTGTTCGGTGACACATTGTGAAAAGACTAGTAACATTTCAGATTAGCTTTGAGATCGTCACATTTTCCCAAGTACTGAGAGTATTTGTCATTCAACATGTATATAAATATAACATTCTTATTTTACTACTGACGTTGCATTGCAGTTTGGGCCCAGATTTAGCGGTGGAAGACGAAAACATGCCACTTTTGATCTTCTTTGATCTCGCTCGGTAGTACTCTTCGCCGAGGTTTAACGGTAAAATACTGTAGGCAAGTCTGCGTTGTCTGGCAGTGATAGCTTTTCCTCTGTTTCGCGATACCTCGTTCGCACGTTCAATGGTTCCTCTCTCAAACCCAAGAACCGTTCTTGAAAGCCACCGTAATTAGACGCCTTATATGGAGTGATTTAAAGAACCATTATACGGTGACAAAGATGTCAACGGTTTCAAGAAGTGATAGTGATACGACGTTAACACAAGCACATCCACCGCCCACTCACGCTCGTCGGCCCATCATCAAATCGCAGAGCCGTCCGCTTGGTCAGTGGAGGACCACTGTCGCAGAGCCGTCTGCTTGGTCAGTGCAGGACCGCTGTCGCAGAGCCGTCCGCTTGGTCAGTGGAGGACCGCTGTCGCAGAGCCGTCCGCTTGGTCAGTGGAGGACCACTATCGCAGAGCCGTCTGCTTGGTCAGTGGAGGACCGCTGTCGCAGAGCCGTCCGCTTGGTCAGTGGAGGACCGCTGTCGCAGAGCCGTCCGCTTGGTCAGTGGAGGACCACTATCGCAGAGCCGTCCGCTTGGTCAGTGGAGGACCACTGTCGCAGAGCCGTCTGCTTGGTCAGTGGAGGACCGCTGTCGCAGAGCCGTCTGATTGGTCAGTGGAGGACCGATATCGCAGAGCCGTCTGCTTGGTCAGTGGAGGACCGCTGTCGCAGAGCCGTCCGCTTGGTCAGTGGAGGACCGTTGTCGCAGAGCCGTCTGCTTGGTCAGTGGAGGACCGCTATCGCAGAGCCGTCTGCTTGGTCAGTGGAGGACCGCTGTCGCAGAGCCGTCTGCTTGGTCAGTGGAGGACCGATGTCGCAGAGCTGTCTGCTTGGTCAGTGGAGGACCGATGTCGCAGAGCCGTCTGATTGGTCAGCAGAGGACCGCTGTCGCAACTCGGAGCCATGGTAACAGCCAGACACGTGCATTGGACAGTCACACTATGACGCGGTGAGCGCAGTCGCCTGCGATTGGTCCGAGTACCCCGAACAGAGCCCCCTTCGAGATCAGAGCCATCGGCTAATGCTCCAACGGACGGGCATCATCACTCCGGCCGTCGCCCCGGCTCCAGCTGGCATCAGGGTGATGCAGGTGTCACGGTGACACTACACCCGACGGTGTATCAGATAGTCGGCGGAGCCCCGGCTCCAGCTGGCATCAGGGTGATGCAGGTGTCACGGTGACACTACACCCGACGGTGTATCAGATAGTCGGCAGAGCCCCGGCTCCAGCTGGCATCAGGGTGATGCAGGTGTCACGGTGACACTACACCCGACGGTGTATCAGATAGTCGGCGGAGCCCCCCACTGGCATCAGGGTGATGCGGGTGAGGTGTCAGGTGACACTACACCCGACGGTGTATCAGATAGTCGGCAGAGCCCCGGCTCCAGCTGGCATCAGGGTGATGCAGGTGTCACGGTGACACTACACCCGACGGTGTATCAGATAGTCGGCAGAGCCCCGGCTCCAGCTGGCATCAGGGTGATGCAGGTGTCACGGTGACACTACACCCGACGGTGTATCAGATAGTCGGCAGAGCCCCGGCTCCAGCTGGCATCAGGGTGATGCAGGTGTCACGGTGACACTACACCCGACGGTGTATCAGATGGTCGGCAGAGCCCCGGCTCCAGCTGGAATCAGGGTGATGCAGGTGTCACGGTGACACTACACCCGACGGTGTATCAGATGGTCGGCGGCCGGCGCCCCGGCTCCAGCTGGCATCAGGGTGATGCAGGTGTCACGGTGACACTACACCCGACGGTGTATCAGATAGTCGGCAGAGCCCCGGCTCCAGCTGGCATCAGGGTGATGCAGGTGTCACGGTGACACTACACCCGACGGTGTATCAGATGGTCGGCGGCCGGCGCCCCGGCTCCAGCTGGCATCAGGGTGATGCAGGTGTCACGGTGACACTACACCCGACGGTGTATCAGATGGTCGGCGGCCGGCGCCCCGGCTCCAGCTGGCATCAGGGTGATGCAGGTGTCACGGTGACACTACACCCGACGGTGTATCAGATGGTCGGCAGAGCCCCGGCTCCAGCTGGCATCAGGGTGATGCAGGTGTCACGGTGACACTACACCCGACGGTGTATCAGATAGTCGGCAGAGCCCCGGCTCCAGCTGGCATCAGGGTGATGCAGGTGTCACGGTGACACTACACCCGACGGTGTATCAGATAGTCGGCGGAGCCCCAGCCGGCCGGCCGTGGGCACGCCGTGAGAATGGATGTCGGGCGATCACAGCACATCTGGGCCCTGCGGCCAGTGGCGTCCCAAGCAGCTGAGGTCGGCACGTGCTGGTGCCGTCGGTGTCAGATGGCGGACCCGTCGGGCCCCAAGACTCGTCGAGTCGGTACACATCAGAGTCAAATGCATCTAAGTGAGGGGTTGCGAATCTAGCTTCGTTGCATTACTTCACGGATAAAATCGAAAATCCGAAGAAAATTAATACATCACCAAGCCTTAAGCTTGCTAATATATTATTGTTATATTCTGAAGACGTGAACTAACAATACGTCTTAACCGCTGTGCATGGCTGTACATGGTGATTGACAGGACTGGTTCGAACTCCAATCTGTGTCTCAATTTCATATATCTCTGGTGGTGAATTGTGATCAAGCATACATCGACCTTCAACTTATTTAGTCAAACCATGTCCGAACATGACATCAGGATTTGTGTGTACTTTGTGAGGTTCTATCATGTTAAGTGTCTTTCACCGTACTATATCATGTGGTCAATTCTTGTTCCCCGTCCGTTGCGTTATCAGTCGCTAAAAAGTGACGCTGTTTTGACACCAATCCGTGATGCTGTGTTGACACCAATCCGTTCACCAGACTAAGCCTACCCTACTGTGTTGACACCATTCCGTTCACCAGACTAAGCCTACAATACTGTGTTGACACCAATCCGTTCACCAGACTAAACTTACAATACTGGCACAGACAAGTGAGGGAGTAAACTAAACCATTGGTGCTTTCGAGTTGGCCATCGTTTGATTGCATGCTGTTTTGTTTTTCTGCAAAGTTACGGTCTCCTGTGCTTCCTAGCTTTGCAGTGCATCGTGAATTTGACGTAGTCTTGCGTATCTCTATGCAGCATTGTCGAGAATATTAGTACGGCTACCCTTTGGATACTTACATTATGCGCAGTATTCATGTGATTGCAGTGCTAGTTTTGATGGTGCCCTCGGTGTCAATTAGTGTGTTAGGTGTGTTCTGATCTAGGTGTGTTTTAATCTCGCCATCAATGGCTTTGTTTGCGTTGCCCCTGTTGATCAAACTATTTGGCTCTGATCAGCTTGGCATGTTTCACTAATTGCTTCCAAGTAGAAATTATTCACAGGCTCGTTCAGTAAACGCTGTTGGGGAACTGTTTGTAGCGAGCAGAGCCTTCATTGTCGGCACTTAATCATCGTCCTGTTTGATGAATTCCGGTAGACTGAGCACCTCCGTCGTGGAGGTGCTACACTGAACTTCGGCTGCTTGCTAAGAAGTCCAAGAATGAAATTTCTTTCGTGGTACTCAGCGCGAGCGTGATGTGATATTTGAACTGCATGTAAAAGTGCAGGTTCCTGGGGTGTGTGCGTGTGTGTGTGTCTCTCTGTGTGTGTGTGTGTGTGTGTTTTTCAGCACTCCCATCCAGGAAATATGAGCATGAGTATAAAACAATATTGGGTGATATTTGTGTTACTGAGAAACTGGTTGCAAAGGCTGCACACGCACAAATGAGCGAAAACTGGCAGAAGGTGCCAGCCCGTAGCATTTATTCGCTGCGATTTAATGCATATATATATATATATATATATATATATATATTATATGCCGGATGAGGGTGGGTTTCCGCATCGTGCATCCAGGTGTGGTTGGCTTCATACTGCCTGTGCTTGCAAGCAAAGTTAGTTATTAGGGCTTAAGGGCGCATCGACTACATTGGTCATGTTGCTTGCAAGCAAAGAAGGACGCCTTGGTTGTGGTGTATCGGAGTATGTGGATAGTCATAGTCCTGCTCTCTATAACGTATGTATAAGCAGTGGAACTTCCGAATGCGATGTGATTAGGAAAACCTATGAAAATGTTGTGAATCTTTTCAGATATGTTGATAACAGAACCCTGATTACAAAAGCAAGATTGTCGTAAGTTTTCTTAATTGCATCGTATTGGAAAGTTTCGCTGCCCGTGCTGGTGGGACGCTTGTCTGTGGATCCCGAGGCCAGTTGGAACGCTCGGGGATGTGGCGCGCGATCGCCATCTGCCTGTAGCACGGCGACACCGGCCGGCCTAATCACCCAAGTGGCCGCCGGTGGGTGCTGGTGTTGTCGGAGCAGCAGGTGGCGGCCCACACGGCGAACGGGCCACCAGCTCGCCAGTGACGAGCTGCTCCGCCGCAGATGGGTCGTCCGGGACAGCTGCGGCTCTCGGCGCGCTGCGTCTACCACAGTCGTGCACATACACACACACGTACATACGCACACACGTACATACGCACACACGTACATACGCACGCTCCGCTGGCGGCGGGACCGCCGATATGCTCGCCTGGCATGCATTCAGTTTCTGGAGCGAGCTGCAGAATTAGCATGGAGAATTGCTCCGCTGGTGAACTCCCTGGCGTCGTCTCGAGACGGCCCCGTGGTGCGCTCGTGCAGGTGAATCCATTCTTGCCGCTGAGATGGTGCGCTCTTCAAGAGTGGAGAAATGGGAACGCAGCTACGCGTTGTTTATTCAGTCAGAGGCGGTGTGTCTGCACTAGGCGGTGGTTTCAAGCCGATCTTTGAAAGGGGCCTTCTTGGCCCGAAGTAACTCGTTTATGCTAGATCACAGAGACGTCTGACTACATCAGTGACGCTGTCAGCCAATATCAGTCCCTCCCTTGCTCCCAACAGCCGAAATAAGGGCATCTCCTCGATCGCTTGCGATCGTTCGCTGAAGTTGGTCGGCCGCGGCATTGACTGTTGCGGTTATCCAACGTGATCTCCGTCTTGTAATTATGTATGTAACCGTGACGATGTTAGTCCGATAGTTGGTTGGTTATTTGTTTTTACGACACATCGATCGATGAGTCATATAGCGTCGCCTATCTCTCACGCCGATTGGTCGCGGGCGAAGAGTAGCGACACGTGAGACTCGAACCCACAACCGTTCGATTGTGAGACGAGCAACTTACCCCAAGACCACTTGTCCCCGATGTTGGTCCGATAGTCATGCTGGTGCCCCAGACACTACTAGAGACATCTGGCCACCATCCATAGACCCAGACATCACTGAGGACATCTGGCCACCATCCGTAGACCCAGACATCACTGAGGACATCTGGCCACAATCCGGTGACTCAGCTATTATCGAAAACATTTGACCACCATCTGGTGACCCAGCCGTCGCTGAGGACATCTGACCACCATCTGGTGACCCAGCCGTCGCTGAGGACATCTGGCCACCATCTGGTGACCCAGCCGTCGCTGAGGACATCTGACCACCATCTGGTGACCCAGCCGTCGCTGAGGACATTTGACCACCATCTGGTGACCCAGCCGTCGCTGAGGACATCTGGCCACCATCCGGTGACTCAGCTATTACCGAGGATATCCGGCCACCATCGGTACCCGCGGGAATCGAGAGTTCAGTTAGTGGATGGGGAGTGCGTGGTGGGCGGCGACCCACTCGACGCTGCCGACTGCCGCGCTCCCGATTACTGCTGATGCTAAAGAAACTCACAAGAAATGTCAATGCAAACAGGTGATGCAGCGGCTATACAGCACCTGATACAGCGTCTATACAGCAAATGATGCGGTGTCTATACAGCAAATGATGCGGTGTCTATACAGCAAATGATGCAGCGTCTATGTAGACATACTTTGAAGGCCGAACCTGAAATCTGCAAGAAGCAAAATATAAGGCGACTCCAGTACCTAATAGACAGCCAGCTTCGTCTTTTATCCAGCACGATATTTAGCACGTCTCCCATGGTCATTACAGTTACCGAGTTATATCAGATATGAGCAAGGTGGAAGGATCGCGCTCGCTGTTGACGATCGTCCCGGAGAACATGGATCACTGTCACCGTGGTCTGAAGCGACCACGTCCACCAGAGCGTCTGCCGCGCCGGCACGTCTGAAAATAGACACTCGAGTTAACCCGCGCTGTCTTTCCGGTCAAATCCTCACACCCCGTCTCGGGGGGGCGGTTGAAGACCCCCACTAAAATCCAAACTAAACATCGGACGAAAACGAAAGATGTGTCATCGGAGAGCGCTCGACGAGTAGGGTCCGGGTCCACCCCCAAAACGATTCCCTCCCAAACGTGACGTCACCAGGGGGCTAGATTTTCACGACTTTTCACGACCAACATTATGTTTTTGGCTCTGGGGAGTTCATTTTGGGGGATATATGAAAGAAAATATTTCGAATGAGAAAAGGAGAGCGAAATGGACCAGGGCTTGAAATTTTTTGTCCCCCCCCCCCAAAAAAAAAAAAGTTTTTTTACTCTTTTGAAATTTACATTTTCCTTTTCCAATGGGTAGAGCAGACTGAGAAACGTTGTTGGAAGTCAACTTGCCCTAATAAAAAATACTTACTTTAGCCAGAATCCTTTATTTGAACTGCAATTTGGCAAATACGCAAACTTTATATGTAGTCAAAAACGAAAAAATCCACTTGTACGTTTTGTTCCATCCCTAAAGATAAGCAAACGCTGAAAGTTTCATTGAAATATCTGTATCCGTTAAAGCGTGACGACTGGTTGAACTTTTTTGGAGGTGACCTCACTTGACCTTGACTAACTCGTTGACCCTAGATGACCTGACTTCAAAATTTTGAAACATCGTGCCAAATTGATGTGGGAAAAGGTATGCCAAATTTGGGCGCACTGCCGCGCGCCGCTCGTCCACTATCCGCGAAAAACCTGAGGGGGTGGTCGAAGATCCCACCGAGACGGGACGGGTTAATGAACGCTGGGCCTGTGGACATTCCGGACCTTGCGATCATGGACTCTGGCCCTGTGGACATTCTGGGCCTTGCGATCATGGACTCTGGGCCTGTGGACATTCCGGACCTTGCGATCATGGACTCTGGCCTGTGGACATTCTGGACCTTGCGATCATGGACTCTGGGCCTGTGGACATTCTGGGCCTTGCGATCATCAGCGTCAGTTGTAAGCCCGAATTGCATTCAAAACCACGGGAAAGGTATTTTAATGTGGGTGTTAGGCTTGGGCTGGCTTCATCATCAGGGTTGAGTGCAAAGGCGCGAGATCCGATGGAAGGGGGGAGGACAACCCTCCCCTTCCCGAACCTTCCGACCAGCTATCATTAAACATATGGCCTTGCATAGAACGAATCTACTTCGAAGTGGCTCTTGCGCCTCCCCCTCACACTTTGAGAGAGTATCCATGCCACTGGCTGTTTGACTTGTCCATGATTGAAGTATACAGTGTATGTGGTAAGGTGGAATGTATGTGGTACACCTCCACCACCTTTGCTTGAAGTGTATTTCATAATGTTCTTTCTGGTGTACCGCATTACGATATCATAAAGCTAGTATGTTCCTAGGATGAAGCTTCCTATCTGTTTGTAATGTTTGAGTACCCATTACCTTGTTTTAAGCATCACTAACCGTCACTGCTAAGTACACTGCGAAATGCATTTTAATGCACTCACACATCCCACATTTGCGTGACCATTTCCATTTCCGTTTTGTGTCGTGTGTGCCGAACATTTCGGAAGCTCAAGGGTTATCAATTAATCAGGCTGTATTGATCCAATGCTTGCTTCTCCTGGGTTACAGTACATTAGGCCCCAGTAGCGGCGTACCTCGGCTTGTGTCGCGGCCGGGTGGGGTGTCGCCTGCATGCACTACGTTAACATGCGCCCTGGAGGGCCTCTGAAAATTACACCCACTGGAGGGGGCGGATTCTGCCCCCTTAGATCTCATGTCATATTAAAGATGGAGTAACTCAATTTGCAGGGTAGATGGATGCGGTAATAACCTCTATTGTGTAGAAATTTCATGACCTTAGGTGAACATATTGAAGGTCAAATGAGGCCACATAGTCAAAATTGCATTGTTTTGTGTGGCTTTGCTTGTCATTGTTATGGATCGTTGTGATTGCGTTCAAATGTTCCAAAATGGGCATGAATGATGTTTTGGACATTATCAATGATGCAATACCAATGCTAGACCCGGAATTTAACTTCAGATCACCTATATAACAGCACTTTATCAGGTCAGTTACCTGTTCCAGTTACCGGGACCGGGACGCCCGCCTGACTGCTCCGTCGAGCATCTCGACGCAATCGGCTTCGCGAAGAAACGAGTGAAGTACATGAATAAAGTATGGAAACGCTTAGGTACACAATGACAAATAATAGTGTTCACAATGTGTAGGGAGTAGCATGAAAAGTGACCTCATTCGCATGACAGTCATTTGCATTTATGACAACATTCTTCAAATTGACCAAATTTGATTATGTCTGTCTGCCTGTCATTAACTTGACCTGACTTGACTTCGGTGACCTAACATGACCTTGAAATTGTATAGCATACCAACATACACCCAACAAGTCGCTAGTGTTGCCAAGAACACTTCCTTTATGCCAATATACGGGAAGCGCATCAGCGCCGATTTTTGTTGCCTGGTGCGACAAAATATTTTGACTTCAACAAATTTTAACTTGACTTGACTAACTTGACTAACTCGACTAACTTGACTAACTTGACTAACTTGACTAACTTGACAAATTTTTCGTTTTCAATTGTTCTTCCTTTAACACTCGCACGTTCGGAGGTCCGCGCCAACTTCGCATGTCCGAGGGGGCAGATGTCTGCCCTCCTAAGATCTCTAGAACTATGCTAGCTAGCGACAAACGGAAAACGGCATTGGATAGCTGGTGACGGGCTCTATCGGAAGTGTTTCAGTCATTTTTTCGCTCAGGTCAACATACAGGCCATTGGGTCATCATAGGTCAATTTCGACCAGATCAGGTGGGACTCAGATATTGACACATATCTCAGGACCTGTAACAGATAGAAACAAACGGCGAACGATATTCGACAATCCTTTAAATGCGCTACCGACAATAGGCGGCGTAATTTAAGGTCAGGTGAACGGAAACCCAGGCCAAGGTCATGAAGTCGGCTAGGGAGGTCATGCAATATATAAATATACACGTCTTGGCGATACAAGCACAATGATGGTAATTTCAGCCTTCTAACTCAATGCAGTGCGATATAACACGCAGAAATGTGTAGTGATCTCAGATAACCCCAGAGACCTTGGTGAGGTCACTGAGCAAAAATGTCGGCAGTACCATTGAGCATAGCTTCCATCTGCATGCCACAACCGTTGTGAGATCATTCCGAGCGCAAATATGTAACCAAGAAACATTTATATATTTTACCATAGCTCTATAATGGGGAAGCCATGGCCGCGACCTGACGACCTGACCTAAGGTCAATGCTACGAAAACAAAAACGGTATGCCTATTATGGTCCCTGATGAGATCATGACGTGTTATAAGTTTGAAATAAATCGCCAAATTATTGTGAAAGTAATGCCACCTAGAACTCCGAGTGTAATTCGGTCACTTCGCCCGACCTGGTGACCTGACCTGAGATGACCCAGGGTTAAAAATGTATGAGGATATGCGGGAAAAAAACAATAAACAGCTATGCGAGGTTTGGCCTTGTTAACCCGAATACTTTGGCGGCAAATGAGGAAAAACCGGAGGGGGCAGATATCTGCCCCCCTGACGTGCGCGGGTTAATACTCTCACGTCCGGCGGTCCGCACCAACTTCGCCGGTCCGGGGGGGGGCAGATGTCTGCCCCCTAAGATCTCTAGAACTGTGCTAGCTAGCGACAAACGGAAAAGCGGCGTCGGATATCTGGTGACAAGCTCTATCGAAAGTGTTTGGGTTATTTTTCGCTCAGGTCAATACTCAGGTCACTGGGTCATCATACGTCAAGTTCGACCAGCTCGGGCGTACTCTCAGATATCGACACATATCTCAGGACCTGTAGCAGAGAGACACAAACGGCGAACGCTTCGCGATGTACAAAAGACAATCGAGGCGCCAGCTACGCGCACAAGCAGGAATACTTCTTACTCCGAAACAATGACCTCAGGTTAAGGTCATGAAGTAGCCTTGGGATGACATGTAATGTATCAATCGACACGTCTTGGCGATACAAGCACCATGACGGTAATTTGAGCCTTCTAGCTCAATCCAGTGCGATACAGTGCGCAGAAATGTGCTAGGGAACTCAGGTGACCTCAGATGACCTTGGTGAGGTCACTGGGAAAAATGTCAGCAGTAACATTGAGCATAGCTTCCAACTACACGCCACAACCGTTGGGAGGTAATTCCGAGAGCAAATATGTAACCAGGAAACATTTACACATTTTACTATAGTCCTATAATGGGGGAAGCCATGGTCGCGATCTGACCTCAGGTTAATGCTACGTAAAAACCTGAGATATATATTATGGTCCCTGATGAACTCATGACGTGATGAACTTTCAACTCAATCGCCCAATTATTGTGGAAGTTATGCTACCTAGAACTCCGAGGGAGGTTGGGTCACTCCGCCTGACCTGGTGACCTGACGAGATGACTCAGGGTTAAAAGTGTATGAGGACATGTGGAAAAGACGAATGAGTAGCCATGCGAGGTTTGGCCTTGCTAATCCGATTAGTATGGCGGCGGAAAATTAGGAAAAACCGTAGGGGGCAGATATCTGTCCCCCGGACGGGCTGGGCATGTCTATGCAGGTACGCAAAAAATGACGTATATCGACCGGTAAAATCTATAATTATGTACGGAAAGCCGGAGTGGTGGGCGGGTATCGTCCCCCGTCCTTCCAGTGGGCGTGTTAACCCGTCCCGTCCCGGGGGTGTCTTTAACCGACTCCCCCCCTCAGGTTTTTTCGCGGATAGTGGACGAACGGCGTGTGGCAGCGCGCCTAAACTTGGCATACCTTTTTCCGCATCAATTTGACATGCTGATTCAAAAATTTTAGGTCAGGTCATCTAGGGTCAACGAGTTGGTCAAGGTCAAGTGAGGTCACCTTCAAAACGTTCAACCAGTCGTCACTCTTTAACGGATACAGTTATTTTAATGAAACTTTCAGCGTTTGCTTATCTTTACGGGTGCAACAAAACGCACAAGTGGATTTTTTTATTTCTTTTGTTATTGACTACATATAAATTTTGCGTATTTGCCAAATTGCAGTTCAAATACAGGATTCTGGCTAAAGTAAGCATTTCTTATTAGGGCAAGTTGACTTCCAACAGCGTTTCTCGGTCTGCTGTACCCATTGCAAAACGAAAATTAAAGAAAACGTCAAAACTCAAAATTTTGAAATTTCAACAAACAAAAATATTTTGGGAAGGCCAAAAAATATACCCCTGGTCGATTTCGCTGACGTTTTCTCCTTCAAAATAAATTTTGTTTCTTCATATATCCCCCAAAATGAACTCCCCAGAGTGAAAACATAATGTAAGTCGTGAAAAGTCGTGAAAATCTATCCCCCCCCTGGTGACGTCACTTTTGGGGGAAATTGTTTTGGAGGGTGGACCCGGACCCTACTCGTCGAGCGTTTTCCGATGACACCTCTATCGTTTTCGTGCGATGCTTAGTTTGGATTTTAGAGGGGGTCTTCAACCGCCCCACCCCCGAGACGGGGCGTGAGGATTTGACCGGAAATACGGCGCGGGTTAAGGTGCAATTACTGCACACCTCAGATTTGATGGTGGTGGTGATGGATTGGTGCTTTAGGGCGCGGCGGATTTGTGACAGCGTTTGGGTTTTGCTGATTTATATATTGGATTGCGTGGTGAACCTCAATTACCCTGCTTATTTGACTATTACACAGTCTGGAACAAGATCATATGGAACAATGCACCATTACATAGTCTGGAACCTATATTATAGAACACAGTCTGACCTGGAAACAATGCACCGTTTGATTCACGAAGAAGAAAGGGCTATGTTGTCATCGACAACGTGTCATCGGCTACGTGAATTCTTCGAATTTGCAGATTCTTTGTATCTCTCCCCAACAACCTCTAACTACGGGGATCATTGATGATACCTTGTGCTTGTGTACGCCGTTACTCGAAATAGGTGCGTCAGAAGCGCAAAAATGCGCCAAATATTCGGAACTGTTCAGCACAGTGCGTCCGCCGTAAAATCGCAAAAATCCGATGAGTGGCTGCTTTGCTCTTGTAAATGGGCAGCGCGATCCGAATTTTGCGAATCGAGCAGATCAGAAACTTCCGTTTACGGCTGATCTGCTCATGTAGACGGGGTAGTTATGTTATGTTCTATCCTGCAGAAATGGATATAAGCGGCTAACTCTCGGTCGGACTTTTTCTCTCCGTGTACGTGTTTCTGTGCGAGTGGGGGAATACAAATAGTCACAAGCATATCATATTATGAAAATAACTGGCGACGCTTAAGCAGTTAATTAGCGTGAAATTGACAGATGTATGTGATTTCGTGCATAGACTTCGAGCATTCTTTGGCTTTCAGACACCGCACCGTTAAAGAACACAAGTACACTTCCAAAATTAGGAAGTGAACAACTACATTTCAGAATGTTCAAGAACTTTGCTTCGAGACATCTTCCCAGGAATGCCTCTCCGGACCGTCCCTCAGAACCTCTTTGCGATCTTACAAGACCGCCTCTCGGACCCGTCTTTTGGGACCACCTCTTAGGGCCATTTTTGGGGACCACTTCTTGGGACCACCTCTTGGGACCACTTTTGGGGACCACTTCTTGGGACCACTTTCGGGGACCACTTCTTGGGACCACTTCTTGGGACCACTTCTGGAGCCAACTCTTTGGACCACTTCTGGAGCCAACTCTTTGGACCACCTCTTAGGACCAACTCTTTGAATCACCTCTTGGAACGATCCATCGGAGCCACCTCACGGGACCGCCTCTCGGGACCTCCTCTCGGGACCGCCTCCCTTGGCCATCCATCAGGACCTTCTCTTGGACCGTCTCTCTTGGTCATCCATCAGGACCTTCTCTTGGACCGTCTCTCTTGGTCATCCATCAGGACCTTCTCTTGGACCGTCTCTCTTGGTCATCCATCAGGACCTTCTCTTGGACCGTCTCTCTTGGTCATCCATCAGGACCTTCTCTTGGACCGTCTCTCTTGGTCATCCATCAGGACCTTCTCTTGGACCGTCTCTCTTGGTCATCCATCAGGACCTTCTCTTGGACCGTCTCTCTTGGTCATCCATCAGGACCTTCTCTTGGACCGTCTCTCTTGGTCATCCATCAGGACCTTCTCTTGGACCGCCTCTCGGTACCGACAACAGATTGAGAAACATCGGCGTGTGTTCGCGCCGGCTCCGTGTGCCCCAAATCCATTTGGGCCTCCATTCTTTCACGATTACATTTTTCGAAAGACTGCCAGTCGGCGCTGTCCGCACGTGGCGCCGCGCCGACAGCAGCCTCTCAAGTTTTGTTCACGCGCCATTAGACTGCTCTCGGTAGGCGATTGTGGTGCACCACGCCGCCCCGTGGACCGTGTATTGAGCTGCGCCGCTGTATCACCGCTGCGGCGTTTTATGGCGCCGTCCAGACGGTCAGCCAGGTGGTGCCCAGGAGATCGTGGGGCGTCCGTAAAGTACGGTGGTGCTAAATATGTCGGGCCAGATTTGGAGTTCATTTTCGTTTGGGCGTGAACGAAGGCTAACTAGATGGCACGACTCTAAAATATGGCTTGGGATCTGAAAAGTATGATTACCAGCCGCAATATGTGCGTCCATAACTGCACTGCATCATTCACCGAAATCCAGAGCCATCGAATTGAACAATTATGAGGCAATGGTATTAATAACCTCGGATTCGGAGAAGCCAGAAAGACGGATTAAATTAAAACGTCATGACTGGCTTACACTTCCGAGACGACAGGGATGAAGATTAGTTATTTGGTTCCACTCTCTTGTATATCTCAAAACGTAATGATTAAGCTGCATGGAAGCTCAATGTGTGCAAATGCAGTAGGGGTTCAAATTTGGCCCGCTCCATTTCCCACGCGCCACTCGGAAGTGTGTGGTGGTGTCGAAACTGAGGAAGGATCATGATTTGGTCCTGAAAAAAAAAATTCAACTTTGGGATATAATTTTTGCCCAGTGATTTATCCCTACCAAGGCGACAGCACCAGCAAATGTGGTTCCTCGCGTCAATATGCTCCCCCTACCCGTAACCGTTTTCCTTTTTCGTTTTTGTATGGAAACTACAATGTACAAACACGACACGGTTTGGTATTTCGTGAGGGTTGTGTGTTTCTTCGTAATAAGCACTGTGTTGTAGCTACCGGTCTGGAGCTAGCTATATATGGCGCAATATCATGAGTGCCGCTTTTCTCTGCAATTATGAAACCTTTTGTATATATATACATGTGTGAGCACTTGTGTGAATAAGGAAGTCATCAGTCATACAGAAGTGATGAAATCATCAGGAAACTTTGCTGTGCATATGTCAGGCCACATTTCCAATATTGTGTCCAAGCTTGGTCTCCTAGCTATGAAAAAGATTGTTGGCTTTTAGAGAGAGTACAAAAGAGGGCTACAAAAATGGTTAATGGTATAAGCAACCTGGCATATGAGGGAAGATTGAAGAAATTGAATATGGTTTCACTTAGATATAGAAGGCTGAGAGGAGATCTCATCGAGGTCTTTAAATTTGTCCTTGGTCTGGAGATGGGATATCTTGGGGAAATGTTTGAATTTAACAGAAATGATGCAATTAGAGGTCATCAATTCGAAATTAAAGTTAACCACAGCAGAACAGCAGACACAGCATAAGACAGTCTTTCTTCACCAACAGGGTAGTAGAACACTGAAGCCAGCTGCCAGAAACCATTGTCAGTAGCAGCACATTGAACATCTTTAAAAACAGCATAGACAATCATTACAGGAATAGAGGGCTTGCTTTTCAGTATTACGGGGAGGGCTGATCGACGGATTTGGTGGGCAACTGGTTGAGTGTACAGAGTGCAACCAAGAAGGGCCCTTGTGGCCCTTGCACTAATATTGTATGTCTTTATGTCTTTACGTCTAAGTAGGGTGGAGTGCCCACTATGCTCCACCTTCAGCGATAATTTGAATCGCTGGAAATTACTGCATTAATTTATGTGTCCATATTTCGTTCGCTTCTATCTTCATTTGCCTAGAATTGGAACATGACTTGGCATCTTTGGTTCACCTACCTCATACCGCATTCATACCTCGCCTCATTCGTTCATATCTTATGTTTTCAATTGATTCGTTGCCAAAAATTACAAAAGTCGCCGTTGGGCCACACACCTTTTGCTCTGTAGGGTGCACTAATATGCATCAGATATGTTCAGAGAGGTGTTTTCTTCCTGAATTTGGTTGGCTACAGTTCTCTTTTCTCACATGGAATGCCTCAGTGATAACAACACTACCTATATGGCTATCTTGGTCTAGATGGATTTGCTTTGAATCCTGGCAGCCTATTACCTACGATAAGTTACGACATTGACGCGACCATGGCTCCCAAGCGGGAAGAGGGACGGAAGGCGGGCCAGGGTACTGACACAATGTTATTTGACCTTCGGTAAACTCTTCCCGAACCTCTCGTAATGAAATCCTATTAGATATTAGGGCATCCATTGCAATGCTTAAAATCCTCTTCACTAGCAAGATGCTAGGTGATGCGCAATTACGTCATAGTAATGGTGGCGAAACTTGGTGACCCTGAGGGAGAAATATTGCTGCGTAAGTTGATGATGCTCATGTATGGTAATTTGCGAGACAAAATATGGCCAATGGGTGCATTAACTTTGCATTGATATCCTGAGCTAACTCATGTGGTTGAACATATTTGCATAGTTCAACGTTTGGTTCACTTCTGTCAGTATATTGTTACTAATTTTTTTTATTAAAATACTCACCTGGTCGTAGTTTTTTTGCATGTCACTTTTTGGGTTCAGACGCGTTGTGTCGGGGGAGGGATCCGACGCCAGTTTTCTGGGCTCGACGAAATTTTTGGTGATTTCTACTGAATTATGGAAAGTCTCAGTCACGGCCTGATTGTTCTGGGCCCCGACGACATTTTGTTGTGTCCCGCCGCGATTTGTCGAGCTCCGGTACGTTTTTCTTTTTAGCCCTATGCGATTTGTTAAGGCATCTGGTGGTATGTTTTGGCTAAGGAACGATTTTCCTGGCTCTGACATTTTTTTCTGAATCTCTTTCTTTTGGAGGGTTCCAGCTTGAACCTCCGAAACTTCTTGTCTTGTCCCAAAGCGATTTTTGGGCCATGCTGTACCTATGTGGGGCCATCGACGCCAATTTTTTTTTAGCCCCGATGGGTATTTTTGATGCCCCGACCAGAATGTATTCGATTACTCCCAGGATGGAGTGGTGGGAACATTTTCCTTTTTGGTATGCCGCTGTGGCTGCTCAACGAGTTTTTTTTTTGCCAGCCGATATCACCCTTCGGAGTAAAAAGGCCCTTAGGGGAACTTTCTTTCGGGACTTTCTTTCTTCTGAGCTTTTCGGTGCTCGGGTTGACTCGATGGAGCCCATTTGTGATTTTGGGGATCATCTTCCATTTTTGTAAGCCTCCTATGCGATATTTTTGGGCCCCTGTACGATTATTCGGGCTCTCGATTTTTCGGTGCTCCAACGCTCTTCTTTTCCGAAGCCCGATGCGTTTTTTGTGGTATTTGACGCCATTTTTTATGGCCGCAGAGTGACAATTCGTGTAAGAATTGACTTTTGTAAAACCAGTTGCGATTTGTGGGGCACCGCCGCTACTTTATGCGCCCCTAGTGTGACTTTGAAGTGCGACGGAGAGAAGTTTTTGGGTCTAAATGTGATTTTTGGACCCTATCGTCATTTGATGGGATGCCTATCACGATATTTAGTGGGCTGGACACGTCTTTGGGGTCTCAAGTTTTGGCTTCTTTTTTAGCGATTACTGTGACACCAGAGTGGTTTTCCATGTACAAATGGGTTTACAAAAATAGTTTTTTTCGTTTCTTCAGCCTCCTTTATTAGATGATCCAGATGAGACGCTTGGGGTTGCGATGCGACCTGTCAGGCCCCTGACGTGGTTTTGAGGGGGTCGAACGCGACTTTTTAGGACCTTCAGGCTCAGCGTGATTTTTAGGGGCCCCGGTCAAACCTTTTGGGGTCCCCGTTGTTATTTGTATGAACCCCGGCATGGCATTTTCCCCCACCCCCAGTGCTATTTTGTTTGGCCCGGGCGCGAACGTTTCAGGCCTAAGCGTGATTTTCAGGGTTACAGCACGTCTGTTTACGGCCCCCATCATGACATAATTCGTATTCAATGTTTAAAGTGCTGTTAATGCCACTACGCAGTTACCCGGCGGAAAATTCACTGGAGTCGGTTCCCATACTCGGCATGTGCCTTCTCAGGTCACATGACAAGCATCATTCGTCACTCGTCGTGTCATCACTCTTCATGTCACTCCTCATGTGACCTTGCCAGGTCGCATCACGAGTGTCTAATCCTCTCGGGGGATTCTGAGATTCTGACAGGTGTTCTCGCACTTGAAGTTGATTGAATAGGGTGTGAACTTCATTATTGTTTCTAGGTTACCATAATGTATGATGAAAATAAGCGTTTTGCTATGTTGGATGCCAGCACCGCTAAATACCCAGTGAGATTTTGAAATTTTGACGCTCTATTCCAGATTACAGTCACGCAATGTATGTATCGCGGTAGTAATTTGTATGCTTCAATAAACAACATACATGTAACTTTGAAGTGTATGGCAGCTTGGATCAAGGCCAAATATAATGTATGGCTATGTAATATCAAGGCAAGGAACTTGTGCTTGCGAATTGTAGGTCTTGCCTTGAATGTGTTACGTAACTGCCATCAGGCTTTATAATTTTCTACTGAAGGAAATATTAACGAAATTGATCTTTAAATATGCTAACAGTCAAAGAACCACAGTAAAACTAGTATGAATGTATTTTGGCAATGGTTGGCACATGATCTGCTTCATAGTCTTTTCATAACATAACATAAGGTATGAATATCCATGCATCTGTTGCATTACATCAATTCCTAAATTAGTTGCGTTGTTGTAAAGTTATGTCCAACTGTGCATGACTTAAAACATTCAGTGTTATGATGTGATATGTGCAGCTGTTACCTAGTTATGGCTTGCAGGGAGTTGTTCACATACGGGAATGTGTGCATACTTTTTAAGGAAATTTTAATGTTTCAGGGGTGGGGGCCAGCTACCATTGTTGCCCCCCCTCACACACTTAGAAACGTGGGTGGACCATGGTCCTCTTGTCCCCCCCCCCTGTTCCTACGTCTATAGTCCCAGGGCATCTGACCGCAGTGGGGCGCACTCTACCGCGTTCAGAATCCCGCAGTGATCCACACGACTCACGTACTGAAGGCTGTGCTGCGCGGTCCCATAAAGCATTTCAAGGTCCTTACTGGCGCCGGCCATGTTCAAGAATCCCACATCGCATTGAGTTTTTCAACAGAACGTTTGTGGACCGTCGACGGCTGAGGGGATCTGAAGGCAGGTCGGGCGTCCTAATGTGGTCTGTGTAGGACAGGCGGCTGAAGAGATCTGAAGGCAGGTCGGGCGTCCTAATGTGGTATGTGTAGGACAGGCGGCTGAAGAGATCTGAAGGCAGGTCGGGCGTCCTAATGTGGTCTGTGTAGGACAGGCGGCTGAGGAGATCTGAAGGCAGGTCGGGCGTCCTAATGTGGTCTGTGTAGGACAGGCGGCTGAGGAGATCTGAAGGCAGGTCGTGCGTCCTAATGTGGTCTGTGTAGGACAGGCGGCTGAGGAGATCTGAAGGCAGGTCGGGCATCCTAATGTGGTCTGTGTAGGACAGGCGGCTGAGGAGATCTGAAGGCAGGTCGGGCATCCTAATGTGGTCTGTGTAGGACAGGCGGCTGAGGAGATCTGAAGGCAGGTCGGGCATCCTAATGTGGTCTGTGTAGGACAGGCGGCTGAGGAGATCTGAAGGCAGGTCGGGCATCCTAATGTGGTCTGTGTAGGACAGGCGACTGAAGAGATCTGAAGGCAGGTCGGGCATCCAATGTGGTCTGTGTAGGACAGGCGACTGAAGAGATCTGAAGGCAGGTCGGGCATCCAATGTGGTCTGTGTAGGACAGGCGACTGAGGAGATCTGAAGGCAGGTCGGGCGTCCTAATGTGGTCTGTGTAGGACAGGCGGCTGAGGATATCTGAAGGCAGGTCGGGCGTCCTAATGTGGTCTGTGTAGGACAGGCGGCTGAGGAGATCCGAAGGCAGGTCGTGCGTCCTAATGTGGTCTGTGTAGGACAGGCGGCTGAGGAGATCTGAAGGCAGGTCGTGCGTCCTAATGTGGTCTGTGTAGGACAGGCGGCTGAGGAGATCCGAAGGCAGGTCGTGCGTCCTAATGTGGTCTGTGTAGGACAGGCAGCTGAGGGGATCTGAAGGCAGGTCGGGCATCCTAATGTGGTCTGTGTAGGACAGGCGACTGAGGAGATCTGAAGGCAGGTCGGGCATCCTAATGTGGTCTGTGTAGGACAGGCGGCTGAGGAGATCTGAAGGCAGGTCGGGCATCCTAATGTGGTCTGTGTAGGACAGGCGGCTGAGGAGATCTGAAGGCAGGTCGGGCATCCTAATGTGGTCTGTGTAGGACAGGCGACTGAAGAGATCTGAAGGCAGGTCGGGCATCCAATGTGGTCTGTGTAGGACAGGCGACTGAAGAGATCTGAAGGCAGGTCGGGCATCCAATGTGGTCTGAGACAGGCGACTGAGGAGATCGAAGGCAGGTCGGGCGTCCTAATGTGGTCTGTAGGACAGGCGGCTGAGGATATCTGAAGGCAGGTCGGGCGTCCTAATGTGGTCTGTGTAGGACAGGCGGCTGAGGAGATCCGAAGGCAGGTCGTGCGTCCTAATGTGGTCTGTGTAGGACAGGCGGCTGAGGAGATCTGAAGGCAGGTCGTGCGTCCTAATGTGGTCTGTGTAGGACAGGCGGCTGAGGAGATCCGAAGGCAGGTCGTGCGTCCTAATGTGGTCTGTGTAGGACAGGCGGCTGAGGGGATCTGAAGGCAGGTCGGGCATCCTAATGTGGTCTGTGTAGGACAGGCGACTGAGGAGATCTGAAGGCAGGTCGGGCGTCCTAATGTGGTCTGTGTAGGACAGGCGGCTGAAGAGATCTGAAGGCAGGTCGGGCATCCTAATGTGGTCTGTGTAGGACAGGCGGCTGAAGAGATCTGAAGGCAGGTCGGGCATCCTAATGTGGTCTGTGTAGGACAGGCGGCTGAGGATATCTGAAGGCAGGTCGGGCGTCCTAATGTGGTCTGTGTAGGACAGGCGGCTGAGGAGATCCGAAGGCAGGTCGTGCGTCCTAATGTGGTCTGTGTAGGACAGGCGGCTGAGGAGATCTGAAGGCAGGTCGGGCATCCTAATGTGGTCTGTATAGGACAGGCGGCTGAGGGGATCTGAAGGCAGGTCGTGCGTCTTAATGTGGTCTGTGTAGGACAGGCGGCTGAGGATATCTGAAGGCAGGTCGGGCGTCCTAATGTGGTCTGTGTAGGACAGGCGGCTGAGGAGATCCGAAGGCAGGTCGTGCGTCCTAATGTGGTCTGTGTAGGACAGGCGGCTGAGGAGATCTGAAGGCAGGTCGGGCATCCTAATGTGGTCTGTGTAGGACAGGCGACTGAGGGGATCTGAAGGCAGGTCGTGCGTCCTAATGTGGTCTGTGTAGGACTGATAGGCTGAGACGTCTCGGGCTGCATACGTGTTCATTTGCTAACCGCCTGCATTGGTCCTGCATCTGTTGTATTCAGGAGTATGCTAAAAGAACTGGTAAGGCGGACAATACCAGCACCTTAACGTTCTACTGATCCCAACACAAAACTATTGGACCCCATTAAAAATATTTGCCCCCAAGCTGGGCTTTGGAACGTCTAGTCCCATGGTGTTCCGTGTTTAGCTACGTATATAGTTCTGCTTAAGATCAGCACTGATACCAAATAGACCTTACCTTTTCCCATTTTCCCCACCCACGGAATAAATGGGACAGAACATGGGGAAATATTGGGTACCCATCGCATGAGCAGCTGATATCATTTATTCTTCGTTGAGTGCAAAGTAGCAGGCAGATACAAAACCCGTGATGATATTGAAACAAGTTGGCAGTATGACAGATAAAAGTCTGGGCAAATATTAAGAAATTAACTCAGCGACTACTGACAATGCTGTGATGGCACAGATGCGAGGAATCCAGTCTGGTGAAAATTATCAGTTAGTAGTTTTGCGGTGCGAGGTATTGGCAAGGCGGGGTACCGTGTTTAGCCTATTCCGTTATACCCCGTTATGTCCCAGGCGACAAATTTGGTTCGTTGGACACGACGTTCTTGAACATGTTACCACAGAAAATCATTTTGCTACGTGGAAGACAAACGAAAATCTTCCAGCGAAATTCCAATCGCATTGCAATACTTTACTTATATTCCGCTAATTCTCACAAGGCCGGCCAAAACCCTGATCCGGAAGTAACATTAGAGCCTGACAGATCATAGAAATACGGTTTATGCTAGATCATACTATGCTATATGTGCCTGAAGCTAGCTCGGTCATCTTGCTAAACCAGAGGCTGACGACAGACAGGAAAAGTATCAATTGACAAGAGTGCTACCAGGTGACAATACTAATTAGCGAGTAATTGCAAATGGTATTTTCCCCGCTACCTGGTCGTGTCCCTCCCCTACCTAGAAATTCAAGTCGAGATGGCTGTGAGTGCATATAATGAAATATAGACTGGATGTCGTTAAATTGGCTTCATCACGGCGGTCGTATGGTGACTTTTTCATCGTGGATCCAGCTCATTTATAGATGCAGCGGTGTCCGAGTGATGTTCCCTCCCCATCCGCCCGCCTACTCTCTGATGGAATGTGTGGTAAAATGGATCTTGGGACGTAGGCCAAGCTTTTTACAGGCGTCCTCCCTTTCATCATTCACCATAAACGTGAGGAAGTTATGTTTGCACATAACTCAGGTGTGAAATAGTTTGTAGCTATGCATTGCCAGCATGAAATATGCTACAAAAAAAGACAAGCAGGCGTGACTGAGCCTGCAGTTCATTAGCTAATTTCACCTCATATGTGACCTATTTTGCTATGCGCCACACCGTATGATTGTGCACCGATTTCAGAAAAAGTGCATGAACGCGTGAGAAGCATGTACCAAGGAAGTATGGCAACTAGAGGAAGTGTTAATGGAACCTCAGAACCGCAGATGTGAAAAAGTACCATCCTTGATAACATAGCGTGCACGTCGTCGTATTCCGGCACCATTGGTCGTGAATGTGCATAAAGTGCATCGTGAACAACCCAACAAACACGTCGTCGTACTCCGCGGCCACATTCAGGAGCCTACCTACAGGAGCATCTGCATGGTCTTCAGCACAGAGGCCAATATTAATTTTTGTTTGTGCTATGACTTATGCTGATTTGTACATTGACTTATGGTATCACTTCCGTGTGCTTTTCACTGGATCCCTCAGCGACATAAAAACAAATATGAGGGATATATGATACAAGACAGTTGCTTTCTTAACCACCCACGAATTGCATCAGCACAAAGGTACACACAACCCACAGCAGTGTTATCAAACCAGATGCTGCAGAACCGCATAATATACCGTACAGAATACATATCGCTGAATACATGGTGCGAAAATGACGAATTCGATATAAGGTTATCTTAGGATACCAAATGACATGCCACGACCTTTGGTGGCGAACTGGTTGTATGAAGGACCGTTGAGAGTTCCCCATAATAATAGGAAGCCAGCCGTGAGTGTGAGGCCGAGCAAGCAGCTACCTGACCTGACCTGACCTGACCTGACCTCTGGCGGGAGCGATGTCGGAGTGGCGATTCAGCCTCCGTGCGTCCGTGACTATGATCGGTAGGCATGCACCACCAGGACGGCGACGTGCACTGATTTAGTGGTATTGTGGTAATAGGCACGATAATCGATACTTCTCAACATTCTGAGACAAGATTTGAAAAGTGTACTTTTAAAGATGGTCTCACACGACAGTCCTGGCAGCGTTTGCAGCAGGTTGAGCCTGCTCGTCATTCGACTTGGCAGGACCGTTCGTGACAGTTGTGTATGCCAACCGAACGTCGACCACAACCGTTGAATAGGTTATTAACAATACCGCTGGTGTCAAGGGAATGGTGCAAGCAGGTCGTATTCAAACCGGAAGGTACATCACAACCTCATTACTGGACCTAGCACGGCAATTTCGATTTGGATTTGTGCTGATCAGTGTTCCTTTACCAAGTCGCTTGCTGCATTTCGAGTGTTAACATTTCGGGGAACCCCTCAGAAGCCTCACCGCTCCTCTTAGCAAGCAGGCAGCATGAATCCCCAGGAGATCCGACGTGACCGCAGAAATTGGCAATATCGCTTAAACCACACCGCCGACGATAGATCAACCTGTCCACGTGTCGACGGATGTCCAGTACCGAGCAGCCCATCAAATTACAATCGACCGCTCGTCGCCCGGGTCGCCGGTGACAAGACCGCCGGCGACGGTCAGCGCTAATAGGGCCGTTGCCATGCCAACGCAGCCGGCCACACAATCGGCGTGCATTCTGCTCCGGTCAGGAGTGATTGATGGGTACCGATGGGCTCGGTCGGGCGTCAGGGGAATCGGAGAGCGCCAAAATGGAACATGTTTGTGACTTGAACAGCATGCTGTGCCCGTGCTAGACAGCGCCATTTTGCGACTGTCCCTGCCATTTTACACGCATGCGCAAAGGCTGTGCTCGCCAATACCATTGGTTATTGTGTTCAAATGAATGTACCTCGTCGGAAGGTATACAATACAATAATATATACCGAAGGAAAGAATTAGATTTCAAAGCGTTAAAACCCCCGAGGACCCAAACCCGAGACTATTGCAGCAATGTTTATTGAGGCCCGATGCTAAAAATATAATGTTCCCCTAGATATAGGTAAATCGGATGTCATTCTCCCCAATGCGATTTTTCCCTTCAAATTGGTGTCAGATAATTAAAGATCACTCACCTACGTCCAGCTAAGTGAGGTAAGCTCTCAGCAACTATAAGATGTAGCACGTTCTCGGATGCAGATAATTGCATGAAACTGTCCAGGATTACTTCTCTGAATAGAAGTGTCAGCAATGTCACCTCTAATTCTTCAGAATTTGTATTCCTTTATGACGACATTTTTCACCATTATTTGTATTTTAGGACACAACTTACAAATATCGTCAAATCGTTCACTTCTCTGCATCGATCAATTTACTTAAAATATAAATAATACCTTAGGTGTGGTTCTACATATCCTGCATTTCTAATCGGATATTTTTTTCATTTAAAAGTTGAATTTTCGAACATTATGAAAGCCAACCTATATAAAAGAGCAATTCGATGTGCCTTTTCCTCTTGCTTCAAAGCACGTGATTTTGAAAAGCATCCAAAAAGTGAACCACTCGGCCGTTCAATCATGTCATCTGTGACGTCATCAGTGTTCGTAGCGGCGCCATATATTTAAACAGCAATTAAATTATCATTGTGTTGATCCGAAATCCTGAGGGGCTGCTTGACGGCCACGGGTGTTTACTTCTGAAAATGATTGGGGGTGGGGCAAAATATATTAAGGCAATGGACAGGCCGAAATGGACTGGGGGCACACTCCATAGGGTCCCATTTTACAGGTTATAATTATTGGGGCCAAACCAACATTCAATTGGTTTGGTTGGGCAAGTGTTGGATGGACCAACACTTGCCCCCTCAAAAGTATATAAAACAACTCCCCCTGCTGACAGCACCTTTATTTGTGTGTCATGGCTTTTGAGATCCTGAAGAGAGGGAAAACCCGCCCCTGCCCGAGTACGAAGGGCGATGTGAAGCCTTGCCGAGAGCCAGTTAATATATTCAAGACTTCCCCAATGTTTTCACAAATAGTTCCTCAATGTTGGCGTTCTTACAATTTTTTTGTCTGTTCCTGTGAGAAGAAAAATGCGCTAGAATACGACACATGAACAAATAATTAACGTTCATTTGTGGCGCAGTGCACAGATATGACAATTGCATCAACAATTTCAGCGCAGCGTGCTGACAGTCAACAATAGTTGTCAAGTTCAAACGCAGATGGCGCATTTTTCATGCTCAAATTACTCAAATGCATCCCTCCTTCAATAACTTATGCGCTCTTCTAATTATGCATAACGCTGCAGAAGAGGTGGCGTTCTAATTCTTAATCATTTATTCTTTATTCAAACGGGGAATTATCTGCATGCACAATCATGGCTCATGATAAAAATGCTAATAGCCACGTCGCATCGTGGCGCAGTGAGTTCAATCTCTGCGTGAGGAAAGTCAGGTGACAATGCATGTCATGTGACTGCGTTGACGTACGCGTTCCTATTCTAGAGCGTGACGTCACTGGGGGGAGGCCGCGGCTCACCGACGTCACGGTCTGCGACGCCCCGAGCAGCCGATTATGTGCCACTGGCACGTTCCACCCGCATTGCAAGATGGCAGTGACGGGTGGGGGTGAACTATGAATTTGAGGTGACTTCTCTCCATGCAGCGCCATGGTCATGAAGCAAATGTTAAATGTTTCGCCGATAAGGCGGGCGCGTTCTGCGCTCCCTGACGACGCTCCCGGGCTGTTCGTGGAACGCTATGGCCTTGAAGAAACTGCTTTCAACAACTTGTTTCCCGCTCATTGTGTGTATGTGGGGAAAATATTAGTTGTTGATTTATATGCTCTACAGGGGACGTTGACCTCCACCCGAATTTTCCACTTTTCCCGATGTTGCTTTGGGTATGTCCATTAGTTAAACTTAGACGTTCCAAGGTTGATTTTTTACTCAAGTTCTAACCTGGGAAGAATAGTTGCCGTGAAGTTGACATATATTTTTAATATGATTCCCTGATCACGATCAGACCGCTATGTGCATGTAGGTAAGGACGTCCGCAAAGCCTCTTTCCCGAGGGCCGCAAATCAACAGCTTGTCCCTCCAGGGCCTTAGCATTCTGGGACCGACGGGAAGTGATGGAAAGACAAGTTCGGACTCTGCCTTTCAGTTTGAACGTCCGATGCCACATCACGCGCTGTGATACTTCGTGTCAAATGACTATATGCCTCGCAGTCTCTTCCTCATCAAATGTAATAGAAATCGCAATTAACTCACCACAAAAGCTTCTCACGCGACGCTGAGCGATGGTCGTCTTCCTTGAAGGGGCTGTCTTCCTATTTGAAAGGACTGTCGGCTAAAACAGTGGAGATTCCACTCTAGTAGATTCATATTCAGTGGCCCGTGCTTATGGGGAAGTGTCGGACCGTAGAATACGAAATGAAATGAAGACACCGAATGTCTGATCACATGCCTAGGGGCTCCGAATGTCTGCAGTGTTAGTGCACACTGGCGTAGCCAAGAGTTCGTCCCAGGGGTGAACATCTTAAGAAGGTTTCCAACCTACTTAGTGCCCCCACCGCCCTCCACTATTTTTTGGAAACCCTCGGATATATGTATGTGTGTGCGTTTATGTATATATGTGTGTATGTATGTATGTATGTATGTATGTATGTGCATAGGCAGATGATTAAATGCCTAAGAAATACGGCTCTCCGCGCTAGCGTGGCGCATACCAAACCTATAATCTGGGTTCAACAGTCCGGTAGCGATCAGAAAAACAAGGCTTTTCGCTCCCGACAACCAATATAAAAATAGTATTTCGGAAAATTAAGGGACATTAAAACATCTACAATGCAAACGTGAATGTTATTAGCTTGAATATAAATACGATTACTCTTGTCAATGAACATATAACTATGCTATATGAAGTTTGATTAATTATGAACTTTGCTTCTTTATCTTATCCGCTACGCTCAGGCAGAGTTCAATGAGGAGGGTACTCATGAAGGTGGGGCCCACATTGTTTCACCTTCTCGGATATGTTATCTCTGGGGCTAGTCACGCACCCTTGGCCAGTTCTCAAGAGTTCTCTTAGCTTTCAGTGGGCCACGATTCCTCAGGTGCCCATCCCAAAGCTCAGGAACGTACCAGTCCAGTCCCCACTGGTTCTCCAGGGACCTATTCATCCGACAGGAGCCCTCTCCATCTTGCATGGACCATTCCCAGCCCTTGATAAACCTGTTTACCCTTCAGGTGGATCATGCAGGTCCGAGACAGGCCTCACAATTTCCGGTAGCGCAACGCCAGCTCTCGGAACTCTCCGTAGCTCTTAGGTGGCTTCGTTCGTCCCTCCGCAATGTTCTTCACAAGCCCCAGGAGCATCACAGTCCGACCCGCTCTAGCTCTCAGGGGTCCTCCCCAGTTCTAGACAACCTTTCAGACTATGAAGTACAGTCCAACTCTAAAACTGGCTCTCAACATTTCTCACCAGCATCGGTAGCCCTTAGGGACTCTCTTTAGATCCCACGGTCCTATTCCCCTTTATCTTCCAAGTCTCTTGAGCATCCAAATCCAGTCCTCTTTAGAGCTCAGCGACCATCTCCAATGGTTGAGGGCACTCCCCAGCTGTTTGGGGACCATTTTCCAGTGCTTGACAGCCTGTCTAGCTTCAAGGGGTTTCTAGCTGTGGCGAAGGGCCTCAGTATTTCTCACAACCATCGTTAACCTTAGGGACTTCCCTTAGCTCTCAGGGGCTCTATTATCCTCAAAGGCCCTCTGGAGCTACTAGGGGCCCTTCCCAGTTATCGACAACTCTTGTGGTTTAAAGAACATGGCTCTGAGGTTGATCATCAGTATTTTCAATAGCAATCAACAGCCAACAGGAAATTGTTCTATCTCAGGGAACTTTGTTCGTCCATTAGGGGCTGCTCTCAACTTCAAAATCTCGCTTCAGTATGTTTGGTTATATCAGCCCAGAGCCTAGCCGAGCCTAGCCTAGCCCATTGTTATATAGCCCAGAGCGATCGCCTGGAGGTCCCCATTGGACTCAGCAGGGTGCAGGTGCCCTCTTGCCGAGTCAAATGGCCGAATCCAGTCCCCTTGAAAAAGCCACTGCTTTTTTAGCAGCCCGAAGCCTCTTCGTGTGCCCAGAGGCACTTTACGAGGTGCCGAGAACCCTTCGCTTCGGCCCGGATCGTGTCGGGAGTTCAGGAACCTCTTTATCGACCTAAGGCCCGCTGTCAGCCTTGAGCGGAAGCCGACCCATTGACCCTGCACGTCCGACTCAGGGACGCTCTTTCACGTCTCAGGAAACTGCGTCCGAACAGTTTTCTCTTTCAAAAGTTTGGGCCTCCCTCTATCGTGCAAGGGGCCTCTGTGCGGTTTTGGTTCTCAGTCGGCCCAGGGGCCCTTCATACCGGCTCTGAGCCCTCTCCGATTGCCTGGGATCCTCTCTTCGGCATTGGGGCCCTCCCTAGCGATCCAGGGTTGGTCGTTCTCAGCCGACACAGGGACGGCGGGACCAGAGGTGAAAAAAGTGTCCAGCCTGTCACCTACAGAATATCTAACACCACCAGGCTGAGGTATGGTAAACCAGGCCAGACTATTTTATATATTAAACAATAATAGTATGTTCTTTTGCTTTCTAACTAAAAATAAGCATTTCTGAGGGGAATCAATGGTCACATCATCCTAATCATGCGAATACACATGGTATTAAAATATGCTGTTCTCCAAATCGAATGACTCATTGAAAATGAAATTAGCCAATACAAATTGAATTCCCTTGTACAATAAGGAAGTCAATATAGCACCAATATCAGGGGCAGAGTGTCATAGGTCATATTTTGCATTAGTTTGAAGTAATTTATTTTTCAAAACCTCTTGGTCAATGCAGCAAGTTCTGCTTATCGTAAAACATAGGCCATGACACAAATAAATAAAACCCGTGGAAGTGACCAGATGAAATTATTAAAATAAGGGCTCATATTGGAAGAACCAAAACATTTGTTATCATGATAAGGATTACAGAAGTCTGCAGCGTGGGAAAAGGGCTGAAATAATATGTTAGACTGAGAAACGAGAGAAGTGTCACTTCAGTCAGATATGACCAAGGTTGGGTTTGTCTTGGAATTCTGGAATCGGAGAGGAAAATTATATGGCATGACAGGTTGGCATAGAGCAGAGGACTTTGAGGACTTTTCTTCTAATCTGAATCCTGGATTATGAGAGGAAAACTGTGTTGCATTCCAAGTTGGAGAATGATGTGATTTGTTTCTGTCATCAAAAATAACTATTTTCGCACTTTTCACAGTCATGCTCCGTGTTTAATGCTCCCATGATCATGACCAAACATCAAGGAGATCGCAATCATTGTCAGACTCAATTCCTCTTTTGGACAAATGGAGTGGAAGAATTCCTGGAGATAAAATAATATTTGTCGCGGCCAACATGAAACATAAGACCATGTTTGCAATACTTGTCATGACTCTTGTCTCTCAGAGACGAAACACCCCCTACGCAAACATACACAAGTTCAGCTTCAACAGCGCCTTGGTAGTTAATAACTACCAACTCTACCTAATAACTAGTAGTTATTAGGTAGATACGTGCACACTGAAACTAGCTTTGAAAACAAACTGCGCCGGAAAACGGAACTGTTGCGTCGGATTCAGTCTCTGGAAGGTGACGGGATACTGTTCCGCCCGTCCGCCGCTTGAGATTGCCGAAAGTGACGCCTGGTAACGGTTGCGGGCATCAACGATTACAACAAAAGTATTGGTGATGGATAAAATCCGAAAGACGTGTGAGCATCACAAAGAGTGGGGCTATCCGCATGTACAACTTTCTCCACGAATTGTCATTCGACAGTGGTGTGGAGACAGTGGAAAGCGGAGCCTTTTTCACGGACTGAAACACGTGCAGCCCGTGTCACGATGACTGCGCCCGCACACTCTGCAGCCACTGATCGTAAATTTGAAAATTATAGTCGGTACATGGAGCCATGATGTGAAGGTGACGGCATGTCGCTAAGGTTAGCCGTTTCCGAGAACCAGACCAAATCGTGAAAAACGCCCAAAACCGTCGCTTCCGCTTTTCACCCCCCCCCCCTCGCGTGCGCATGGCGCGTGATTCGGAAACGGTTGTCACGACGATGTTGACAATTGTCGTGGCAATACTGAGGTGTTGGTTTGGTGTCAATCGGTCCATTGGTTGTCGAGATATTGCGGTTTGAATCGGGTCGATGGGGAGCGCTAAAATTGGTGATTTTCTGAACGCAAAATCTCAGTTTTACATGCTATTGCTATGGGCGACCGGTCAATCACCGGACACCCGTTCTCTCAGGACCTCGGTGACGTGCACGCGCAACACGTCGACCCGACCGCAACGAAATTGTGCCAGACGGATAGCCAACATTTGGAGCTTTCACGTGATGTCAGCCATATCTCGTTGCCTGTGATGTGAGCCGTGCCACACGCCACAAACTGCGCTGGAAAACGGAACTGTTGCGTCGGGCTCAATCTCTGGACGGCGACGGGACAGTTCGTAGGTGACAGGCTTGCCACGGCAATGTTAAAACCTATGGACTTTGCCACGAGTGGTACAGTTTTTTCAACCCCCCTCCCCTCTGTCCTCTCGACCGTAGCTACTAAATTGTTTCTGTACGCTTCTGATACATGCACTGAAACAAGCTGAGTACGTATATGTCTGTATTGTTAGAAAATACAAATTGACTGGGTATGTTAAGAGGAAAAGCGGCCTGATGATAAATACAATCCATACGCAATGATATGATACCGTAGGTTGTCACCACAACCGGAGATATTTTTCATATATCTGTCACTCACGCTCGTGGCCGAGTAGCCGGTTTTTTTCACCTCTGGGCGGGACACCGCCGAAGCTGGGAACCCCGCCGATGCAGCCGGGGATCCAAATCTTTGTCAGGCCGGGACCGCTTTTTTAACAGCTCGGATCCCCTCGATCAGGCCAGTGGTCCTTGCACGGCTCGGGGCCCATCTGTTGGCCACAGGATTATTTCTGACGGCCTGATGTCCTCTCCGGCAACTAGGGCAACCTCCGCCGCCTCAGCGGTCCTCTTGGACGACCGAGGGTCCTTTCCCGCCAGTTGCAGGCCCCTTTGCAAACTATTGGGCCATCTCCATCAGGTGAGGGGTCATTCATATTGGCTCGGAATCCCCTCTGTCGATCTAGAATGCCTTCACGTTAGCACAACTAAGGATCATCCATACCTTCCCGAGGGCATTCTCCGTTGACTGGGATTCTTTTCAGCGGTCCGGACAATTTCCATCAGTCCGGGACCCCCTCCAATCCTACAGGTGAGGGAGGGGCAGTGGCTGCCATCTTTTCCCCTCATTCGTGGCTACGGCACTGGTAGTGAAATGTCTGACCATAGACCTAGCTGAAGTTCAATATCAACAGCCAACCGGATGTCATGATGATCGGGGCCTCGTTGGTGCGTTGCTAGAAAGAGGCATTTGTAAGTGAATGATGCGTATTTTGCCACCCGGATGTCATGTTGCTGCCAAGTGCGCGCTTCATGTAGTGAGCCCAAGGTCCATACTGGTAAATACCATACGATTAAAATTTTGCGATTACAACTAATTTATTGAACACTGGATGAACACCAATGCGCTTGTGAAATACTTCGCACATCTAGATGACGATATTGGAATGAAAGTAATGGCCATATTGTGACACACCGAGTCATGTCCCGGTCACACATCACGTCATGTCCCGGTCACACATTACGTCATGTCACACATCGTGTCGTGTCGCGGTCACACATCACGTCATGTCGCGGTCACACATCACGTCACGTCACACATCGTGCCGTGTCGCGGTCACACATCACGTCATATCACACATCGTGTCATGTCGCGGTCACACACCACGTCATGTCACACATCGTGTCGTGTCCCGGTCACACACCACGTCATATCACACATCGTGTCGTGTCGCGGTCACACATCACGTCATGTCACACATCGTGCCGTGTCGCGGTCACACATCACGTCATGTCACACATCGTGTCATGTCGCGGTCACACACCACGTCATGTCACACATCGTGTCGTGTCCCGGTCACACATCACGTCATATCACACATCGTGTCGTGTCGCGGTCACACACCACGTCATGTCACACATCGTGTCGTGTCGCGGTCACACATCACGTCATATCACACATCGTGTCGTGTCGCGGTCACACACCACGTTATGTCACACATCGTGTCGTGTCGCGGTCACACACCACGTCATGTCACACATCGTGTCGTGTCGCGGTCACACATCACGTCATATCACACATCGTATCGTGTCGCGGTCACACACCACGTCATATCACACATCGTGTCGTGTCGCGGTCACACATCACGTCATATCACACATCGTGTCGTGTCGCGGTCACACACCACACATCGTGTCACACATGGTGTCGTGTCGCGGTCACACACCACGTCATGTCACACATCGTGTCGTGTCGCGGTCACACACCACGTCATGTCACACATCGTGTCGTGATGAACTGTGTCGTGTCAGTCATGGGTGTGACGATTGGGGGCTGGGGTGGGGACATTTCCCCCCCCCCCCCACAATTTCTGAGAAGTAGCGATTTGTCCACACCCAATTTTTTCGTGTCCCCTAAACCTCGCTATCTGAGTGTCATCGCCAAAAATTTTTACTTAATCATCTATATAGATTTTGACTATATAGTCAAAATATATACGCAAGAGAATCACCAAAAATACTAAAAGCCGATATGGCCAATAAACTACCTTCACATGCTATCTGTCGTCACAAAGTCTCCAAACAGTAAATCAGTAAACGTTATAACTTTCCGCTTCCAGGCCATTCTTAAATAACATCAACATTGACCATCTTCTGTTTTCGCTTGAGTTAAACATTGTGCTCTGATAGGCAACACATCTCATTATCGCTAGGCATTATACGTCTTAGGTCGCATTACCCTGTTCATATCAATATATGTATCTTGAACAAATGCGACTCTGGGTGTTCTTGGGTATCTGTGAGACCACTGAGGGAAGGCATGAGGAGCCTTGGGCACGTACGTCAAGTTAACGTCGTATTCGTATTCGCATTCAGCGACGAGTTCGCCGGAGGCGAATTTGTATTGGCGTCGGCATTCAGCGACGGATTTATGATCGTTCGAATCAATTAACACTGAACACGCTAGAAGGAGCTACATAGGTCTCGCATTACCACTTTAGCGGTTAAGGTTCAGCGTAAGCCAGTTTCTTCGGTCGCCTCCAATTTTATATTCGTTTTCACCCAAACCTGCCCAGATTTGGTATCAAGTAATAGCCTGTGGTGGGTGAACCATACTGCAACATTTCATGTCGGTACATGTCAACGTCAAACTTCTAGGTCAAAGGTTACCTTCATTTATTAGATGGCGTTATTGAAGTAATATCGACCGAACGCGAAGTTCGGTTACTATAGCTTTAATTTCCATGAAATGAGCGTCATTCGACGTGTCTTGTTATGCAGTATCAGAAAACTAAGCAACCGAATTATTTGTCGAGGACAAAGGTCAAGCTGATACTTATATCGCCGATTTTTTCCGCTTTCTCTCAAACTTGTCCAAATTTGGTATCAAGCAATAACATGTCGTGAACGCTCGAGTAACATTTCACACCGGAAGATGTCAAGGTCAAAGGTTTCATTAAGTTCTTCGATGTTCTCGCGTTGCGTCGCTATTCGCAGAAAATGGATGTCATTCATGACAACGAATGGACAATCGTAACAATGTATGTCAAGTGACAGCCCATGGTGAACTACCGAGTAACATTTTTAAACCGGATATGACAGTCAAACCTCATGGTCAAAGCTATTTGAATTTTTCGAAGTCCCCACGATTCGTCACTATGGGTTCAATTTGCACCAAGTGGGTGTCATTCGACGTGACTCGTGCCGCATTATAATGTGACACATTATAACTAATTGCTAAGGTCATACCGATTTCTTTGGTCGCCTCGCATTTTTGTATTCGCCCTAACCTACCCACATCTTGTATCAAGCAACATCCCATGGTAGATCTCGAGTAACATTTCAAACAGGGATATGTCAATGGTGCTCTAGCAAATTGTCCAGAAATCACATTCATTTTCAAAGTCAAAGGTCCAACTCATTTCTTCGATCGCCCCGCGTTTCTTCGCTTTCTCCCAAAGCTACCCATGTTTGACATCAAGAGAATGCCCGTGGGCAACCCTCGAGTAACATTTCAACCCGGGACATGTCAGATCATGCCTCAAGGTCAAAGGTTCGTTTAGCTTTCAGAGTCCTCGCGTTTCGTGGCTATGGCTTCAATTTGCATTATGTGTGTGTAATTTGTGGTGGCTTGCCGTACGGTATCATAATGTTGAGATATTGAAATAATTTCGAAGGTGTCGGAGGTCCGGCGTGTGTACAATGATTGAACGTAATAGGAATAGGAGGATCAAATACATTTTTTGGTTGTAGCCGTTTTGATAGCAAACACTCGTATCCTATGACTAGGAGCTCCCAAAAAAATCCGGCATAACCTGATCGGACGGTGCTCACATCGCTGTTTTGTCATTTAGACTGCCACATTGCTGTTCCGAATATATAATATACAACTTTTTTCTTCAAATTACCGCTTTCCTCTTAATGGTTCGACGGAAGTTGTTAATTTTTCAAGAGAAGCCACACGTGAATGCGCACAATTTTATAACTGGCCGGAGTTCATAACCGCGAGAGAGCAATGTTGTAATCAGGGGTAGATCCAGGAATTGTCATGGGGGCAACTTGTCTGGAGGGGCGCCATTTCTTTGGAGCGGCGCCATTACGAAAGCGCCTTTGGGTGCAAAATTCGAGGTGGAGGGATGTATTCGGACCTTCCTGAGAAAAAAAAAACTCGGCCTTTTATTTCATAGGGGCGCCTCCGGCCGAAATATTCGAGCGGGTACACTGGAATCTTTTCAGAGGGACGCCTTCTCCTGGCCTGGGGGACACCACCCTTCACGTGGGGGTATATGCCCTCGGTGCCACACACTTTATCCACCCCGGTTGTCATTGCATCCACATTTTTGCCAGCAAAACAGGGAAACATGGGAAATATAATTGTAGGTCCATATTTTCAACCATAAAACCATCGACCAATAGTATATGTTTTTCCTGCCAGAAGAGGGCAACGTTTAACATACAGCATTGCTCTATTGTGATCGTGAAATCGTGTTCACTTGCTAATTTTGATGTCCTTAAAATAATCCTTTTTAACAATAGTAAATCTGAAAAATTGTAATACATTGAAATTGAATTCAAGTGGCTGACAATGACATTGAAAAAGTGGCTGAATTCCAAGGAATTTTGTTTTGTGGGGGGCATGCCCCTCTATCCTCTTCAAATTTCCCGCGTCCCTTATTCGTACCCCCCCCCACAACTACGAATCCGTGGTTACACCCATGGTTTCAGTCACACCAACACACCACATACCTGGCCAGAATACCTCACAGCACGACACAGTACGCCACGACACAATGTGCAGTATGGTATCACACATCACGTCACACCTTGCGTTGTGTCGCACTGTGCCGTGTCACAGTCACGTCACAAGTTACACTTCTTGTGACACATCGTATCGTGACGCGCTGTGTGGTGTCGCGCGCCACACTTCACGTCACGCACTGTGTACCCGGATCACTGGCGGGGTGCCGGTAACCCGGGAGCAGTCGCCGCGAACACCACGTCGAACAGTCACCTCGGTCGATTTCAGCCAGGTGGTGTAATATGTGGGTCGTCTGTGAGTCGTCTGTGAGTCGTCTGTGAGTCGTCTGTGGGTCGTCTGTGAGTCGTCTGTGGGTCGTCTGTGGGTCGTCTGTGAGTCGTCTGTGGGTCGTCTGTGAGTCGTCTGTGAGTCGTCTGTGGGTCGTCTGTGGGTCGTCTGTGGGTCATCTGTGAGTCGTCTGTGGGTCGTCTGTGAGTCGTCTGAGTCGTCTGTGGGTCGTCTGTGGGTCGTCTGTGGGTCGTTCGCCTAAGCTCATCCACGCTCCACCCTCCCCAGCCGTCCGAAACGGCAGCGACGGCCGCCCACCTGACCGCTGCGCTCCGCTCGTTTCAGACTCAATTATTCACGAGCAAGTGATGTAGCGGCGAGCAGACAGCGGCCGGCGGACGGCGACCCACCGAGGCCGCCAGAGGACGGCCCAGAGGACGGCCCAGAGGACGGCCCAGAGGGCGGCCCAGAGGGCGGCCCAGAGGGCGGCCCAGAGGACGGCGGACGGCGACCCGCCGAGGCCGCCAGAGGACGGCGACCCACCGAGGCCGCCAGAGGACGGCCCAGAGGACGGCCCAGAGGACGGCCCAGAGGGCGGCCCAGAGGACGGCCCAGAGGACGGCCCAGCCCACGGCTCAGCCGACGGCCCAGAGGACGGCCCAGAGGACAGGCCAGAGGACGGCCCAGCCGACGACCCAGCCGACGGCCCAGCCGACGGCCCAGCCGATGGCCCAGCGGATGGCCCAGCGGATGGCCTAGCGAAGGGCCCAGCGGAGGGCCGCTTCGCTGATCGGTGACGATACACAAACGCTGCTGTGGCAGACGCCGCCGGCGGTGACGTGGGTCGTGCCGAGCGCCTCGTGTGGTCGCACCGCGTGACTGGGCAGTCGCACGTGTTCCATCTCCGGCAGCCGAGACGAGCAGCGGCCGCACGGCCTGCGGACAGTGTGGCGGCGAGATCGCACCGTGGCACAGCCAGTCTGTGCTGGTGGATCCCATCTCCACTTGGTGGAGGACGGTTGCCGGCGGTTGGCACGCGTGCGGCGTCGCTCCGAGATGGCCGTCCTGGCGGCCGCCACCTGTTACGTGACGTCAGTCTCTGGCCGCCCGCAGCACGGGCGTGATGTGTGGACCAGCCCCGACCTCTCCCACCACCGTAGAGTGTAAACGGCCCGCGCCCTCCCGAAACCCGGCAGTCTGCGCGTCAAGCCGTTCGGCGGGCCAGCTGTCTGTCCTGCCCTCTGGCCAGTCACCCTCGCCATGCCCTGCCCATACCAAGCCTCCATACCAGCGCGTGTTGAACTGGTGTGCTCGCCGCGACGGTACGGGGCGGCGGCTGCGCGCCAGCTGCCGCCCGATCAGTGGTGGAGATTTGCCTGGAGCGGGCGCGTGTGGCAGACCCGAGCTACCTTATCGTGTGTACCCAGTAGTGTTTTCCAGCGCCCGGCGGCCACGGTTCGCGCACACTTGCGAGACTATCAACTTCACTGGTCGTCATCAATAAACGATCTTCTTCGCAAACGGTGGCGCTGGATTTTCTCGGCGACACCAACGACTGGAGGCGATATGGATGGACGTAGTAATTGGCTCCTCATCGCGGGCGACTAGTTGGAAAAAGTCACACAATTCAGCCCCGAGCCGTGTCAGAACAGCACGGCTCCACAGCAATGGCGCCATCGCCAGTGACAATCGTCCAGGTGCCAGATCCGCCCAGCTTCTGTATGTTCCCAATAATCTCCTGCAGGGATAGTTTCAAAACAAAAATAGCAACCAAAATAAATGGTCAGACGTTTTGGTGCCATCGACCGTCATGAGATGCTGATGACATTTGACCGGGTGATGAGTCAATTATTTCCATTTATAGGCGCTTCGACCGAAATGCCTGACCATTTGGATCCGACGCGACGGGTTGACGGCGACGGCGACGGCAGGCTCGAATCAAGCCATCACCAAAAGGCCATGCAATCTTACCAATCCATTTTCATCTTAATCTGCGGTCTTTCCGGTCAAATCCTCACACCCCTGTCTAAGGAGTGTCGCTATATGACCCCTCTAACCCCCAAACTAAGCGTCGCACGAAAACGAAAGAGATGTTATCGGAAAGCTCTCCCCACCAAGAAACTTGCATCGCTATGGGGCTGCTGAGGTCACGACTGACAATATTTTTGGCTCTGGGGCTCACGCCTCGAGCCAGATTGGGGTGTTTTTGCCTCTGGGGTTCATGCCCGAGCCAGATTGGGGTGTGTTTGGCTCTGGGGCTCATTCCCCGAGCCAGATTGGGGAAGATTTTGTCTAAATAACTGATATGGAATCAGAAGAAGAAGAGATCGACCATGGTCACAAAGTTACCCACCTATTTTGTAATGTTCGAAATGTTCAGTGTTCTATTCTCGACTTTCTTTTCTATTGGGTAGAGAACAACGAAAAAAAAATGTTGCTTTAAGTACACTTAGGCCAATACAAAAATGCATACCTTAGCTACAATCTTTCATTTTAACCCCAATGGGCAAATATATTATGCAACACAAATAAGTCATGAAAAATCGCTAAATAGTGACGACTAACTGAACTTCTTTGGAGGTGATCATACTCGACTTTTAGTAACTTGGTGACCGTTACATTTGAGTAACCTGACCTCAAAAACTATCAAAAGCCCCAAGCAATCTGACCTCAGAACGTTCACACATGTCAAATTGGCGTGGGAAAGGGTATGCCAAATTTATGCGCGCTGCGGACGTCTTTTTTCGCTTTCCGTGGAAAACCAGAGGGCCAGAGGACAGACAACCAGAAAACAGAGGGAGTAAAGTGGGCCCCACCTCCAGAGACTGGAAGGGCTAATGCCACAGGTGCACCTCTGACGCGGTCAAACGACGGAGTGTTGCTGGTATAGCCCGCCCACCAGTTGCACGGTGAACCCAGCGTTCAGCGGTCGCGTCTGTAAAGCGAACTCGTGACAGCGTACCATTGTGCCGATCAAAGCACGGCCTCCCCATTGAGTCTGGACACCGGGCTGGCCATGGTCGCCAGGTTCGGACCGCCGTCCGAGGACATCTGGCGCCGACGACAGGGATGCGTCTCCGATGGCTTTGGCGCGACGCCTGGTCTCGGCCATCTCCTGATGGCTTTGGCGCTGTGTGGCCGAGACCAGGCGCCGCCGCTCCATAGCCACCAGGAGACGCCCGAGACCAGGCACCGCGCCATAACCATCAGGAGACGGCCGAGACCAGGCGTCGCTCCAAGGGCATCACTGATTGATTATTTTGGCTTAAGGGCGCGCCGACTGCGAGGTCATTTAGCGTCCATCTCCAAGGGCACCAGGAGACGCCCGAGACCATGCGTCGCGCCATAACCATCAGGAGACTGCCGAGACCAGGCGTCGCGCCAAAGCCATCGGAGACGGCCGAGACCAGGCGTCGCGCCAAAGCCATCGGAGACGCATCCCTGTCATCGGCGCCAGATGTCCTCGGACGGCGGTCCGAACCTGGCGACCATGGCGACCATGGCGACCATGGCCAGCCCGGTGTCCAGACTCAATGGGGAGGCCATGCTTTGATCGGCACAATGGTGCGCTGTCACGAGTCCACTTTATAGACGCGACCGCTGAGCGCTGGGTAATTGTCCACCATGCAACTGGTGGGCGGACTTCATTAGCAACACTCCATCGTTTGACAGCGTCAGAGGTGCACCTGTGGCATTAGCCCGCCCCGTCACTTTACGCCCTCCTAAGGTTTCTTGCGGATGGTGAAAAGTGAATATTAGCAACACTCCGTCGTTTGACCGCGTCAGAGATGCACCTATGGCATTAGCCTGCCCAGTCTCTGGAGGTAGGGGGTCACTTTACGCCCTCCTAACGTTTTCCGTGGATGGTGAAAAGACCTCGCGTGGCAGCGAGCCTACATTTGGCATACCTTTCCCACATCAATTTGACACGCTGCGTATAAATTTTGTATGTCAGGTCATCTACGGTCACCGCCTTAGGCAAGATCAAGTGAAGTCATATCCAAAAAAGTATAATTAATCGTGACATTTTAACCGAAAAGTTTTGAATGAAACTTTCGGCATTTGATTTGTTTTGCATATTTGCCCACTTGCTGCTTACAATCGAAGATTCTGGCTAAAGTTAATACTTTTATGAGGCCAAGTTGACTTAAAACCACGCTTCCCGGTGCGCTCCACGCATAACAAAAAATACAAACTCAAGATAGTAGATGACTCAAAATTTGATTTCCCCATCAATTTCTGATTCCCAGTAGTTTGTATCTCCACAAAATAAACACCAAGTCAGACATAACGTTAGTGGTGATCCCATAAACCACTTGTCGTGACTTCGCTTTTCGCGAGGATAAAATTGTGGGAGTGGTGTTTGGCCCTACTCATCGAGCGCTTTCCGATGACACCACTTTCGTTTTCGTGCAACGCCTTGCTTCGAGATTAGAGGGAGCATAAATATCCCCATCCTCACTCCTCACGAGAAGGGGTGTGAGGATCTGACCGGAAAGGCAAAGCAGGTTAATCTGAAGTTACTCCTTCAACTTAGCAGATGGAAATGTTTGATGCACTTGGCAGCCGTAGTGGGCTCCGATCACGGCTCGCCGGCCACAGCCACTCACTACGGGGCCGAGTGCGCTGCCCGGTGTTGAGGTAAGGTCGCGTGTCCGCCTCAGTCTGTGCCGGCGGCTCGCCTCGCCTCGGTGGCGCCGGTCGGCCCGAGGGTCGGCCCGAGGGTCGGCCCGAGGGTCGGCCCGAGGATCGGCCCGAGGATCGGCCCGAGGATCGGCCCGCCGGTCGGCCCGCCGGTCGGCCCGAGGGTCGGCCCGAGGGTCGGCCCGCCGGTCGGCCCGAGGGTCGGCCCGAGGGTCGGCCCGCCGGTCGGCCCGACGGTCGGCCTGCCGCCGCCGCCGCCGCCGCGTCTCCGTCTGCTGTACGTGCGCACCGGCGGCCCAGGCGGTGCCGGCCCAGGTGGCTCCGGCTTGGTCGGACCGCATCGGGACGTCCACACGCGTTGGGCCGCGGGTGTCGGGGCGTGCTGAGGGCGGCTGGCCGCGGCTGGACCTGACGCTGAGGCGGCCGGCGGAACCACAGGCATGCCAGCAGGTACGCCAGCAGGCACGCCAGCAGGCATGCCAGCAGGCATGCCAGCAGGCATGCCAGCAGGCACGCCAGGAGGCACGCCAGCAGGTACGCCAGCAGGTACGCCAGCAGATACGTCAGCGGGCACGTCAGCGGGCACGCCAGCAGGTACGCCAGCAGCGGCGCCGCTGCTGGCGTGGTGCGGCGGGTGTGCCGGAGGGTGTGCCGGCCACTCAGCGCTGCCGGCAGAGGCCAGGTGTGGCGGCGCCGGGTCGGCGGACGCGGCCTCGTCGCACCCGGCCGTGGAGGGCCACACCGGTGACGTGGCCGGTACGCCGTGCGACGTGTTCAGCTGAGACGCCTGCCCGACTGCGGCCGCTGAAAAGGTAACGATAGGTTGTCAGCGACATCACTGTCACAATTTGTGAAAAGCATGTTGATACGGGGAGGACACAGTCCGAAGCACAGTGGGGTAATTCAAACTGCAACCCGGCGGCACAGTGAGATTCCATCCCAAACAAAACAACATCGTGTTTCCACACCCACATCCACAGGAGGGCGACCAGATACGGCAGCAAATTGCACAGAGCGGCGTCCGTTTCCAATGGAACTGTTTTGGGAGTTGAGAACACTGCGTGTGATTGGCAATCGGCATCAGACCAGTCGGGAGGAAACTCACACGGCTGGCTGACACCGACGTTCATGTTCGTAGAGGACCTTTGTGGATTTAACGTAGCAGGCTTCTTGGAATTCCTGGACACTTTTAACCAAATCGACAAATATCGTTTTTCAATATGTATATATGTATACATATATATACATATATATATATATATATATATATATATATATATATATATATATATATATATATATATATATATATATACATATACACATACAAACATGCATGCATACATACATACATGCATGCATGCATACATACATAAATACATACATATCACGTGGGTATTAACCTTAAAGCGGATCTCTTTCAGGTATCGAAAATATATCCTACAATGAACTAGCTTGTCATCATCAGTTGGCCCGTTCTCACTGTCAAGTTCCGTGTGTACACTCTATAAAACAGCTTACACTCCCTTGCGAAAACCTGGGAAGTAAATAGAACGTGTTGCATCATCGGAATCCGTAGACTTAGGTGACGGAAAGTTCACAGGTCCCGTTGTCCTTTGGGTCCACTCGTCACACTTCTCGGTTGGTTATTTTGGCTTAGGGGTGCATCGACTGCGTTGGTCATACAGCGCCCATAGCAATGTTAGATGGCACCAATGGTCTTGAACGGTTCAACAGTGGTACACCAATTTAGAGAATACAGGCAGGTCATCCCGATAGTTTAGTGTTACATGCCAGTGAGGTGTATATATCGATCTGAAGTCGACATCTGAAAGATGGCGAAGAAGCTGTTCCGAAGTTGCCGCGCGCGAGTGATCACCCAGGAGATCGCGGGGTGACAGCGACTGCACGACTTCAAAGAGGCGTTTGCGATCATCGCCCATCAGAGGGCGCCCAATCAGAACGTGACGCACTGACAGCCGTGCGCAACATCGAGGACAGTTTGGCCTGTACTCTCCACAGAGCAGATAGTGGTGTGTTGGATGAGTGTGCCCAAGTCGAAGGCGGCAGAGCATGACTTCGTCCCGCCCCGTCCTACGGTAGGACGAGGCCCTCTCTCCAATGCATGACCTAATCGCTCGTAATTTATTGTCCTGCAAGGTGTTCCAGCTATTCTGCCATTTTTCAAAAACGAAGGTCGTAATTGAATGGTGATGTTCCCTCGCTGCGAGTGGCATAGACCTCTGGTATGGGGCATGGGCTGCATGTTTCGCAGCCGCATCCGCTGTCTCATTCCCTGTGATGCCGACATGGCTCGGAATCCAACAGAGGACAATAGTCTTCCCAGCTTGATCCAGTAATGTGAGCCACCGCAGAATATCCTGCACAATGGGGTCAGGTCAGTTAAACTGCTCTAGTGCCCAAGGGCTGCTGAGTGAATCGGTAAAAATGGCGTGCGAGGTATCCCGCCCTACTTCAATAAAACTGAGTGTTTTGGTGATGACAACCAGCTCCGATGTGTATACCGTTGCATCGAGTGGTAAAGATAATGATAGCGACATGAAACCAATAACAAATGCACTGCCAACACCAGAATCAGTCTTAGATCAGTCTGTATACATCGGAACGTAGCCGTGAAAGGAGCCTATGTGCTCTAGAGCATGTGGCCGACGGTAGTGTGGTGAAGCATGTGGCCGACGGTAGTGTGGTGAAGCATGTGGCCGACGGTAGTGTGGTGAAGCATGTGGCCGACGGTAGTGTGGTGAAGCATGTGGCCGACGGTAGTGTGGTGAAGCATGTGGTCGACGGTAGTGTGGTGAAGCATGTGGCCAACGGTAGTGTGGTGAAGCATGAGGCCGACGGTAGTGTGGTGAAGCACGTGGCCGACGGTAGTGTGGTGAACCATGTAGCCGACGGTAGTGTGGTGAAGCATGTGGCCGACGGTAGTGTGGTGAAGCATGTGGCCGACGGTAGTGTGGTGAAGCATGTGGCCGACGGTAGTGTGGTGAAGCATGTGGCCGACGGTAGTGTGGTGAAGCATGTGGCCGACGGTAGTGTGGTGAAGCATGTGGCCGACGGTAGTGTGGTGAAGCATGTGGCCGACGGTAGTGTGGTGAAGCATGTGGCCGACGGTAGTGTGGTGAAGCATGTGGCCGACGGTAGTGTGGTGAAACATGTAGCCGACGGTAGTGTGGTGAAGCATGTGGCCGACGGTAGTGTGGTGAAGCATGAGGCCGACGGTAGTGTGGTGAAGCATGTGGCCGACGGTAGTGTGGTGAAGCATGTGGCCGACGGTAGTGTGGTGAAGCACGTGCTTTCTCCGCCGCAGAGAGTGACAGGTCTTTTGTTAGTTATTTGGGCTTGATGGCGCATCGACTACGTTGATCATATGGCGCCCATAACAGTGTTGCTTTCTGCCCAAGTTTCAGGTTCTGGCCAGGTTTACTTCCAAGTGTAGGGAGATTTCACCGTGTCCAAACCAGTGCAATGGCTGTACCTTCCTGGATAGATGACAGCAAATCGTATTTGTGAGAGAAACTCGAATAGTTGTCCATTCTGAACCATACCTGACCCGTCACGTGGAATATTTGCCATCGTTAGCGTGGCCACCTTTCTTCCAAGGTACTGGTCCACCTTCGACGTGGCACTTGCGACCGCCGCCTACCCTGCCGCTGCCACCAAAGGGGAATAAGCCCCGGACACGCCTGGATTGTGCTTTGTTGGTGATGGTGATGCCAAATTACCCGCCTTCTCGGCTTAACAATGCTGGCCCAAGGCCAGACTACCTGAGCCTGTTAAAGATGTGCGGAAGATCCCAAATGCTGTCAGCAGGGCACTGAGTTCAGCAAGTAGCTGTCTGGCCTCTGTGCGCTGCTGCTGTGTGGTGATCGTGGTGCTGTGTCTAGCCGTAGCTGCACAGGACACCTTTGGATAGATTGCTCGCGCACTTGCCAAGTTTGGCGATAAGCGAGGTGACTGGCGCACTGCATTACTAAGACTGCCTTCCCTTTGACGTACATTGGACAAGAGCGATCGAAGGATGGGTGCGGCACCTGGCGATGATCACACCTCACGCACCTCGATTTCCTCGAGACACATTTGTCACCCGTGTGTTCAAATTAACCACATCTTCCGCCTGTTGGCTGGCCTAGACAATGATGGATCACGTGACCACGCGACTGGCCCCGACAACAATGGGTGACCTGACCACACGGCTGGCCTCGACAACGATGAGTGACCTGACCACACGACTGGCCCCGACAACAATGGGTGACCGGACCACACGGCTGGCCTCGACAACGATGGATCACGTGACCACACGGCTGGCCCCGACAACGATGGGTGACCTGACCACACGGCTGGCCCCGACAACGATGGGTGACCTGACCACACGACTGGTCCCGACAACGATGGGTGACCTGACCACACGGCTGGCCCCGACGATGGGTGACCTGATCGCACGGCTGGTCTCGACAACGATGGGTGACCTGACCACACGGCTGATATCGATAACATCGCGTAGGATTCGGAACATATATTATGTTTCAAATGTAGCCTACGAATATTGCGGCAGGTCGCTCAGCCGTTAGTTAGTTATTAGGGTCCTTGGGTACATCAGCTGAATCGACATATAGGTCTGTCGAGCCGAAGGTTAAATTGACACGATGCGTTGGTTCCAGGTCACTGCCACGTCGCAATATCATCCTGTTTGTGATAAGAAATGCTTGCAGAACTGAACATCGCGAGCCTGAATATACATAGATTAAGAAAATATGAGGAGGAACATATAAACGAATCTGTTGTAAAAGTCCATGGCAAGTTAACTAGTGTTTATTTTATGTGTACACCTCATCAAAATCAAACGAAACTATTAAACTGCTAACAACTAATACTAAATATCTTGCATTTTATAACTCTCGAATTTTCCTATCATTAAAATATATGTTAATTACAATTAGCGACCCCTTCTGCATGTGACTAACAGCTATGACGAGGATATATCGTATGCCTTGGTTACAAAACCTTTACTAAAACCTGCAGACGACATTTTTGGCCCTGATGGGTATTTAGTGACGTATATATAGCGCTATATGACATGTCTGTGGAACCAAGGAATAAATGGCTACCACGATCTAGGCAGAGCATTCGTTCCGTGCACGTCATCGATCGATTCCCAAAATGTTAATAACGACCGCAATCTCTTTCTCGGCCACAGCCTGCAGTGGCAGGTGTTTCCCAGTAATGTGCAGCACGCTGTTGCCAACTGTGGCGATCTGGCACCACTGGGACCGCACAGAAGAGTCGAAAACATCAAGTCAGGTCCGTCTCTCATACAAACATCACGGTTTGTGCCGCGAACAAGAAATGATTGCGAACTTGACCAGCTTCAGGATAGTGGCTAGTACGCCACAAGCACAACATAAAATAGGGTACATTAAGAATTATAATTCCGTATACCCGGTAGATTGATTGAATTCGTTACTTATTGTGGCTTAGGGGCGTATCGACTGCAGAGGTCATCCAGCGTCCATGGTGACTGGCCTCATTTCTCAATAAAACCACGTAGCTCGGTCCTGCACACCTTTCTTCCTCAGTCTCCGCTGCCCTAATATCATGGGGACATCCGCCTCCCCTGTCTCCGCTGCACTAATATCATGGGGACATTCGCCTCCCCTGTCTCCGCTGCACTAATATCATGGGGACATCCGCCTCCCCAGTCTACGCTGCACTAATACGACGGAGACATCCGCCTCCCCTGTCTCCGCTGCACTAATATCATGGGGACATCCGTCTCCCCTGTCTCCGCTGCACTAATATCATGGGGACATCCGCCTCCCCTGTCTCCGCTGCACTAATATCATGGGGACATCCGCCTCCCCAGTCTACGCTGCACTAATACGACGGAGACATCCGCCTCCCCTGTCTCCGCTGCACTAATATCATGGGGACATCCGTCTCCCCAGTCTCCGCTGCACTAATACGACGGAGACATCCGCCTGCCCTGTCTCCATTAGACGGACAAGTCGTCAGCAGCCGTCCACTGACGGACCAGTCGTCAGCAGCCGTCCACTGACGGACAAGTCGTCAGCAGCCGTCCACTGACGGACCAGTGGTCAGTAGCCGTCCACTGACGACCAGTCGTCAGCAGCCGTCCACTGACGGACCAGTGGTCAGTAGCCGTCCACTGACGGACCAGTGGTCAGCAGCCGTCCACTGACGGACCAGTGGTCAGCAGCCGTCCACTGACGGACCAGTGGTCAGCAGCCGTCCACTGACGGACCAGTGGTCAGCGGCCGTCCACTGACGGACCAGTGGTCAGCAGCTGTCCACTGACGACCAGTCGTCAGCAGCCGTCCACTGACGGACCAGTGGTCAGCAGCCGTCCACTGACGGATCAGTCGTCAGCAGCCGTCCACTGACGGACCAGTGGTCAGCAGCCGTCCACTGACGGACCAGTGGTCAGCAGCCGTCCACTGACGGACCAGTCGTCAGCAGCCGTCCACTGACGGACCAGTAGTCAGCAGCCGTCCACTGACGGACCAGTCGTCAGCAGCCGTCCACTGACGGACCAGTCGTCAGCAGCCGTCCACTGACGGACCAGTGGTCAGTAGCCGTCCACTGACGACCAGTCGTCAGCAGCCGTCCACTGACGGACCAGTGGTCAGTAGCCGTCCACTGACGGACCAGTGGTCAGCAGCCGTCCACTGACGGACCAGTGGTCAGCAGCCGTCCACTGACGGACCAGTGGTCAGCAGCCGTCCACTGACGGACCAGTCGTCAGCAGCCGTCCACTGACGGACCAGTCGTCAGCAGCCGTCCACTGACGGACCAGTAGTCAGCAGCCGTCCACTGACGGACCAGTGGTCAGCAGCCGTCCACCGACGGACCAGTAGTCAGCAGCCGTCCACTGACGGACCAGTCGTCAGCAGCCGTCCACTGACGGACCAGTGGTCAGCAGCCGTCCACCGACGGACCAGTGGTCAGCAGCCGTCCACTGACGGACCAGTCGTCAGCAGCCGTCCACCGACGGATCAGTCGTCAGCAGCCGTCCACTGACGGACCAGTGGTCAGCAGCCGTCCACTGACGGACCAGTAGTCAGCAGCCGTCCACCGACGGACCAGTGGTCAGCAGCCGTCCACTGACGGACCAGTGGTCAGCAGCCGTCCACTGACGGACCAGTGGTCAGCAGCCGTCCACTGACGGACCAGTGGTCAGCAGCCGTCCACTGACGGACCAGTAGTCAGCAGCCGTCCACCGACGGACCAGTGGTCAGCAGCCGTCCACTGACGGACCAGTCGTCAGCAGCCGTCCACTGACGGACCAGTCGTCAGCAGCCGTCCACTGACGACCAGTCGTCAGCAGCCGTCCACTGACGGACCAGTGGTCAGCAGCCGTCCACTGACGACCAGTCGTCAGCGGCCGTCCACTGACGGACCAGTGGTCAGCAGCCGTCCACTGACGGACCAGTGGTCAGCAGCCGTCTACTGACGGACCAGTCGTCAGCAGTCGTCCACTGACGGACCAGTGGTCAGCAGTCGACACCGCCGCACTAGTGTGGCGGACGATGGCGTGGCCTGAACTGCTCTGACTCAGCCACCACCACCGACGGCAGCCGTCCAGACAGCCGACACGATAATAGCACCATTTCGCGCCCTAATTTACCGATATTAAGGTGGCCGGGCATGGCAGGCTGGCAGCGGCGGGCACGAGCTGAATTCGCCGGCTGGCCGCGAGATGCCGCCGTACACTTGACGGAGGTGCCGGCCGTCGGCTCATCACGTATTCAGAGCAGGTACCCGCCGCGCGTCTCCGCCGCCCACGACCACCATTCAGACGGGTTTATCACGGACAATGTCTCCATTTCACAGGTGACAAAATAACAATGTTTAAATAACGATTCGCCTGCCACATGTAGTGTGCAACAATATAGTGTGGGATGTGACAGTTATTTAACAACCACGTAGCCGAATAAATAACGCCTCTGGGTGATTACCAATTTCAGATAAACTCGCTTTCAAATTGATACCATGCACCATTAAAAGAAAATACAGTTAAGCTTCATAAATGATTGCTTCATGACACTTCCTTCGAGACATCTGCATCAGTGATGTCCTGTCAATATTGCTTCAGTATATATTTCATTATTGACGTTCAACTAATCCAAATGCATATTTGCATTCGGTGCATAACCTTGGTAACTATTAATAAACTGATTCATGAGTTGTAGAGTGTAAGTACGCTCCCTCCGTTGTAAGTCACTCATGTCTTCAAATAGTTACGCCAGAGTATAAGTGGAATAACACGCACGATGCTTATATAAAAACTCGTCGTCTTATCAAAGGAGTTCAAGCCTTGTCGCAGATGACTGTCTGATTCAGACATAAAATCTCCCAGGGAAATGTGTCTATCGACAATTCAGCACAGGCCCCGATATCCAGGTTCTTTCCTCAGCAAAGGTGCACACCAAGCACATTACACCAGAGCTTCAAGATATGTATTTCCTCAGGAAAATAAAATACCTAAGAGACTGCTTAGTGTATCTAGTAAGAGACTGCTATGGATATCTAACACCTCGAAGAAAAGGTTCTGTGTCCACCCACGACTTGATCTGAACCGACGTCGCCAACCAATGCAGTCACGACATCAACACTTGTCAGCTGCCCACGACATACCAACTAACACCGTTACCAACTTAACTGGCAGGTGACGACCGGGAACGATGGAGGTGCACCCCACCTCATCACGGCGCTGACCTCTCTCAGCACGTGGTGACGGCCGGGGTCAGACAATGGAGGCGCACTCCACCTCATCACGGCGCTGACCTCTCAGCACGAGGTGACGGCCGGGGACGGACAATGGAGGCGCACTCCACCTCATCACGGCGCTGACCTCTCAGCACGAGGTGACGGCCGGGGACGGACAATGGAGGCGCACTCCACCTCATCACGGCGCTGACCTCTCAGCACGTGGTGACGGCCGGGGTCAGACAATGGAGGCGCACTCCACCTCATCACGGCGCTGACCTCTCAGCACGAGGTGACGGCCGGGGACGGACAATGGAGGCGCACTCCCACCTCATCACGGCGCTGACCTCTCTCAGCACGAGGTGACGGCCGGGGACGGACAATGGAGGCGCACTCCACCTCATCACGGCGCTGACCTCTCTAGCACGAGGTGACGGCCGGGGACGGACAATGGAGGCGCACCCCACCTCATCACGGCGCTGACCTCTCTCAGCACGTGGTGACGGCCGGGGTCAGACAATGGAGGCGCACTCCACCTCATCACGGCGCTGACCTCTCAGCACGAGGTGACGGCCGGGGACGGACAATGGAGGCGCACTCCACCTCATCACGGCGCTGACCTCTCTCAGCACGAGGTGAAGGCCGGGGACGGACAATGGAGGCGCACTCCACCTCATCACGGCGCTGACCTCTCAGCACGAGGTGACGGCCGGGGACGGACAATGGAGGCGCACTCCACCTCATCACGGCGCTGACCTCTCTAGCACGAGGTGACGGCCGGGGACGGACAATGGAGGCGCACCCCACCTCATCACGGCGCTGACCTCTCAGCACGAGGTGACGGCCGGGGTCAGACAATGGAGGCGCACTCCACCTCATCACGGCGCTGACCTCTCTAGCACGAGGTGAAGGCCGGGGACGGACAATGGAGGCGCACCCCACCTCATCACGGCGCTGACCTCTCAGCACGAGGTGACGGCCGGGGTCGGACAATGGAGGCGCACCCCACCTCATCACGGCGCTGACCTTTCAGCACGAGGTGACGGCCGGGGACGGACAATGGAGGCGCACCCCACCTCATCACGGCGCTGACCTCTCAGCACGTGGTGACGGCCGGGGTCAGACAATGGAGGCGCACTCCACCTCATCACGGCGCTGACCTCTCAGCACGAGGTGACGGCCGGGGACTAGACGGGGACAAATGGAGGCGCACCCCACCTCATCACGGCGCTGACCTCTCTCAGCACGTGGTGACGGCCGGGGTCAGACAATGGAGGCGCACCCCACCTCATCACGGCGCTGACCTCTCAGCACGAGGTGACGGCCGGGGCAGACAATGGAGGCCACCCCACCTCATCACGGCGCTGACCTCTCAGCACGAGGTGACGGCCGGTCGACAATGGAGGCGCACCCCACCTCATCACGGCGCTGACCTCTCAGCACGAGGTGACGGCCGGGGCGACAAATGGAGGCGCACCCCACCTCATCACGGCGCTGACCTCTCAGCACGTGGTGACGGCCGGGGTCAGACAATGGAGGCGCACTCCACCTCATCACGGCGCTGACCTCTCAGCACGAGGTGACGGCCGGGGTCAGACAATGGAGGCGCACTCCACCTCATCACGGCGCTGACCTCTCAGCACGAGGTGACGGCCGGGGACGATGGAGGGCACTCACGGCTATCAGCAGACAATGGAGGCGCACCCCACCTCATCACGGCGCTGACCTCTCAGCACGAGGTGACGGCCGGGGTCGGACAATGGAGGCGCACTCCACCTCATCACGGCGCTGACCTCTCTCAGCACGAGGTGACGGCCGGGGTCAGACAATGGAGGCGCACTCCACCTCATCACGGCGCTGACCTCTCAGCACGAGGTGACGGCCGGGGACGGACAATGGAGGCGCACCCCACCTCATCACGGCGCTGACCTCTCAGCACGAGGTGACGGCCGGGGTCGGACAATGGAGGCGCACCCCACCTCATCACGGCGCTGACCTCTCAGCACGAGGTGACGGCCGGGGTCGGACAATGGAGGCGCACCCCACCTCATCACGGCGCTGACCTCTCAGCACGAGGTGACGGCCGGGGTCGGACAATGGAGGCGCACTCCACCTCATCACGGTAACAGTTCCGCCAGGTAACGCCATGGTGCCATGCTGCCGGTCCGGGGCGCGCCTTTGGAGACGTATGATCGAAGTGTGGTATGTCCTCCCCAGGAGGACATACCACGCGCATTGCCCTTTCTCCAGAATTTCGAGCGCTGTCAAAGTAGATGCCAGCTCTCTTGTATCTCACGATCAATGGTCTATTTGGAAGCGACACAACGTGGGCGAAACTTGCGACGCCGTGTGTGCTCAGCTAAGGTTCTGCAAAGATACGACACGTTAACAAGTATGTAATTGTGCGAAACGGCTTCGGCTACGAAGGATCCACGGTCGGAAAGTCTATTTTGGCCATGGCAACCCCCCCCCCCTCATCCCACCCCGTACTTTAACATCTTGAAAACTATAAGCACCACGAAGAAAGCAAAACTACTAATAATGGGCATAATTGTGCAACATTTGAAGAATGCGTTCTTATATACAAATAATATTTGTATTCTGTGAAGGATTCACAGCTGGATCACCAGAACCAAAAGGAGTTGATGCACATTATCCGTACTGGCTAGGCTGACCCACGGCAGGTGTTGCCGGAGTTTAGACATGCTTTTCTACAGCGATGAGAAGGTGAAACTACTTCAATCCTGACTTTCTAGATGTGTCCCAGCGACAAACGCAGGGCTGAATGGGACTTTAGGTTTGACCAAAAGGCAGGAGATCATTACTGTTACTGGGTGACCAAGTGATAATTTATTTGTACTTACCGCGACCTCTTGGTCAGCTAATCGACAAGGAGTGGTCATTCAACACCCAAATTCAACTTCACTTTGGAAGGTCACTCGACAGATAGTTCCTTGCGCTAAATTCCACTTCAGCGACTATTTCTACCACATGGAACCGTAAAGTAGGTGTTAGTCAGCTTACTACCAGTTGTTTGGTTTGTTTGTTTATTGCGTGGTTCACGACGCACTTTACGCACAATTCACGGCTAATGGCGCCGCCCACATCACTCGGCCATTCCTGCCCCTACAATTTGTTTGGAGTTTTCTTTAATGGGTAGCATTGGCTCGGCTGGCCCAGTCAATGCCACATGACCCATCTCCAGCTAACACATTCGGTGTTAGGACATGATCAATCTCCAGTTCACACATCATTCGGTGAGATTATGAAGAAACAATTAAAATAAGCGGATGAAACAATTAACAACGCTGGTGAAGTACACTGTTTCTTCTTCATGTACCAATGCAGCACAGCATGCGGCAAAAAAAAAATGCGAAGAAAATTGAGAAATATATCGAAAGCTCACTTCAACTCAATGAAATGGTCTTGAACTTTGTCGTATCTTTGAGATATAACAATGTTGTAATAGTATTCATTTCGTACATGTTTGACAAAAGATGTTTCCCTTAAACAAGCTATACGAATTAATTAACGTTTTTAGAGGTAGTAACGTCTCAGCTTGCCTAGGTAAGCTGCCTTACATAGCGCGGAGTCACAATTTTCACAGAATACGTCATACTGATGGATGGGGTATGCAAATTCTCGGTTCTATAGATAGCTTCATTCACCAGCTATTCTCGAGTGTTATTTCCCACATTTCCGCCGCGGTATGGGATCAGTTCATTTACCAAACGTACTGCAGATGTCATAAGCAGTGAAAGCTACGGGCGGGTCTGACCTAGTTGACGGTTGACCCGTCCTAGTTGACCCGTCCCATCTCGGGGGGTCTTCAACCGCCCACCCTCAGGTTTTTCGCGGACAGCGGACGAACGGCGCGCGGCAGCGCGCCCAAATTTGGCATACCTTTTCCCACACCAATTTGACATACTGATTAAAAAATGTTAGGTCAGGTCATCTAGGGTCAAGGAGTTAGTCAAGGTCAAGTGAGGTCACCTTTAAAAAAGTTCAACCAGTCGTCACGCTTTAACGGATACAGATATTTAATGAAACTTTCAACGTTTGCTTATCTTTACGGATGCAACAAAACGCATGAGTTGAATTTTTGTTTTTTCGTTTTTGACTACATATAAATTTTGCGTATTTGCCAAATTGAAGTTCAAATACAGGATTCTGGCTAAAGTAAGCATTTGTATTAGGGCAAGATGACTTCACACAACGTTTCTCGGTCTGCTCTACCCATTGGGAAAGTAAAATTGCAGAAAACTTGAAAACTCAAAATTTTTCAATAACAAAATGGGGGGGGGCCAAAAAATTATAGCCCTGGTCGATTTCGCTGTCCTTTTCCCATTCCAAATAAATCGTTTTTTTCATATATCCCCAAAATGAACTCCCCAGAGTGAAAAACATAATGCAAGTCGTGAAAAGTCGTGAAAATCTCTTGTGACGTCACTTTTGTCCCTGGTGACGTCACTTTTGGGGGAATTTTTGTTGGGGGATGGTGGACCCGGACCCTACTCATCGAGCGCTTTCCGATGACACCTCTTTCGTTTTCGTGCGATGCTTAGTTTTGATTTTAGAGGGGGTCTTCAACCGCCCCCCCCCCCCCCGAGACGGGGTGGGAGGATTTGACCGGAAAGATGAATCGGGTTAATACATCAATGTTGAAAACCCTCCATTTTTATTTCAGTGACCGAGAAGGGCAAGTTTTGTCATCCGACAGCACACATACGAAATGTTGGTACCATGTCATTTGCATGGCATTTGACTAGCATCGATAATATATTTTGTTTCATACGTATGCACTGATGTCGAAGGAAGTAATTAACCATGGCAGATATGCACTATGCCAGAAAAAAAATACTGTGGCAGCTGCAGACGTCCAGTGAGGTTAATGAGCAACGGGTAGTTAGATTAGGTTCGGCAATGCTCATATATCACACAAGTAAGGCAGCCGACGTCAGGATTCCCACCTACAATAAGTAAAGTCCCATGCAATTTGTGATACCCGATTTTTTATTTACAGCCTAATTATCAGGTGACGAACGCCATTTGCATCTATGCACCTGTGTGTGGCCCTATTCTTACCCCTCCCACCCCCAAAAAAAAAGAAGACAACAAACACGGAATCGATAGTCTAATCGCTAACTGGCTATGCAATTATTTGACTAGCTGATTTGCTGGTGCACTGTTCCGAGTGTTTACGCGATCTGGTCAGCCTCAGGTGGAGACGATGTCCCAGACGCGAGTTACATCCCCGCATCACGGAAACTGTTCCAGGCAAAAACGCCAGGACTGCCGACAAGTATGACCTTGGATCAGGTGTCGCAATCCAATCTCAGCTGACGTGTTCCACGTTCCCGCCATACCCCAAACCGAACGCAATTATAAGCCACGACTGTGCGCGGTGGCAGCTGGCGGTGGTATTGGCTTCACGTCCCGCTGAGCGCTACAGGTGACATAACGGCACCGATCTCTCGCCTCTCGCGCCACTTGGTCGGTAGCTAACCACACGCAAAAGCAGCAGGTGCGTACGTGGCTAATCAGCCATGTACGCACTCGCTGGTCGTCACGTACGCACGCACTTGGTACTGGTCGTCACCCAACACCTGTCGTGTGTGGGACCGGCCACTCGCTCCAGGTCACACGCCTGCTGACGGCGGCCAGCAGCTGGAGTTGCGCGGCCAGCAGCGCCACTGCTTCCCGCACGTCCACACACTCCAAATTACGTCCAGCGATGAGATGTACACGCCGTACAGTGCACTGATGTAAATTCAAACCCAGCTACCGCCGCACGTTTCATCAATCTTGATCTAATTAAATCAAACCATTTGCTTTCGAACTTTGATCCTACTCTCCCCAGATCACCGTGATGGACTTTACCAATATCCTTCGCACAGTATCGATCCATCCATCAATCCATCCCCCCTCTCCTCTCCCCTATATTCAATACTGTCTGCCCATCTGTGGAGAGGCAGCCGAACGTCACCTCAGTAAGGTTCAAAAGACGCTCCGTTTCGCTGCCAAACTGGTGACGAGTACACAGCCGGGGAAGTACGTCTCAGCAGCAACCACGTCTTGGGCATGGCACAGTGGGCGGACCTAGTCCCTGACACAGCACACTTGTCCTGTAAAGTACGCTCCCTTGGACACACCACACTTGTCTCCGAGTGTGATCGCCTGGACCTACCTTTACATAGCATGGCAGTAACGGCGCCCGCCCACCACACCTGGCAGTGTTTCTAACACGCCGCCACAGCCGAGCGGTTCCGGTGGACGCCGGAGCGTGGCATCTCCCATGGCACCAGCCCACCACACTGCCCAATGCGCTTCTGACACATGTCGAGGTCTGCTGCCGCCACAACAGGGCGGTTTAGACTCCACCGGAGAACGGCACCCCCTGCACGTGATACTAGCCATTACACAGCGTCATCTTCTCTTGAGAACCGCCGTGATCGATCAATCTGCCTCCGGCCTCCGCCTGCTCCTTGTTGGACTTTTCTAGCCTACCTTGACCCGCAAAAGGAAATGAAAAATGAAATGAAAATGAAAATGATGACTAGCGGCATCAAGTATGAGTGGCAACTTTCAATACTCTGGTAGGTTCGCCATGTCTATATTATGCACGTGTAATAAGCGAAGCGCATGTCGTCTGCTCTATTTCACTGCGCTGTGCCCGCTACGGGGGCACGCAATCCAGAGGTGACATGCTCGTCTCCCAACCAGGAGGCTGTGGGCTCCAGTCGCACGTGTTGCTGCTCTTCGGCCGCGGCCAGTCTACCTCAGATACTGACGACCACGCCGTCTGAGCGCAGGTACCGACGCATCAGAGGAACAGCCAGCCAGCCTCTACTGTACACATTGTGCCGTAGTGTGCCACTCGGACAACGGCACACACAGTGTGGACAATCCGTCAATATAGCAAAAATAAGGCAGTGAACATGGATCGACACCATGGTAATATCACGCTTCCATGAATGCGTCCAAATACAAGGTGGCGATAGCCGGCCCGTCATCGCCAAGTTACGCAGTGTTCAACCTAGTCGCTAAGGTTGTTCAGCGACGACAGCAAACTCCACCAATCTTTTGTTTATGTTCTGAAAATTGCATCCGATATTATACAGCGATTGCGCTGAACCACAAAATTAGTTCATTACACGTTTTTGTGTGCAGCTGGCTCACACTACCCTACGTTCTGAATTTCATGTTCAATTACGACCGTCATTCTCAGAAAATGGTGAACATGCATTTCGTAGCGTTGTTCATTTAACATGCAAACCGTGCCTCATACAATTGCATTGCCTAAACAGAGACATGCACAATTACCTTACCGCCCTGTGCAATTATATACTTCTTTGTTATTAGGAATAATTTGGACAAAACGACGTGGCATATTTCTAAGTCTCGCATTCTGTCATGATACGTCAACTTCTCCCGGCTTCCTGGATTTATTAATCTTGTTCGTGGGTATTTTTTGTCATGATTCGTCATCTTCCCCGGGCGTCCTGGATTTATTAATCTTATTTGCGCATAATGTTGTATCTCCTGACACGCTGCAATCCGTCAGTAGTGGTCGCTTCGTGGACTGGCCGGATCAGGGCGAGGGAGAAAAACGTACCGCTGGAGGACAGTGATACATTTATCCGGGAAATGGATGGAACTCACCACCTGACAAATATTCAAGGGACATACCTTCAAACACAATTTAAATATCCTACGCAAGGATGTAAGTGCGGTTTGTTGCACCTGTGTCGGTGACGACGGAGTATGCTGGAGGATTGTGTCGGTGAGGTGGAGCATACCGGAGCATTATGTCCGTGGCGGTGGAGTATATTTGGGGACCGTGTCGGTGACGATGGAGTATACTGGCGGTAGGTAGGATTGTGACGATAGTGTGTGACGGTTATGTATAATCATGGTGTATAATGGTGGTGTGTGACGGTGGTATGACGGTGGTATGACGGTGGTATGACGGTGGTGTGACGGTGGTGTGACGGTGGTGTGACGGTGGTTTGTGACGGTGGTTTGTGACGGTGGTTTGTGACGGTGGTATGTGACGGTGGTGTGTGACGGTGGCGTGAGACGTTGTGGTGTGACGGTGGTATGTGACGGTGGTATGTGACGGTGGTTTGTGACGGTGGCGTGTGACGGTGGTGTGACGGTGGTATGTGACGGTAGTGTGTGATGGTAGTATGTGACGGTGATGTGTGACGGTGATGTGTGATGGTGGTGTGTGACGGTGATGTGTGATGGTGGTATGTGACGGTGGTTTGTGACTGTGACGTGTGACGGTGATGTATGATTGTGATGTGTGACGGTGATGTGTGACGGTGATGTATGATTGTGACGTGTGACGGTGATATGTGACGTGGTATGTGACGGTGGTGTGTGACGGTGGTGTGTGACGGTGGTATGTGACGGTGGTGTGTGACGGTGGTGTGTGACGGTGGTGTGTGGCGGTAGTGTGACGGTGATGTGTGACGGTGATGTGTGACGGTGGTGTGTGACGGTGATGTGTGACGGTGGTGTGTGACGGTGGTGTGTGACGATGGCGTGTGACGGTGATGTATGATTGTGACGTGTGCCGGCGGGGTACACTAGGCGACTACCCACCAGCGGCGGTGTCGTCCCTCCTCTGCAGGCAGTCCCACAGGAGTGTGGAGTCGCCCAGCAGCAGGTGGTTGCTGGCGGCGGCCGCCTCGTTCAGCTGTGTCGAGAACGGACTGATGAGCAGCGGCGACGGTATCTGCAGCCGGTTGTTGTCGGGCGTCATCAGCTCGGACATGAGCGGCCGCAGCTCGGCCGGTACCAGCGACAGGTCGGCGCCGCTCGGCGGCCTGCTCACCTGCGGCACCAGGGAGATGATCGTCAGTGGTGCCGCGCACGTCACCAGACCGGCCACAGTGAGTCGGACACCACCCCATCCTCACCGCTGGGGTGGTGTCCGACCACCATCAGCTATGTGGTGGTGTCGGAGACCGCCATCAGCTCTGGGGTGGTGTCGGAGACCGCCCTCATCTCTGGGGTGGTGTCCGACCGCCATCAGCTCTGGGGTGGTGTCGGAGACCGCCCTCACCGCTGGGGTGGTGTCTGACCACCATCAGCGCTGTGGTGGTGTCGGAGACCGCCATCAGCTCTGGGGTGGTGTCCGACCGCCATCAGCTCTGGGGTGGTGTCGGAGACCGCCCTCACCGCTGGGGTGGTGTCCGACCACCATCAGCGCTGTGGTGGTGTCGGAGACCGCCATCAGCTTTGGGGTGGTGTCCGACCGCCATCAGCTCTGGGGTGGTGTCCGATCGCCATCAGCTCTGGGGTGGTGTCGGAGACCGCCATCAGCTCTGGGGTGGTGTCCGACCGCCATCAGCTCTATGGTGGTGTCAGAGACCGCCATCAGCTCTGGGGTGGTGTCGGAGACCGCCATCAGCTCTGGGGTGGTGTTGGACCATTCTCGGCTCTGAGGTGGTGTTGGACCATCCTCGACTTTGGGGTGGTGTCGGACCACCATCAGCTCTGGGGTGGTGTCGGAACACCCTCAGCCCTGTGGTGGTGTTGGACTGTCCTCGGCTCTGAGGTGGTGTCGGACCGCCCTAAGGCTAATTACTCTGTACGGCGAACAGCTGCAGTAGCGACGAACTATGCTGAATTACATCCAGATTATGGCAAGCCGAGCGAAACCCTTCCATCAATGGCCGCAGCAGGTGGGGACGCTGTCTCCGGGAAGCACTAATACCACCCTGCGCTAGTCGGCTTCCTCACATTCCCGTGTTGCCCGTGGAAAGCCTACTCAGAGCAAGCGCCGCTGATGGGACGTCCTAACAGTTTCACGTTTAAGCTGTCACAGTTCAACTTCAGAACAGCAGGCTGTTCACTGTTGAAAACAGCCCGTTCCACGTACGCGGGCGGAGGGCTTAATGTCCTCCAGAGTGCACCTGCAAGGCCGCACGTGGCTACCGTCGGAGGAGATGGCTCTTTTCAGTAGACCTCACACGGATTGCAGTCGTCCCACGACTCAGTTCTCGGCAGCCTTCGTTAGGTCTGTGCGGCGAGGCAACGCTCATTCGGTTGGTCATCGAAATGAAGTCGGACTGGTTATAAATTGCTAACATGCGCCGTCTTTCTGGTCAGAATCCTCACACCCCGGTCTCAGGGAGGAATTTGATACCCCCACCCAATTGCCAAACTAGACACTGCGCGAAACCGAATGATGTCATCGAAAAGCGCTCGTCGAGTGTCCGATACCACCCCAAATTTGTCTTTAAAAGTGACGTCACTAGGGCAGTGATAAATGATTCGTGAAATAGGGTGCAATATACCACTTTCTAAACACTCATTCGATATCCTTCTCCAAGAAGTATTGGTTGGTTGGTTATTGCGGTTTAGGAGCGCATCGACAGCGTCGGTCATGTAGCGCCCATATCTTGTGATGGTACCAAGCTCCAGATAATTCCGTGCACAGATACCTCCAAGAAGTATTGACATTCTGCTCCTTGATGCATGCTCATGAAGTATTCGCGTCTCCTTTCTTACAGAATCTCGTTTACAAGTGGCATGTGCATGCTTTTGACAAGGAATGACAACGGTGAAATAATGATTTATAATTAGATGTTACATGTCGAAACGAGTACGGTAGGATGTCGAAATCTCCATGGAAGTATGTTATTTATAATCGCGTAAGTCCTGCAAACACACTTTTGAGATAATTGCGTACTGTTCCCTTTTTGCGCGCTGTGAAAGGCACCTTATCTGGAGATACCGATATCAACAATAACGATGCAAACACCCATGCTATAAACTGGCAATGTATAACATAGCACACCATAGATAATCCCTTCACCTGAAATTGTGGTTCAGAGTGTCTTAATCAAGATTTAAATCCGTTATGGCTAGCAAAACCGTGATATTTGTGAACTGGATACAGTTAGAAACAATGCACGCAAACTTCACAAGCATGCACCAAGAAGCATGATGGCAATGCTTCTTTGTGAAGGATGTCGATTCGGTGTTCATTAAGTGGCATATTCCACCCTATTTCGCGAATAATGCATCACTGAGGAACGGTGATAAGAGAGTATTTGTAAATACAATTTCAGGTAACAGGATTACCTATAATGTGACATGGCACACAACAACAGTTTATAGAAGTAGACATTATTCTCCCTATCCAGAATATAGCTCTTCTCACATTATGCATCTCAAAACAAATGACAAAGGTACTGTCATAGGTACCTACCCCATTGGCTTAAATTTGAGTTCGAAAGATATCAAAAGCATTTTAAAGATCACTAATTCAATGGGTAATTTCCACATCCTACTGTGCTCGTTTTGACATCTCCCACCTAACGGAAAAAAACATTATTTTAACCCTGCACTAGGGGGTCTATGACATCAGGACTGATATCACGTTTTGGCTATGGGGAGTTCATTTTTTAATTTAAAAAAATATGTGGAATCGGAAAAGGAAGGTGAGATCGACCAGTTTCAAAATGTCTGTCCATCCAAAAAGTAACATTTTATTCTTTTGAGACTTTCAACATATTGCGTTTGCAATTTTCTTGATGTGATATTTTATAATGAATAGAGCGGGCCGATAAACGTTGCTTTAAGCCAACTTGCACTGATAAAAAGTGAATACTTTGGCCAGGATGTTCGATTTTAGCCCTAATGGATAAACATGGAAAACCAACAAGTAATCAAAAACGAAAACGTTCATACATTCCTCTGGTTCGTTTTGATTTTATTTGGATTCGATGGATCCGTAAAGAATTTGACCTTGACTAACTCATCGACCTGACCTCCTGACTGACCTCATGACCTGACCTCATATTTCCATGCACCTCCATACCTTGGGGGGTATAAAATGACCCCCACGATTAATGACGCCAATAGGCGAGCGGTTACATAATATGTAGCCCTAGGGAAGCAGGATGAAGTGAATTGCCCGGAGCAACGAGTTGTCAAAATCTGCGTTACAGTTAGCATGGATGTTTAGCAGTGGGGTAAAGCGGATGGCAAGCCATGCACGGAACAGTTTCGCCTATGAACAGTGTGTGACCAACATGAAACGCCAAGCAGAACACCACATTATTTAGAATAAATAAACCGGACAACTTGTCAAAGTTGAACTTATGCAGTAAGGCCGTACATCGTCTCAACATGCTCAGTTAAATTCTGGTATTGTTTCCAGTATTTAGGTATCCAGAATGGATATGCTCGAACAGTAAGCGGCATTTTAATGGACAACTGAAAACGCGTTACTTCCAAAGGACGTGAACGAACGATTTCAATACTGACAACGTCGGGGTGTGTCCTCAAGCTCGCCACCCCCACTTACGCCCGGAGAATGCACTCCACTGGTTCGCCAGTGTATCTGCACCTGCACTCTAGTGGGTCGGTTTGCACAATGTGTATGTTAAGAGTGAAAAGTCGGCCACCAGTCCTGGTCAACCGTAGAGCTTCTCGGATGAAGCGGAACACTGAACATAGCAGCTGGCGTCTCGACTCGGAAACCATCAACCACAAGTCCCACAAGTCAGTCCCACCCCTCCCGTCCAAAACACGTCCACCCATTGTTACTTCTTGGTGACCTATAAGTGTCGCGTTCCTTTTGGTGGGGTGCCAGGGTGTGTGATCTGGAATGCCGTGCGAGTGCTCACCATTTTATGTGATAAAGTGTGGCCCTTACGAGATCTCAAATACTTGCAGACGACTTGAAGGTGTATATTAGCCAATTGGTGATATCCCAAGTGCCTGGTGCTGGTTATCCCAAAATAAGCCATTTGTAGCTGATCAGCTGAGAACAGTCACACTAGAGACGAACGCAATAAAAATTGTTACAATGGTGATTCATGTGTGACTGTAAGGATGCCTTCTGGCCTAAGGATAGTAAGTTGGAACTATGCACTTTCTTTCACAGCACTCACTATGATCCAAGAGAAACTATGTACCCTTAATGTATGAAAAAGTTGAAAAAGGTATTGAGCAAGGTATTCTGTATTTTATTAAAAGCGTGCACTATTGTGTAGGAATGGTATTTATTGACTATCATATACAGAAGCACACGCACTTCAATATATAGGGTTTCTGGACATTATGCACTCCCACATTTTAGCAAACCCCAAAAAAAACACAACACCAACAGCAAGCCCACTCTGAGTCCCAGACTAAAACGTGAAAATCCAGCACGCCCCCCCCCTTTCCCCAGTAAAAAAAGACTGGCAAAAAATGCACGGTAATGCTCAGACTAGCTGGACATCAGCACCTCACTCACCGTTTCAGGTAGTACATCCTTATTAGCGAGACGGCGCACGTGGTCGCTACACCAGAGCCATCTTTTGTGGCGCGAGAGAGTTATCGATTTCATCAAGGCCGCCAGGTGATGCATCAGCGCTAGCAGTCGGCGACCGTCGCTGTTGCTCGGTCTGGGAGGTACCTATGAATACATGAACACAATGACAGACTTACGTCAACACCATGGGTGAGAGTTTGATATTGCATTGGCAAAACAAGTCAGGAAGTGTGTGTGCGATTGTGGTTTTAGGGCGCATCGACCATGGTAGATCATTTAGCGCCCAACAATTCAAGAAATTTGTCGCCGAATTAGAGTGGGAACGTACCCAGGGAGAGATCGAAATAATACAATATTGCACCAGGTCGCATGGGTAAGCAATGATCAGACTATACGAAACAGCTTAGATCTCAATTAATCAGCGAACAACGCTTGAAAATGATGACGTCACTGAATTTCGCAGGGCCAGGCTGTGTTGCGCAGACAATGGTGGCAACGTCCTAGACACCCCAGAGCTGCCAGGTGGAAAACATTTTCGGCACTGATCATGTGGACACTTCGTGAATACTACATTTTCACGTTGGCTACGTCATATATATTGTATACACCTTGACGCTGGTGGTGATATTAGTTCCTAAGTAAAGTGCATAAATCGTGCATCGTGCATGAAGTGAATATAATTCGTGTATTACAGCAGCCCGCAGTCGAGGGGTATTCCCTGGTAAGACTCGCAACTTTCGAAAGGGAAACGAGGGCGCAAGGTGCCAATGGATGGTGAAATGAAATCTTCGTTGCGCGCTGACCATGTTCGGTGACGATGAATGCGAATAGCAAACATAGTTACAAGAATTGCCGGTGTACCGTCTCGTCAACCAAACACACACCGGGCGAAACACGCCGTCCGATGCCAGACAGCGGCCGTAATATCCCCGCTGTAGGGCGCGGAGACGGTACTGTGACGAGGTGACACGGGACGCGGAGACGGTACTGTGACGAGCTGACACGGGACGCGGAGACAGTACTGTGACCAGCTGACACGGGACGCGGATTCACTAACGGACGCGGAGACGGTACTGTGACCAGCTGACACGGGACGAGGGTACTGTGACGAGCTGACACGGGACGCGGAGACGGTACTGTGACGAGCTGACACGGGACGCGGAGACGGTACTGTGACGAGCTGACACGGGACGCGGAGACGGTACTGTGACCAGCTGACACGGGCGGAGACGGTACTGTGACGAGCTGACACGGGACGCGGAGACGGTACTGTGACGAGCTGACACGGGACGCGGAGACGGTACTGTGACGAGCTGACACGGGACGCGGAGACGGTACTGTGACCAGCTGACACGGGACGCGGAGACGGTACTGTGACGAGCTGACACGGGACGCGGAGACGGTACTGTGACCAGCTGACACGGGACGCGGAGACGGTACTGTGACCAGCTGACACGGGGCGGGAGACGGTACTGTGACGAGCTGACACGGGGCGCGGAGACGGTACTGTGACGAGCTGACACGGGACGCGGAGACGGTACTGTGACCAGCTGGGAACGGTACTGTGACCACGGAGGACACGGGGCGCGGAGACGGTACTGTGACGAGCTGACACGGGACGCGGAGACGGTACTGTGACCAGCTGACACGGGGCGCGGAGACGGGTACTGTGACGAGCTGACACGGGACGCGGAGACGGTACTGTGACGAGCTGACACGGGACGCGGAGACGGTACTGTGACCAGCTGACACGGGACGCGGAAGACGCGGAGACGGTACTGTGACCAGCTGACACGGGACGCGGAGACAGTACTGTGACCAGCTGACACGGGACGCGGAGACGGTACTGTGACCAGCTGACACGGGACGCGGAGACGGTACTGTGACCAGCTGACACGGGACGCGGAGACGGTACTGTGACCAGCTGACACGGGACGCGGAGACGGTACTGTGACCAGCTGACACGGGACGCGGAGACGGTACTGTGACCAGCTGACACGGGACGCGGAGACGGTACTGTGACCAGCTGACACGGGGCGTGGAGACGGTACTGTGACCAGCTGACATGGGACGCGGAGACGGTACTGTGACCAGCTGACACGGGGCGCGGAGACGGTACTGTGACGAGCTGACACGGGACGCGGAGACGGTACTGTGACACGGGACGTGGAGACGGTACTGTGACACGGGACGCAGGAGACGGTACTGTGACACGGGACGTGGAGACGGTACTGTGACCAGCTGACATGGGACGCGGAGACGGTACTGTGACGAGCTGACACGGGACGCGGAGACGGTACTGTGACGAGCTGACACGGGACGCGGAGACGGTACTGTGACCAGCTGACACGGGACGCGTGGAGACGGTACTGTGACCAGCTGACACGGGACGCGGAGACGGTACTGTGACCAGCTGACACGGGACGCCGAGACGGTACTGTGACCAGCTGACACGGGACGCGGAGACGGTACTGTGACCAGCTGACACGGGACGCGGAGACGGTACTGTGACCAGCTGACACCGGACGCGGAGACGGTACTGTGACCAGCTGACACGAAGCGTGGAGACGGTACTGTGACCAGCTGACACGGGACGCGGAGACGGTACTGTGACCAGCTGACACGGGGCGAGGAGACGGTACTGTGACGAGCTGACACGGGACGCGGAGACGGTACTGTGACCAGCTGACACGGGACGCGGAGACGGTACTGTGACCAGCTGACACGAAGCGTGGAGACGGTACTGTGACCAGCTGACACGGGACGCGGAGACGGTACTGTGACCAGCTGACACGGGACGCGGAGACGGTACTGTGACCAGCTGACACGGGACGCGGAGACGGTACTGTGACCAGCTGACACGGGACGCGGAGACGGTACTGTGACGAGCTGACACGGGACGCGGAGACGGTACTGTGACGAGCTGACACGGGACGCGGAGACGGTACTGTGACCAGCTGACACGGGACGCGGAGACGGTACTGTGACCAGCTGACACGGGACGAGGAGACGGTACTGTGACACGGGACGCAGGAGACGGTACTGTGACCAGCTGACACGGGGCGCGGAGACGGTACTGTGACGAGCTGACACGGGACGCGGAGACGGTACTCGGCGGCGAGGGGTCGCCGGGCTGTCAGCTCACCTTGCCGGACGCCAGACAGGCGAGGTGGCGGTACACGCCGGCCAGTGAGTCGCGACCCTGCTCCGTCGCCAGTCCGTCCTCCTCGGCGGCAGCCAGACGCAGCGGCACAGAGAGACCGGCCGCATCCGCCAGCTGCACCTGGAGCAGCACGGTTACATTAACAGCGTCGGGAGCAGCACGGTTACATTAACAGCGTCAGGAGCAGCACGGTTACATTAACAGCGTCGGGAGCAGCACGGTTACATTAACAGCGTCGGGAGCAGCACGGTTACATTAACAGCGTCAGGAGCAGCACGGTTACATTAACAGCGTCGGGAGCAGCACGGTTACATTAACAGCGTCAGGAGCAGCACGGTTACATTAACAGCGTCGGGAGCAGCACGGTTACATTAACAGCGTCAGGAGCAGCACGGTTACATTAACAGCGTCAGGAGCAGCACGGTTACATTAACAGCGTCAGGAGCAGCACGGTTACATTAACAGCGTCAGGAGCAGCACGGTTACATTAACAGCGTCAGGAGCAGCACGGTTACATTAACAGCGTCAGGAGCAGCACGGTTACATTAACAGCGTCAGGAGCAGCACGGTTACATTAACAGCGTCAGGAGCAGCACGGTCACCTTAACAGTGGCAGGTGCAGCACGGTCACATTAACAACGTCAAGTGCAGCATGACACCTTTGACACAACGGCTTTCCGTCACCGCTCAAAAAGTACCTGTGGGCTATTCGCCAGCGGCATAATACCACCTCGTTGCGGGTAATGCTATGTAATATTGATGACCACTCATCAAGGCGGTGCTCAACTCTCCTCAACTTATCATCAGTTATGGACTCCTAGCTGGCCTGCTATTTCTATATAACGGCACTCTTAATGTCTTGGAAAAAGTATCTCGCATGGGGATGGATACATCGAATAGGTGGACATTGAGCGGCGCGCTTCGCTGCAGAATCTGCAGTCTCATTTCCGCCGATTCCCACGTGGCTTGGAAGCTGACAGAATGCTACCTTCATACCTGTCGTAGTGATCGCCGATCGCAATAAAGTACAGGGCTTTGTTGATTGCAACCAGCTCCGATGTGTGCACCGTTGCACTTGCCGCAAGAGAAAACGTTCGAGCTGCAGTGTCCGTCACAAAGGCAATGCCAACACCGGTGCCCGTTATTTAACCAGCCGTATTAGTTGACGTGTGGTCTGCAAGTAGACTGGTGCCTCGGACCTGACAATGTAGACACAGGCTACAACACCACCTCGGTGCACATATGAACGTGATTTATAATCACGAAGAAGTCGAGGATTGATAGTTCCGACTGGCTGTAAAACTTGTATTACTTATTGGTGTATGTATTACATGTCGTGAGATGATTCCAATGGCACAACGGCTATTCTGCACCTCGCGTTAAATATATGAAACATATGGGTCAATGAGACACATTCATACAAATAGATCGGATATACACTGACTGGATATTTGTTCCTCAACTGGGTACCCGTGACTATTTGCTTTTCCATCCGCTTTATTTTCCAATCCTCTTTCACCTCGTTTACCCCGACACTCGGCGTGGACTTTGCACACTTTTGAACATGAACAATGTTGTTAAATGCTACTATTTTTCTGCACATGAACACAGTGCAGCACGCATTGACCACGATCCATGCAGCACTGATCAATGTGTCAGGCCTACCGAATGGCCTCGTTTTACCAGCTGACAGAACTGGAGCAGTTTCACACAGCACACTTGCAGAGACTGACCGCACTTGGAGACGTGCGCTCGATGTGTTTCAGCCAGCCATCGAGGGGCGACGACACCGGCGACTCCAACAGCTGACGCTTCAGCAGCGACCGCAGGCGACGGTCGATCTGGGGTCAGCCGACAGAAGAAAATTAGACAAGGTGAGGGCTCCGAAGTCACCACGCCAGATGGGACAAGATCGCGAGGTCAAGAGATGGGACACGTCATGAGACGGTGGAGGTGGTGGTTGTGACTTTACGACGCACTCGGCAGCTGAAGCCATGTGGCGTCACCTGCCACTCACCCTGGGAGGAAGGGTGGGCACCGCGAGGAACCAAACCCCGTACCCTTGGCTTACCAGACGCTCAGTTTAGCCACTGAGCTACCAATTCCACGTCATAAGACGGGTGAAGTCACGGAAGGACTGGTTAGATGACAAGAAAATAGTGAGAGGTGGATGGGAAGATGGCGGCAAGGATCGCTGGGGCAGCTGCCCTATACCCGTGAATGGTCAGCGATGTTCCTGAATTTACGGTAGCCAGCGGCGGCGCAATGTTAAAATACTAGCTTTTCGTCAGGTGTGAGATGTCGAAACCAGTACAGCATAATGTCGAACTTGACCATCGAACCGACATCGCTTCGAATATCAAGTTCTTGGTTGGTTGGTTATTGGTTTTTACGACACGTCAGCCGTTGAGTCATGCAGCGTCGCAAATCTCTCACGCCGATTGGCCACGTGAGAGGAGTGGCAACAGGTGAGGCTCGAACCAACAACCTTTCGATTGTGAGATGGTAAACTCACCCCTAGGGTGAGTTTCCCAGGATAGGGAAATATAGGGATACCTATATAAACGAGAACGATACAGATGCTTATGCCATCAAGTAACATTGTACATCATTTTATCGCGTCAATTTATCATCCCTTTACTTGAAATTGCGGTATAAGATATTCGTGTATCACAATCCGTCAGTGTGAACAAAACCATGTAATTTAAAAATGATGACTCTTTGAAATGTGATATGAACACTTCGTACACACATAAAGAAACACGATGTCGACGATTTTTGGTAGGTCGATTCGGTGTTTACAAAGTGGTACATACAACAAAGTGTCGCAAAGTGGTAAGTGGCAAATTACACCCTACTTTACGAATAATTGATTGTTGCGGCGTCATTTGATCTTATCGGAGCAAGGCCTGTCGGTCAGCGACGCCAGACCGGTCAGGGGTCAGTGATGACCATGACCTGCTGATGGTCAGCGGTGTCATCTGACCTGGCCGGAGGGAAGGGTTGTCGGCCAGCGATACAAGACTAATCGTTGGTCAGTAGTTTTCTTACCTGTATGGCACTGCGTGTGCCAATGACAGCGGAGAGTCGCTCCATGTCGCTCGTGCCATGTTTCTTGACGGCTTCGAGGAGAGCAGAGATCTCCTTCTCGCTCCAAGGACTATAGCCAGCATCCAGTGTGCTGAAATGCAGCACACAAATTGCGTCGTTCGGCATGACAAAATTAGATGGTGGGCACGTGCTCAAGCCACAGGCTCAATCCTGCCACGGTCATGTTCGACGTGTTTTTGTTTTGTTTTTGTTGGTAAGAAATGCAAATGTATGCAAGATTTATCCGCCAAGGTAGCTCAGTTGGTTACAGCGCTGGACTGCACTGGTCTCCCCTGTCCTGGCGACACAGGTTTCGAGTCGCTTCGCGCGCTCGCATTTAGCCCCCGGCTAGGAGGGTCAGTTGGCAGCTAGCCCCATAAAGCAGGTGACGAGCTACCGGGCGGCCCTGTCGGTGCATGGACGGCACGTTAAACTTTCGGTCTAAATTCTGCCGTTTAACTGGAATTCACGGATCGGGTGGTGGAGCCAACGTTCACGTAGCAAGCTTTGCTTAGGAATAGACCCCTGGTTCCTTAAGTCACCCCAGCAACAACTCGGATTAATTTTTAAAGGTATGCCATGTAACATATAACGTAAAGGTATGCAAATCACTATAAAATCGTTCACTATGACTTACGAATTGCCTGATTCCGGGCACATTTTGCAGCCTTGTCATGCGACGGTTGCCACTATGACACTATTTGGGGCCCAGTTGACAGAGCAGCGGGATGACGAGTGTAGCTAAAGCGTGCCACGACGCCAACTCAATAGAGGCAGACGTGATGGTCGATTGGAGTTTAGGGGCGCATCGACATCAATATATACAGACGCGTCTTTACTCCTGGTCAAGGAATGATCACCAATAGGATGGTTAGTTATTCGTTTTAGGGCATATCGCCGTTGAATCTTGTAGCTTCGTCAATCTCTCACGCCGATTGGACGCGATCGAAGAGTAGTGGCACAGGTGAGACTCGAACCCATAATGTTACGATTATGAGCCGGGCAACTTGCCCCTAGACTACTCGTCGCCAACCACCAATAGGAGCTTACGTTAGACTAGTTAGCTTACGTTAGGTCAAGCTAAGCTGTGCTATCTTGTGGCAGCAGTTGGGTACTAGCAGATTGCACTATTCTGTGCACATACTTTCTTCCAGTTAGAGCTGCGAACTAAGCATCAAATAAAGGCTGATATCCTTAACAATTTGTTGATATTCCGTTCGACGTTGTGACTTGCGTGATTGAGTCAGGTCAGATCGTTATGTCAGCCGTGATATATAGCAATGAGCAAACGGTTGCAATTCACGAATATGGAGCTCCGCCGAAAAAAAATGCAATCGAATTTATAGCATAAAATGTCCCCAGATGCTTTTTTTGATCAAGCGACGTGCCATGTCGATCATTTTCAATTGCCCCTTGGAAAGATAAATATGGCTACATGATGTGAAAACATTGCATAACAGTCTAGACACATTTGCAAGGGGAAAGTGGCAATAATAAAAACTGTATTTCTATCCAAACCGAACAAACACGCCTTAAGATATAAAGTCGGTGTTAAGTGATCGGTGATGCCAGTTGTATTGCTCGGTGACCTTCTGTAACCTAACCAATATTTGGCCAAAAGTTCCAAAGAGAACCATCAGTCATGCCGATGTTGGCGCGCTACGGTGCAAGACAATTGGTAGCCAGCAAATAAACCATCTAGCTGCAGTAAATGACAGTGGTTCAAGATAGACGATTAGAAAAAACACAGCAGACTTTTGTGCTGTAACTCATGTCACCAGAAAACGCATATAAATACATTGGTACTCTGAAAAGATGACTGTGACTAGGATTGTGCCCCAAACAACCTCATACAGGCACACTCTGAATGGGCCTCATTTCATACTGAGAATTTGATGGTAATGGCTTCGGTAGCAAGCTTCCATTTGGTTATTTGGGCTTAGGGGCGCTTCGACTGCTTCGGTCATACAGTGGTAGCAAGCTTCCAATTACTACTGGATCAAGAGTAGTTTTGCCAATGAATCTGACCAGTTTGTAATGACTAATAAAATGAGCAGGAGTGTTACTAGGTGCTTCTACACAACACACAAGCACAGCTGACATGACGACGAACTGGTTACATGGCTTAAAACTTGCCTTGTGCATTGGCAGACTGAGTGAGATAAATGAGCCCATATTACAGACAAAATATCTCCAAATCAAGTTGCTGTGTCACAACAGAGGTGCATAAAGGGAATCAAGAAAAAAAAAACATACGAAATTGGAGCACATCACATTCACTTGGGCACACTCATTAGTCACGACAGCTAACATTTTAATGAAAACAAGCTGTAGCTTTGTGACTGTCTACTAAAACAACACGAGCTCACCCATTCTGTCCTGCTTGATGTTTCTTTGGTGTAGACAAAGCTGTTCGATTTCTGAGTTTGGGCATATTGACTGCTGACAAAATATTGCTGCATGAGCATATGGAAAAATTGCATCAGCACACCATAAGTCTGGAGCTACAGCTGTTTTTCTTGCTTCCAATGTTGTAGAACATGATCAATCTGAGAAGTTGGAAGAGAACAATCAAAATGAAAACAGTTCATTCTTTAAAACATCCCAGTCACACACATTATCAGGGGAGAATACAACGAGAGGGGCTGTTTAGATGTCTAGAAATCGAAGGCCACCACCGGGCGATTTGCGTACGAGGAACTCTCACATATGGATCAGCACCTGAGAAGCGTTGGCTGGGTATTAGATTACTGGCGAGAGCCGGTATTGGAGCACAGCTTATTTAATACTGGATAATGTAGGTGGTGATTGAGTGGCATTTTGGAAATACTTGAAGGTAAGCACACATTTATTTATTTATTTATTTAACAATACATGTCCTCCACGTGCAGTGGCTGTTACGGACAGTCTGGGCTGAACTCACAGATATTTACAAAGAAAGGATAGATGTGTGGTCAATAGTGGGAGCAGATGCGCAACAAACATTCGTACAACATAATACAATATCCATATCACTTTCCGCACTGCATACACCGTACTTGCGACACGAGCTATACACGAGTGGCTTGTATAAGTGATAGGAAAGCGATGGCCTAAAGGTGACTTCGTGGTGTACACATATCCATGTTGTAAGTTTTTTGTGGGACTAGTGTTGTTCGTGGAGATACGCTAGTGCATGTTTCTTGAAGTTAGACAGCCTCGATGTTTTAGTTTCAGTAGGAAGTTTGTTGTAGTGGAAGACAGACGAGTAGAGACAGTTGGAGATGTGAAGGTATAGCTTGAATCTCTCATATTTCTGTAAGACGTATCTGCATCCGCCAATCTTGTTGGAATGTGCATACTTTCAGCTTCAACATCGAAACACGTGTAAAGTGCACACGTAGGGGCTATGTCCGATTTCTCGGGCCTGGTGATCAGAGAACTACCTGATGATACGAAATGAGGCCGGGGTAGGGCAGTACAGCGGACTCAGAGTGGGGCCGCTGGGACATGCCCTCAAGATGACATGATATCAGTGATAAATTATTCATGAAATAGGGTGGAATATACCACTTTCTGAACATCGAATTAACATCCTTGTCCAAGAAGAATCGACATCCTGGTCCTTTATGCATGCTTATGAAATCCTCATGTTTCCTTTCTAACAATATGTTGTTTATAAGTATCATGTTCATGCCCTCAATAAGGAATGGTGATACACGAACATTTCGCAACACAATTTCAGGTCAAGGGATTATCTGTGATGCAATAATATGACATGCAATACCAGTTTGTAGCAGAGGTATTATTATCTAGATACAGAATATAGCTCTTCCTAAAATACGAATCAGGTACAGTCATAAATGCTTAAACCATTGGTTCAAATTGGAGTCTGAAAGACATTAAAAGCACTTTAAATGACATTATTCCATGTCATATTTCACACCTAACGAAAAACCAATATTTGAACCCTGCATGATATGGAGCAAAACTGACCTAGATTCCCAATTTCCAGGAAAACCAGAAACATTTAACGAGGCTGATGTTGCTTCAAGCTATCTAAATCCGTTTTATACTAATGGTCAATATTTTGTTGGCTCCCAGTCAACTTAGGACCGACCCACTGGCTCTGCCGCCGCGGGGTTATGGATTTTCCAAACATGACTGTGTACCATGAATGTTCAACTTCCAAAATATGATTCAGGGCACACCAATCACGTTTTCCCCCCCCCCCATCCCTCGTATTTCGAACGTCCCTGCCCCACCCAAAAGAATGTGTCTGAGTAGCATAAAATTAAGGTCTTGTATTGAACGACATTGTTATTTCTTATTCAAAAGACAACCTCCGACAACACTCAGACACCATCTGAGTGCTTGGTACCTAAAGCCCCATTGGTGACCATCTTGACCCAGAAAGACACCATCTGAGTGTTGGGCATCTAAAGCCAAATTGGTGACCATTTTGACGGCGAACGAAAACGGCGGCCATGCTGGCTGTGACGTTAAGCGCCGGACATTAGCTGTGGTACACATGACAGTTGTAGAGTAGATGTATTGAGGGATGTGCAAGCATACGTTACCATGGGTGTCATGGGGCACTCAACTCAAGTGCTCAGAGTGCTGCAGAGTCTTTTTGTGGTCAGAGGGGACTACCTTCCCATGGGGTTAAATGCTTTTGGTACCTCCCACCATATCCACATTGAAGAGTTATAGCAGCCCATCTGGGTTCACCTCATTAAATGAAGATAATATAAGAAGAGAAAGATAGGCAAACTCCTACAGCATGGGCATCGATTTGTATACAGTTGATTGAGCCCTGTTCTCCGCCTCCATCACAATGATTTTCACTTTTAACATGGGACACTTGGGGCTCCCAATCCATTTTGGCCCACATATTGCATCCATGTTCTATTATCATCAATATTTTTTCAAAGCAATGACCATCCCTGCCCATAATCAATGATATATCCTGAGTTCCAAAGAAACTGAAGTATTCATTGTGATTGTGATTACCATGGCCAGTCTATTCAGTGTCACATGTCATTCTCAAACCATTGCCAGCTATGGATGTCAGTAACAAAATTCCACATTTATAAGCACGATTTAAGATGCCTGATAGCATCAATCCCCCTCTATTGCACAACTTAGAATTAAAAAATAATATTATTGGACATAAATAATGATATCTGGAATACTTCTAAATACATTCAATGAGGAAGTAATTTATTATTGCATTCCAATGGATGCTAGCATAAATCTGACAAACTGCAAAATGGGCCACTTCATGGCAGGAAACCTTAAATTTGATACATTTTCTTATGCATTGCGTGAAATGAAATGTACGACCCGCAATATACCAGGAGGTGCTGGGTTTACTCAACATCAAAAGTAGCATTAGGGATCATGTTATATTACTTGAGTAATAAAACTTCAGCATTAGGGATCATGCTATATTACTTGAGTAATATAGCATGATCCCTAACACTACTTTTGATGTTGAGTAAACCCAGCACCTCCTGGTATATTGAGGGTCGTACATTTCGTCTCACACAATGTCTAAAACCCAGGAGCACCTATGAGCCATTCTTTGTTGTATTAAACATTTTCTTATGGCTGGAATAAATATTTTATGGCATGACCACACTATTATTAACACTTCACCAACTCAACTTCATTTGTCTTCAGTACCAGATTTGCAGGACTAACTAAATGATCACAATGGCTCCATTTCTATGACACTGGCAAATCCATATTTCCTTACCAATCGATTTCTGAAGTCATGGAAGTGCCATCATCAGCTAACTAGATTGGATTTCCAAATTTAGATTTAGATTTAGAAGGAAGATTTCCTGGGGAAATCTTGATTTCCCAGAAGTTGGAAGCACATGATAGCATTCACTGTGCATCCTTTTCCTGCTTTCCATCATCAGCACCAACATCATTTTTTTAAGGTTTTTGGTGTAGGGTGACCAGGTTTACACAGAATAAAGGTTAAAAATAATTTTGTGATAAGAAAGTTTGGAGAGATCTTATGGTAGGCTGCAGTCAACAGCTTCAAAAAAGTTAATTTTGCCTGATGATTGTTGGTTTTACAACACAGCAACCGTTAAGTCATATAGTGTCACCAATCTCACGCTGATTGGTTGTGGGCGAAGAGTACCGGAAGGTGAGACCCGAACGCACAGCCTTTTGACTGTGAGATGAACAACTTACCCCTAGACTACTCATCCCATTAATTTTGCCTGGTATTAGAAGAAGTGTTGTTTAATAACCAGGGAATTCTGTTGAAGCCCATTTTGCCCACAGCAGGAGACCAAGGCCATAAACATTGGCAGAACACTTCTTCCCTATTAACAAACATTTCACTTTTAGCATACCAATTTGTTGTTCCAGAACCATACAAGCCACCGCATGTTTGGAGTGCAACAAGCATGCATAGGCCATGAGTTTGTTTGTGGTAGGGAAACTACTACTTTGTCGGCTAGATCAGCTTGTTGATCTTCATGTGTATCTGGAAGTAGGGGAATGGGGCTGCTGAACACTTAAGACATCATGCAATAAACAGTTCTACTGCTGCTTCTCCATGGCCAGACCAGAAATTGTAAAGTGTTTACTGAGCACAGAAATGAGCAAACAATCCATATTCATACAGTTCCTTTTTATTAAAATTACCTAACCACACACAAAGAGCAACTTTAAAACAGTTAACTATTTCGTAGTGCCATACTCCGAACGCGAAAATGTGGTTGTGAATGATTACGAAGACTAGGTGACTAGTTTCCCGAACACCTTAATGAATTGAACATATGCCCTACGGAAATGTTTTACTAAACGACGAAAGTTAATTTTATGTTTCCATGGAATTTTCCAATCATAATTCACGATAAACTTATTTACCCCACACTCGTACGACGCAGCCCACACGGATGTGGTCAGTGCCATACGTTTTTAGGTATTGAAGGAAAATGTCGCATATGCGCCGCAACTGTCAGCAAATATAGTATTGCCAACTAAATCTGGATTCTGAAATCCTACATGTAATCCTGATTTCCTCGCGAATGGTCATCATGACAATTTTTAGTTAAATATTGGTTCATAAATATTTCACTCAACACTTCACTTCAATACTCATCTTTCGTGGACGACATAGCAATTTTGACAACATCACAATGCTAGCTTAAACTGAAAAAGCAGTCAAGCAGGACTAGACCACATTACAAAGTGGTCCAAAACTTGGGGCTTCCCCATGTCCGCAGAAAAGTCGGCCACCGTCACATGCAGTCGTCTCCGTCCCACACCGAAAACTTTACTTAAAATCGATGGCAAAGCCATCGAGCATGTGAAATTCTTTGTTCTTAGGAGTGCACTTATACGGAAAACTCAGTTTCAACACCCACATCACCGCCATCACGAAGCGATGCGCAAAGCGCGTCAACGTAATACGTGCACTTGCAGGCACAGATTGGGGAGGAGACAGGAAAACACAACTGCAACTGTATACATCAAGCATACGACCCATCCTAGAATACAATAGCATCATTTTTGCCACAATTTCAGAAAGTCGCCAAAAATTAGGAGTCGTCCAAAACAGCTGCATCAGAGCAGCCACAGATGCCCTTGGCACCACACCAGTCTTCTAGTAGCGAAAGCCAGTCTTCTAGTAGACTTGAACACGCCCTCGCTCCACCACAGGAGATGTACCGCAACACAATAGATGTACCGCTACCACATCAAAATAAAATCCATTAACAATCATCCGGCACAGCGCTGCTTCATGCCTGACAGATACGACAAGAACCGATTTGCGCGCAAACTTCCAACATATAGACATTTCAAATTGCCACGGCTCTCTCAGATCTTAGCCTCATAATGTCACCCACTGCAGCTCGACCGCCCGCTATGCCATTCTGGACTTTCAGTCAACCAAAGGTCGAGCGCTTGTTCTCGGAGAAGAAATCCACTATCACATCGGCGGAGATACTTTGCCTGTTCCACAAGTTCGCCGATGAAAACCATCACAAATAACTCGTATTCACGGATCGGTCGAAACACGAGGCTAAGGTAGGCATCGGCATCACTGGACCAGGTCTCAGACTTCCCAAGCGTCTACCGGATAACTTCCCCATCTACTCCGCTGAAGCAATGGCCATTCTGGCCGCTACCTCCATTCTCATGAAGCGAAAATTCAGAAACGCAGTGATTTGCTCAGACTCCAAATCTGTCCTACAGTCAATTAGCAACACCCACGACTGTCCTCATCACTTCATTGATCGAATCCAACAAATCGTGGCTCATAACGTAAACATGAACGTTTCCTTCCCCTGGATTCCGGGCCACGCCAACATCCCGGGTAACGAAGAAGCAGACCGACTCGCAAAGCAAGCCTTAACATCAAACACCTACCCTGGCGTGGAATATTCGGTACATGATTGTAAAGCACTCCTACAAAACCGCATTCGCCAACATCAACAGGACACATGGTCACAACACAACTCAACGCAACACAATTCCTACCACGCCCACCCAATCAAACCAACGCTAGGCACATGGAGCACATCAAATCAGTCTCACCGTCAAAAGAGGTCATCCTCATTAGACTTAAAACCGGTTGCACAAAACTAACACAGCCTCAATTAGAGGAGGACCAACACGAAACAATTAGTAGTAAGTTGGGGGTATTCATAAGTGCTGTGACTGTTCATTTTTCTGTCTAGCCATAAGTGATATCAAAAGGGATATTCATATAGTTGTCTACTTGTGTGGAAGACAATTAGATTAGACATCTTGTATATTTATTTAATTTAAACAAAACAAAAACAAAACAAAAAACAAACAATTGTTTAATAGTTTATGCTTTTCTTGAGGTACTCAGATAATTAACTGACAGTATAGGAGGTAGCGATTTATAGTGAATGATAGTTGGCTTCTTTGTCGGTTGTTTGGCGAGTCAATTTGAATCTAAATCTAGGCATAACCTGCAGCGTTTAGGATGGTTTCGACCAGGATGCAGGCACTAGAAGAAGAGATTAGGACCCTTAAGGCAGAGCTTTCCAAGCTCAAGGCTGCCCTTGTTGCACAGGGTAGGCAAGATAAAGCAACAAGGGGTCACTCCGTAGCAGGGACATCATATGCCCAGGTGGTCGCAGGCCACCAGGTAGCTGAGGCTTCCCCTACTGTGGAGGTGGCTGGGATCTCTCAAGAGGGGAGTGTTAATAGTGAACAGAGGAGGGGTAGTTCTGGTAGGTCACAGGAGGGGAAGTGGCATTAGGTCAGCGGGTGGAGGATTTGGAGACGCGAACCTAAGGAAAGGGCCAGTGAGTGGCAGGTGGCAGGTGGTAGGAGCGGGAGGAAGTCTAGCCGACCGGCCCAGCGGGCAGGCATAGAAACAACAAATATGTTCCAGGCATTGGATGACTGCCCCCAGGATGGCAGTATTAAGGAGGCAGTGCTGGTCATAGGAGACTCTCGTGTGCGACATTTAGAGCGGGTATTTTGTAAAGGTAGGAGGGACAGTAGGTGCATCACCAGGCCTGGTGCCAAGGTGAAGGACCTGGTACCTGCGGTGGCACAGGTCACCAGTGATCACCAGTTTAACACAGTGATAGTGCATGTAGGGGTAAATAACATAGGTCATACTAGGAGTGAGGAGCTTCTGAGGGAGTACAGGGCCCTTCTGGCCACCCTGAAGGGTACCAATAGAGTTATTGTAACAGCAATTTTGCGTAGGGCTAGAGCCTCCCCTGAGTGGAGCTCTAGGGCACTGGCAGCTAACGCCAGGGTAGGAAAGCTCTGCCATGAGCTAGGTTTTACATTTGTGGACGAGTGGAGCAGGTTTTATGCATCGTGAGATGTCTATCAGAGGGATGGCCTGAAAAAGAAAACTGCATTTAGAGTTTTTAAAGAAGCCTCAAATGTCGTTAATCTAAAGGCGTATCGAAAAGCTAGAGACACTGTGAAGCAAAAAACCAGAGCAGCAAAGCGAGCAAAAGAACTGGATTTAGCTAGAAACTGTAATGGGGACAGTAAAAAGTTCTTTAGTTTCTACAAGCTGAGTAATGTTTCTAGCACAATTGGGCCACTGGAAGTAAGGGACTACATTGGGTGAGGATAGTGAGATGGTTGAGGAGCTGAGCAAGCAGTTCAAATCAGTGTTTACATTGGAAGATATGACCAATCTGCCGACCGTACACCATAGTTCAGTGACATGGGATCTGACAAATGATGTTGACTTCATTGATAGTGATGTTGTTTACAATCATATCAGGAAAATAAAGCCAAATAAGGCAGCAGGACCTGATTAAATTTATGCTAGGGTGTTGCGGGAAACTGAAAAGGAACTGGCATTTCCACTTAGTATAATATTTTGTAGATCAGTTTCACATAATGAAATTCCAACCGATTGGAAAAGGGCAAATGTAGTTCCTATTTTCAAGAAAGGAGAAAGAGGGAAAGTTGAAAACTATAGGCCAATAAGTCTCACATCCCTAGTCTGCAAGGTACTCGAATCAATTATTAAGGATAGAATAGTTAGTTATCTGGAAGGTAGCAGATTTATTCAAGATACTCAACATGGGTTTAGAAAAGGACGATCGTGTCTCACAAACCTCTTGGACTTTTTTAACTTCGCCACAGAACAATTTGATCAGGGAAATCAGGTTGATGTAGCATATCTTGACTTTAGTAAGGCCTTTGACAAGGTACCCCATAAACGGTTAATGATACAGCTTCAGTCCCATGGTATTGCAGGTAGCATCTTAAAATGGATAGAGTTGTGGCTTTCAGATAGACAGCAAAGAGTGATGCTAAATGGTACAAAGTCATCATGGCAAAATGTTATTGGTGGAGTCCCCCAGGGGTCAGTACTAGGGCCATTACTGTTCATTATATTTGTAAATAACATTGAAAGTGGCCTAAGCAGTAAAGTTTTGACATTTGCGGATGATTTGAAGGTCTTTAGGGCAATAACAGGTCAGGATGAGCATATCTCGCTGCAAAAATACTTAGACGAACTTGTCAAGTGGTCCGAAGAATGGAAAATGAATTTAACTTTGATAAGTGCAAAATCATGCATGTAGGTAAGCAGCATATGAAGGCTCCATACTTGATGGGTGGCCAAGTGCTATCAGTGACTCAACAGGAGAAGGATTTAGGTGTTATTCTAAACACAAAACTGGGGGCATCAGAACAGACCAAGGAAGCCAGGAAGAAGGCACTGAGAATGCTCGGGGCAATAAATAGGAATGTATCATACAGAAGTGAGGAAGTGATCAGGAAGCTTTACTGTGCATACGTCAGGCCACATTTGGAATACTGCATCCAAGCTTGGTCTCCTAGCTATGAAAAAGATTGTTGGCTTTTAGAGAGAGTACAAAAGAGGGCTACAAAAATGGTTAATGGCATAAGCAACCTGGCATATGAGGAAAGATTGAAGAAATTGAATATGTTTTCACTTAGATATAGAAGGCTGAGAGGAGATCTCATCGAGGTCTTTAAATTTGTAAATGGTCTGGAGAGGGGATACCTTGGGGAAATGTTTGACTTTAACAGAAATGATGCAATTACAGGTCATAAATTCAAAATTAAAGTTAACCACACCAGAACAAGGTTAAGGCAAACTTTCTTCACCAACAGGGTAGTGTAACACTGGAACCAGCTGCCAGAAAACATCGTCAGTAGCAGCACATTGAACATCTTTAAAAACTGCATAGACAATCATTATAAGAATAGAGGGCTTGCTTTTCAGTATTACAGGGAGGGCTGATTGACAGATTTGGTGGGCAACTGGTTCAGTGTACAGAGTGCAACCAAGAAGGGCCCTTGTGGCTCTTAGTTGCACTAATCTTTTATGTCTTTATGTCTTTATGTCTTTATGAAACACCTCACTGAAACACTTGCAGCATCGCGTTAAGCATAGCACACCCCAACCCAAACTACAAATTATTTTGTGGGGGAGCAAAGTAAAATTAAGATCAGACATCATTCTGACGTCCCCAACTCAGCACCCAAAAATTTCACTCAACGTATGACGTAAAATTCCCTAAACGTAAATGTCCACTTGACTGCACCTTGATTGCGACACTCGCTTTGATAGATAGACAGGTAATGTGTTCCTTTAAAGGCGGCGCAAATGACCTTTATTGTCCGGCACGCATCACCTATAATGTGATGTGGCATACAATAGCAGTTTATAGCATAGGCATTATTCTCCCCATCCTGAATATAGCTATTCAATTATGAACCCCAAAACAAAACATAAAGGTACAGTCCTAAGTGCCTACACCAGCCTACACCATTGGCTTAATGTAAGACATTAAAAACAAGTGCCTACACCCAGGGGCGTTGCCACCGGGGGAGGGCAGCGGGGGCGATTGCCCCCCCCCCCCTGCCGCGAGACTGGAGGCGCCCCCCCCCCCCCGAAATTTGAGGAGGCCCCCCAGGACGAAAAGGAAATCCCCAGGACGAAAAGAAAGCCCCAGGACGAAAAGGAGGCCCCAAAACGAAAAAGAGATTCTGCAAATTAGGGGCCTCCAGGAGGAGGCACATAATTTGAAAAAGAAGTCACCAAGGAGAGGGTAGGAGGCCCCAGAAATCAAGAGTGCCAAATATTGACACGGAGGCCCCCAGGACGAAAAGGAGGCCCCCAGGACGAAAAGGAGGCCCTCCAGGACGACAAGGAGGCCCCCAGGACGAAAAGGAGGTCATCAGGATGAAAAGGAGGCCCTCAGGACGAAAATGAGGCCCTCCAGTACGAAAAGGAGGCCCTCCAGGACGAAAAAGATGCCCCCAGGGCGAACAGGAGGCCCCCAGGACGAAAAGGAGGCCCCAGGACGAAGAGGAGGGCACCAGGACGAAAAGGAGGCCCCCGTGATGAAAAGGAGGCCCTCCAGGACGAGAAGTAGATCCGCAGGACGAAAAGGAGGCCCCCAGAACGGAAAGGAGGCCCCCCAGGATAAAGAGGAGACCACCAGGACGAAAAGGAGGCCCTCCAGGACGAAAAGTAGACCCAATGACGAAAAGGAGGCCCCCAGGACAAAAGGGAGGTCCGCAGGACGAAAAGGGGGCCCTCCAGGACGAAAAGGAGACCCCTGGGACGAAAAGAAGGCCCTGGGACGAAAAGGAGGCCACTAAGACGAAAAAGAGATTCTATAAATTAGGGGCCTCCAGGAGGGTGTCCATAATTTGAAAAAGATGTCACCTAGGGGATGGTAGGAGGTCCCAGAAATCAAGAGAGTGCCAAAAATTGGCACGGAGGCACCCAACATTGCAAAGGAGTCTCAATACGGGAAGGGAGGCCCAGTAAAATGAGAGGAGGTCCTAAGCCGGAAAAGAAAGCCAGTGGATATGAGATGAGGTTTCGGAGCAGGGACATCGCTACGGGTGTGAGAGCAGCGGGGCCAATCGTCTCCACCCCTTGCCTTGAGACTTGTGGGTGGGGGGCGCCACCTGTAATTTGAGGAGACCACTGTCCGGAAATGCGCAGGACAACAAGGTGAGCAAGGAGACCGACGGGACAGAAGATGATGCTGTCAAGGTGGATCCAAGACTGACAACGACGCATCTAGGAAATATAATCAGGTTCCTATAAGAGACATAGAACAGGGATTGTGAGGAGGCCACCAGGATCAAAAGGAGGCCCCCCAGGACGAAAAAGAGACATCCAGGACGAAAATGATGCCCCCGAGACGGGAAAGAAACCACCCAGGGTTACACCAGGTTTCTGATGGGTGGCAAGATATTCGTAATTTGGAAAACGAGGCACCCAAGATGGAAGAGAAGGACCCTACAATAGAAAATAATGATAAGAAATATTTATCCGGACGCAAGAGGGGCCTGAAGATGGGTAACAAGGTCCCCCTAGGAAGGAGATAAGGCCACTGAGACCAGCCAGATGAGGCTCACATCTTAGAAGACATGTACCCTAGAAGAGAAGATTTAAGACTAGGACGCAAAAGCAACCTCCTAAAAGTATAATGAGGCTCCAAACACAGATGAGGATACCTCCAAGATGTGAAAGGAGTCCCATAATTTTAAAAATGAGTCACCTAGGAGAGGGTAGGAAGCCCCAGAAATCAAGAGAGGGCCAAAAATTGGCACGGAGGTCCCCAGAATTGCCAAGGAGGCCCCAATAGGGGAAGGGAGGCCCCAGAAAGTGAGAGTAGGCCCTAAGACGGAAAATAATTCCAGTGGATATGAGATGAGGTTTCGGAGACGCAACAATAGGCACCAAAACGAGTAAGGTTCCACCAAAATAGAAAAGGATGATCCAGAGACATGGCAGGAGGCACCTAATTCGGAAGAGTACGACACAAGGTTGAAAAGAAGACCCCATGATGAACGAGGAGGCCCTAAAATTGGACAGAAAGGCCATTGGATAAGAGAGATAGCTCCCAGGCGGCAAAGAAGGCTCGCAGATGTCCAAAAAGGTTCCCGGGAAATAACAAGGCCACTGGGATAAGAAAGGTTGTGTATAGTTTGGTAGAGGAGGAACCTGGGAGAGAAGAGGAGTCCACCAGGAGATAGGACACCACCCTTAAGATGGGCGAAGTTTGAATCAAAACGCAAAGCAAGAGGTCCCCAAGACGTGAGAGGAGGCCCCTAATTTGAAAAAGGACTGTAGAAGAGAAATGAGGGCACTGCCGGACTCGAGAGGAGTCCCCCAGAATGGAGTAGGTCTACAGGACTGAATGAGGCCCCGAAGACCAGAAAGATTTCCAAGAAAATGTGAGGAGGCTCTAAAGATGGGAGTGGTAACAGGTATGAAGGGGTGTGAGGTTTCCAAAATTGAAGATTCCATCAAGACTGGTAAGGCTTTGCCAGGATAAAGGAGGAGACCCACGAGGCGTGGCAGGAGGCCCCTAATTTGGCAGATAATGCCCCTGGAACACGAGAGGAAGCCCCATGCCATGGTAAAGGGCCCCAAGATGTAAGAGAAGGCCCTTCAAGACGAGAGAGGAGGACATTGAATGGGGAAGGGGGTGGGACATAAGACGTGGAAAACCGGTAAAGCGGCTCCAGGAAATGGGACGAGATACTTATGACGCGAGATGAGGCCTATAATTTGCAAGAAACCCCTAAGAGATAGTAAAAGTAGTGCCTGGGTATTTCAAATTTACGGCATCGGCGACAAAAAAAAAATCCGGCAGGGGACCCTGAAAATCACGCTGAGCCTGGGTATTAGGGTGTGTCACGAAGGACCTTTTTTTAGAAATTGCACGTTGCTTAGTGAAATTATCGTGCAGATCACCTAAAAAAAACCTGTGGTCGAAACCAAATCGAAATCAAACAATAAACAAAATATGCGACAGGCCGATAAAGAAAAAAATTTGCCGGGCGTCCGGCGTTGAAGTCTCCAGTGATGGCGCTCCGTTGCGATTGGCATCTAACACCACACGTCCGGCCACCGTCGGAGCGCCGCCGCGGCGCTGTGGCGAAAAAGGCGGCAGTGTGTGCTGTGGATGACTAATGAATGGATTCTGGTGATGAAGCTCATTAATAAAACTCAATGAAAGTGTTTAGTGGGGTAAAATGCTTTTGATAAGCACCAGTCGCTTAATACGTTGCCTGGATATCTGACGCATGAAAGAAAGGTTCACTTTACGTCGCTTGTTCGTTCCATTTTCAATCAGTAGATCTATCGGCGTGTAATGCTAATATTTTCACTTTTGAAAGCTTGAACATCTTCAAAATTCCATGTCTGTTTACGTCGAAGACCAATTAAATCATTCTGAGACACTTGAGGTCTTCTTGTTATGACAAATAGACCAGGCGAAATCGACATCATGCTCCGTTCCACTACAACCGAAGGAGACGGGCATACAGCGACGTCACCTTTTGTACGAGCGGCCACATTTTTTGTACGGACTATCATTTTATAACTGTACTACTTGTCTACATGCTCGACAGAAAACCCGACATGAAATCCTTTTTGCTGCTGAGCACTGGCATTGCTGACCTGTGTTTCAACTTCGCCACAATGTACCCGTGGCGGGCCTCTTCACCAATTACCTTCAAAGACGCCTCGGTCACCACTTTCACCATCCGTTCCACCGTCTGACTGCACGGGGTATGGCGGTACTTCGAGAGGACTCGCGATGATATCTAGTAAGTCATCATCGGACAGTTGTTGCGTCAAGGGCGGCTCGGTTATCGCCTCATTACACCAATCAATCAGCTCCATGATGCTGTTTGGCCCCATATTCACTTTTGGAAGCTTGAACTTCCGCACTTCGTCAGTATCACTATCGACTTGAGTTCTGCGACACCGCTGGATTTGAGTGACCGCCCTTTCCCGTGTGGTTTGATCTTGGCCCTCTGCCATTGCTAGCAGTACTGCCTCAGGTTGACACCAGTAGCTGTTGCGCTGTATTACCGGCTGCACCATGGCCGCTATCTCAGGTCGCAAACTTTTGAGAAGTTGCACGCTGTGCAGCGCATTGCCAGAACCGTCAGAACATTTCCAGTTCTTCTTGATGCAAAACCACATGGGAGTATAGTGGCACACGATGAACTCCGCTAGCATTCTCAGACTGTCTGATGGCTGTTCGGTTGATATGTAGAGCCGGAGAATTCGCGCCGCCAGAGTCAGCCACCTGGAGTGGTTTAGTGGACCGATCTTCATTTTCGCAGTTCTATCTGAGACACAGCCCGTCTGGACACTACGCGCCAGACTGTACAGAATAGCCTGATCTGAACTTAGGTCACTGAGAATCTCCTGTGTCATTTCTGAAACATTTCCGCCATCGATTGGCTCAAAATCGACCACTGGCAAGGTTTCTACTGCGCCTGCAGCAGCCCGGCCAATCAGCCCACTAAACGACTTAGGTCCTGTTGTGACTCCATCTAACTGGCTAAATACTGCACGAAGATTAAGTTCATTTGCATGAAGTTGGCACACAAACCAGTGGACGGGGCGTTTTTGTCCGAGCTCAAACAAACGGATAACACCACCTTTTTGGCCAGTATTAACTCTCGTGCCGTCACAGCCAAGCACAGAAACATCCGCACCAAACTCATATGCCACGGCGTTCAGGTCCTGAAAAATGTCCTCCGCTTTTCCAGTCTGTGGGGTAAAATGTCCTAAATATGCACTGTCTGACTCGGATACAACCACAATGTGCTCTTCCGTCTTCTTTGAACCGGCTGTCATAAGCGTGTCGTCTTTTCTACCGTCGAAGTAGAGACCAGATACACGACCTGCATGATCCTCATGGCTCTGGGCACCTCAGATACACCTCTCTTCTAATCCGATCCCTTGCTCGCCATACTTTTTTGCTATCCACTATGCAGTCCATATCGTCAGAAGTGATCCGACCAATGTCCACTTGGAAACCGTTTATGATCGCAGCACACGCACGATTAGACACTCCGTACCGATCTGCTGCTAGAGCCGTATTTAGCAGTTCGTCTGTGTTACTGTTCACCATATACTCTGACTCATTGACTACGGATGTGAGCGATGATGAATCTGTGGCGGAATCTTGGTATGAATTAGAATCTAGCTGGGCCATTCCAGAAGGTCCCGGTTGTGGTGATGTGACTCTCTCGGCGGTCGGACGCCTCCTTTTGTCCATGGCGCGTCGACGAGTGGTTTCACTGATATCCGGGGATGACGATTTGCATTTGGCGAGGTCCTCGCTGGTCTTGGACAAAGGGAAACTCCATTCGTGGCACTTTGTCGGCCATCGCATATTTGCAGCTATCGATATCAGCACATTTGCAGCGGGCTATATCAAACAATGTTCCTAACCACTCATCACCGGACGGACGTACACCTGGTGATGCCGACTTCTTTCCAGCTGTTTTCATGTATCGCAAGTAGCGATCGCGGCATTCTCGAACCATATGTTCGACTCGGGCCCTCCCAACAATTGGTATTCCTTCGCAGCACCACATTTTCATCACACTTTCCGTGACAAACTTTATATGGGGTGCTAGCCTCTCTTTCAACCTTTTGTTCGCAACGCATGAGTCTCTATTCACTTTACTCAAGTAATTCAAAACGTCAATTATCGTGGGCAGTCGGTTTGTTTTTAGTTCAGAAGGAACCAAAAGCCCTTTGGTGGAGGCGCGGGTCTTCATGTTCGAACTCTTACCCCGATCACACCGACGCAGGTAATATCACACTTCACAGGCAGTGGGCACAACTGCAGACACCAAACCACACTTTTTCGGGCAGTCCAGCCGGGTCTCCGCCGGCGACTGCCTTGTCTCAGCGGCCCTCCCATCCCCTGCCCTGTCTCGCTCTTTGTGTTCTCTATCCTCACCGTGCGCCGGCCGTCTCCCGCCCCATCCCAGCCACTCCCCCGCGCCATGCGACGATCGCCGCCGGCTCGTGTCGCCCTCGTTAATAGGTTAATATTAACGCCCTCGTTAATAGGTTGTCCCTACTGCTGATAATCCCAGTTTCCCTTGAAACTTGAGTAACGAAAAGGAACAGGAGACTTGGATTAACTAATAAAACAGGGATGTATGGCATGCGAAGCTATTTTGTGTCGTTAGTGCGTACGCAATTTATTCCAATGATGATTCATAGCACTGTGAAAGGTGGAGCACAAAGGAAAGTGGAGCGATCAGTCCTTCAGTGAAGTTTAATCTTCACAATCAGTTATATCCCGGCTCCCCTGATCTGTTTTTTTAATTACCAGAATCCATTCACAAGTCATCCACAGCACCGACTGCCGCAGGGCTAAAAAATCGTATCGTTCTGTCGTCGTGGACGACAACCACGAACGGGGACTTTTGGCGACCACATTTCCATATCATTATAAATATTATATGTGAAATCATATAAATGGTACCTACTATACATAAAATTGACTACGTCACGATATCAGTGTCAAGGTACGCAGGAGTGAAACGAATCGGGTTGGACCGGGACTGGAAATGTCACTCCGTGCAGACCTCTAGAAATGTTATACCGTGCAGACCTCTACCACCCACCGCCACGCTACCATTTCTTCATTCCTATCGTACGCTTTTGGGTTTCTAGTATCTAGTATCTAGTACACTCAGCGGCAAAAAAAAATGACTCAACGGCAACAAAGTATCGTCGAGACAACCATTCCATCGTTCAGACGACCGCCGACGATAAAATTGTCTCCCGTTTAGCACAGAGCCAATGGCATGCCTTCTGGTCGCCGGTGGTTGTCTTCGTCCCGGTACCACTCGATGGCAGCGTTACGAAAGTACCCAACTATGGTATATTCAGCGGCTTTGGAGGCAAGCGACTAGACCACGGGTACTAAAACAACACTACACCTAAGTTAAGCAATTAATAATTTATAACATTAGCTGATTTTTTAAAACAATTTCAATTTTAATCCTTTTTTCATATGGGATGTACGATAATATTTTTAATTTCATTAACATCGTTGGAAAGAATCTAGAAGAATATCATTATTTTACGCGCATTCCCTCGCTTTCAAATCCGTCCATTTCCCTTTTAAACGCGACGATGTGCGTGGAAGAGTGAAATAGGGAATTGATCACTGTTCTTTATAATTGAGTGGTGAATGAGTGGGGCAAGATAAAACTACCAAGTTCGAATTATCTGGAGTGTTAATCAAACGATTTTTTTCTTCATTTTCTGACTTATATGAGGCCAAATGAAGTGGTTCGGTCTTAAACAGACTCCAGAAACAAACTATTCAGGGCCAGGGCGTAAGGGTGACAAAGATAGTAAGGTCATCCTGTAGATGTGGACATTGCGATTGGAAAGGTACTGCACAGAGCATTTACAAACATTCAAAAGTAAAGCACCCAGGTCTACCAGTGTTAAGAGTACTGCAAGATAGCCATTTTGGCCCTGGCAGGCGATTTGACTGGACTTGCAAGCCAGCACTGGATCATCAACCATCAAGCTCAGGTGAAAATCTTGGTATATGAATTACATTTGAGTAAAATATAGCCACCTAAATGTAATTAGAAGATATATTTTGGTGTGTAGGTACCTACTCAGCAGCCATTGCACTGCAGTTGGTGGCAATGCATACAATATAGGGATGGCGAATTTTAGCCACCTGGTGGTTTAAACCATGGTTTAAACTGGCTGGCATAAATTAATTTAAGCCACTCTGGCTTAAATTATATTTCTGGTATGGCTGGAGGGCAGTGATGGACATTAGTTAGGGAAGCATCAATTATATTTCCAAAATGTGCTACACTCCATTTTATTTGCAAAAAAAACACTCCCTAGAATTCCCCAAAACTCTGTCTGGGTTCTGGGTATGCACTCCACAAGCCAGATGTTTACCCATTAGGTACAGTCGGTCTAACATGTAGCCCCCTGGATGCTGGTAGTTAGAAATGGTATTTGTAAATGCCAGGATTTTGACATCCAACTACTGGCATTGAGGGAGATAAGACATAAAGACATAAAAGATCAGTGCAACTATGAACCACAAGGGCCCTTCTTGGTTGCACTCTGTACACTGAACCAGTTGTCCACCAAATGTGTTGATCAACTCTCCCTGGAATACAGAAAAACAAGCCCACTATTCTTGTAATGATTGTCTATGCTGTTCTTCAAGATGTTCAGTGTGTTGCTACTGACAATGGTTTTTGGCAGCTGGTTCCAGTGTTCTACTACCCTGTTGGTGAAGAAGGACTGTCTTAACCTTGTCCTGCTGTGATTAACTTTAATTTTGAATTGATGACCTCTAATTCCATCATTTCTGTTAAATTCAAACAGTTCCCTGAGATAACCCTGTTCCTGACCATGTACAAATTGAAAGACCTCGATGAGATCTCTCAGCCTTCTATATCTAAGTGAAAACATATTCAATTTCTTCAATCTTTCCTCATATGCCAGGTTGCCCATACCATTCACCATTTTTGTTGCCCTCTTTTGTACTCTCTCTAAAAGCCAACAATCTTTTTCATAACTAGGGGACCAAGCTTGGACACAATATTCCAGATGTGGCCTGACATATGCACAATAAAGCTTCCTGATGACTTCCTCACTTTTGTATGATACATTCCTATTTATTGCCCCAAGCATTCTTAGTGCCTTCCTGATGCCCCCAATTTTGTGTTCAAAATAACACCTAAGTCCTTCTGCTGAGTCACAGATAGTACTTGCCCACCCATCAAGTATGGAGCCTTGATATGCTACCTACCTACATGCATGATTTTGCACTTGTCAAAATTAAATTTCATTTGCCATTTTTCGGACCACTTCACAAGCTCGTCTAAGTCTTTCTGCAGCAAGATTCTGCAGATAATATCTAGCCCAAAGTATGGACACTAGGTTGATTCACCTATCATCTAATGCTTTGAAGCTCATCTAATGCTCATCTAATGGATCTAATGCTCCACTTCCACAAGTGTTAGTGCCAACAGGAAATAATGTGCTACCATCCAATGTCATGAAAGGTGTGCAATAGTTGACAATGTGTGCAAAATGTGCAATAGGTGGACAGATTGCTGACTGTAGCAAACAATAAGCAAACGGATTGCTTACTGTTATCTATGAATATGGGTAGGTAGATACCTACCTACATATACTATTATCAGTAAGACAATGGGAAAGCTATGTCAAAAACATCACAAATTGGTCTGGCTCATATAGTTACTTTTAAGCTAACATAAAATAGGTACCTAGCTATACAATGGCTAGGTACCCAATGGGTAAAAATCTGACTTGTGGAGTGCATACCTAGAACCCAGCCAGAGTTTTGGGAAATTCTAGGGAGTGTTTGTTTATAAATAAAATGGAGTGTAGCACATTTTGGAATAATTGATGCTTCCCTAACTTTTGTTTGTCACTGCACTCCAGCCATATCCGAAACATAATTTTAGCCAGGGTGGCTTAAATTAATTTATGCCGGCTGGTTTAAACTGGTTTAAACCACCAGGTGGCTTAAATTTGCCATCCCTATATGTAGGTAGGTACCTACCTACCTATATTTAGGGATGGAAAAAAGCTGGCTTCAATTGAATTTATGCCAGCCAGTGGCTTTTATTAATTTAAGCCAGTTTAAACTGGCTTTTATTATTTAAGCCGGCTTAAATTCACGACACTTATAAGCCCTTGCATTATTAAGGCTCACAAACCATGGGTGCATTGACAGTGTTGCAAACCATGGGTGCATTGACGACGCCGAATTGCCGAAAAGGAAATTGGCGGCAAGATATTCTGTATAAAGGTAATCGACGCAATTTGTTATAGGTCCTGGAAATCACAACCTTTTCAAGCTATCATTACCCCCTTTGGGTTAGGCCAACCTCGTGATTACCCCGTATCAAATTCAGAATGCCTCATAACCAAAGTTCATTTTCAAGGTTGAGAACATGTAGTATTTCCTGCCGATATATGTGCACAGGTTTTTGGCAAATGTACACAGTACTCTCCATACTCGAGGTTTGACGAAACCCCGCTATAACCCCACCCCCACCCCTCCACAAGCCAGCGCATTACCCCAAGTTGGGAACCCCTGTTCCGGGCCATGTAGCATAATGTTATCGTTTGCACAAAAGGTGACAACCATCAAGCCTATTCCAGATTTGGACGACAACCACGAAACCATTTTTTTTAGCCCTGCTCTGGGACAAAGATATACTCCTTCAGTGGCAGCAATGGCATATCAAATAGGCAAATGCCCCCTCTATCCTGAGAGGCATAAGCCCCTAAGAATCGTGGCGTGGCTCCAAAACTTGCGCTGGGGTCACCAAAATTCGGGTCGGTCCACCAGAATTCCCGCAGGGGTCTCCAAATAATTACTTCGGGCCTCCGAAAACTCGTTCCGAGGCCCGAAAACTTGCAATAGGAACCGCCAAAATCGCGTTGAGACAAAAGCTAAGTACAACGCTTCCCACAAACTCAAATCTGTCCCCCAAAATATCGCGCTCGTGACCCACAATTCCCATCGGTCGTCCCGTCGAAGCTCCACAAAGTTGGCGTTTAGGCCCACACGTGTGACCACAGTGTGACCACAAAACCAAATTGGTATCCGAAAAAAAAAAAAGCTGAAGCCTTCCAAAACAAGAATTGATTTAACAAAATAAATGTCCTGTTCAACAACATGGCTCTGGAGCGCCGAACATGCAACCAGATGCCTACACGAATTGCGTATGGCACTGAAAAGCATACCGTATCTGTAGAAAATCGAGGTGATATGAAAAAACGTGGCGCCAGGGACTCGAAAAATCAGGCCGGGATTCGGAATGTACAACCACAAAAGAAATCCACAAAAATTTCGTTGAGCCCAGAAAGCTGGCGTTGGGTCTCCGGAACCACGCGCCTGGGCGCGATAAATCGAGCTGGGACCAAGAAGCACCGCACCGAAGCCACAAAATCGTACTGGAGCACCACAAATGTGCGTCAGAAGCCCAAAAAAACACAGCAAGCACCTAAGAGCATAACGGGGGGCCGATAATAAAACTGGCCCTCCAAAACGCACATGATCTCCCAAAAAGCGACAGGGCCTTAACGCATGCGTTGCAGTCATAAATAAACATACCTGGACCTCTAAAAAATGCACAAGAAGCTCTTATGGCACACAGAGGTCATAAGGACGCACCAGGGCCTGGGAAAAAGGCTGGGGCCGCAAATGGCAACATGGTTCCAAAACGAACAAAAGCACCGGGCGTTAAATGAAGACATCGGAATCTTCGAAAACGCCGACGCGTTAAAAAAAAATAATCGGTGCCCCCAAAAATCAACAACACACTAAAACCAGGAGGGGTTTCGAAACTGCATCAGGCCGCAGCGCAGAAAAACGCAGCGGGTCCAACAAAGAACACTGAGGAAGGGACTCGGTTTGACAGCCATTCTGGGAGGATAGCAGCAAAGATATCAGGTGCGTGAAAGCTAAGCGGAACCTGCATTTCATAACTACCAGAAAATGTGGGAGGTGGGAAATTAATGATCGGATTTAATTACTTGATTTTTCGCAGCGAGCGCCCATACTAAGCATTGCAGCACGCCAAATATTGCGCAAGTTTATCATGTAACAGTGATTAGCAAAAGGCAGAAGGCCTAGCAGAAGCCGTAGCATCGTACGAAGTGCTGCGAATGCGCCGAATGCCCAAAATGAGTGTGCACGTGCACGGACGTTGGCGTCGTGGCGACCGGGTGATATTAACTGGAATGCCTGAAATTGGGAAATTGTACATTTCAAAGTGATGGGCAGTATATTTTAAATTCAAGTTGGGGGTTGAATACATTTTCTAAACTCCTGCTCGTTTTATGGTTTTGTTGCTTTTTATGCACTGAGGATATGTTTACGTGTCAGGGCGTTTTCAAAGATCCCGAGGTGCTTATTTAGCCCCTGGTCCTTTTATTCGATTTGGAACCATTTTGCCTTTTGTGGTTCCAGCCACTTTTTCAGACCCTTGCGCGTTAGCATGGTCCCTGCCTGCCTTAAGAACTTCCAGTGTACTTTTTTAGAGCTCCATGTATGTTTATTTAGGCCTGCAAAGCATGTTTTAAGTCCTTGTCGCTTTTTGGGAGATTGTGTGCTTTAGAGCGTCAGTTGTATTTTCGGCCCCCGTTGTGCTCTTGGAATCCCGCTGTGTTTATTTCGGGCTTCTAACGCACATTTGTGGGCTCTAGTTCAGTTTTGGGGCTTCGGTGCGCTTTTTCTGTGTCCCAGCCTGACTTATTGCTCCAAGGCGCGTGGTTCCGGGCACCCAACACCAGTTTTCTGGGCTCAATGCGATTTTTGTGGATCGTTTCTGTTTTTTTTTTCTCTCAAAAGTCCGAATTCCGGCCCGACATTTCGGGAGCCTGGCGCCATGTATTTGTGTCCCATCTCGATTTTTCGAGATTCGGTATGATTTTCGGCAGCGTACACAATTTGTGAAGGCATCTGGTAATATGTTCTGTGCTCTAGAGCCATTTTACTGACCCTGACATTGATTTTTTGGGGAATCCCTCCGAATTTTGGAGGGCTCCAGCTTGACAATTTCGGATACCGATCCAGTTGTCGTGGTATAGGTGCAATTTCAGCAGTGTGACTTTATTTATCAAGGGATACCAAAATAAAACCGTAGAATTGGGTGCGAGAGTTTGGGTTGAAATCCGACGAAACAGGAAAGATAGTGGTAGATTAGGCTCCTCCACAGGTGAATTCAGTTGATCACCAATCATTTCATTTCGATAGGGCCTCTTTGACAAAATGACGGTCGAAATCCCAGGCGGGTGAATTTTTTCGCGAAGAATTTGTTATTTTAGCTTGATTGACAGGTGCTTTGCAGCCGGCACCAAATGTTGCACAAAATCGAAAATTCCTAAGATTCCGATCAGAAAACCAATGCAACGCACTTCTTATTTTCACCTTTGCGATATTATCGTCCTAGGACTGAGAAATGATCGCTTAAGCTTTGCTTAGGGCATCAAGCTGGTGGTAATAAATAACACTAGTGATGAATCTAGCTATATTCAGTTATTCTTGGAGGACATAAAAGTGGGTTGATCAATGGGAGATATCTGTAAGATATGCTTAGTATCAGCCTCGCTGCAATCTAGAGGGCAGCGGGAAGATTCTTTTGTTAGAGAAAGCATTGAAACATTGGTTGTTTTTGACACTTAGGTATTTATCCACATATTACTTATTTATACCCTGGTATGGCCCAGCTTTCAGCGAAAAATAATTATTATTGCTATTGCGTGTTGAGTAAATAATGCACCATGCCGAGAACAAACAGTGCATTAACGTGAAATCATGTTTCCCATTCCCAAACCATAGTAAGGGCCTAAAACAATAGGAAGCCCTAACATAATGGAGGCCCCTTTTCGGGGAGCAGGAGGCTCCCTTTCGACCTTGCCCTCTGGAAGAATTTCGTGGCGACGCCACTGCCTACACCATTTAATATGAAAGACATCAAAGGCATTTTATATGACACTGATTCCGAGGAAAATTTCGACGTCCAACTGTGCTCGTTTCGACATCTCACACCTAACGAAAAGCCATTATTTTAACCCCGCCCCTGGTGACTCGTCAACGAGGAGCGTGCGCCCGCTGGCCAGAGGCACGTCGCGCAGGGCAAGAGACTGAGGCCAGGAACGCCTGCAGGGTTTCGTCCTCCCGTTGAGCCTCCACCAAGGTGTCGAGGTCATGCAGAGGTGGCTGCGGTGCCTGGAGCATTAGCAGTGTTCTGGACAGAGCATCAGCCACAGTGTTATACTAGCTCGGCACGTGCCGGGCGTCAATGGTGAACTGCGCGATGAAGTCCAGGTGCCGGATCTCACGTGGTGAGTAGCGGTCGGACCTTGAACCGATTGCCGGCACCAAGGGCCAGTGATCTGTGAAGACCGTGAAGTGCCGGCCGTCCACGCTGTGGCGAAAGTGGCGGACTGCCAGGTGGACGGCGAGGAGCTCTTGACCGAAGGTGCTGTACCGGGTTTCGGCGGGCTTCATGTTCTTGGAAAATAACGAGAGAGGTTCCCAGCGGCCTGCCATGAACTGCTGGAAGACGGCGCCAACATCAGTGTCCCAGGCGTAAACTTGGAAACTGAGGAGTACTGCCGGCATCAGATGCACGAGGTGTGTGACCTGGTTGAGCTTCGCTTTGGCCTGTAGAAATGCCTGCTCGGCTTCGTCAAACCAAGTGATGTCGCGAGCGCGCTTGGATGCCTTCTTGACCAGCAAGCTGTTGAGCGGGCTGAGCAGGACAGCCTCGTCGGGCACGAAGCGGTGGTAGTAAGCTACCATGCCGATGAAGCGCCGGAGCTGGTGCTCGGTGGTTGGCGGCGGGAACTCTTGCACTGCAGCGACCTTATCAGGAAGTGGTGTGATTCCTTCCGGATTGACGTCGTGGCCGAGGAACGTCATGCGGTTCACTCCAAAGACACACTTGTCTTTGTTCACAACCACGCCGTACTGGTCGAGCCGCTGGAGAACCTGTCGCAGGTGCTCCAGATGATTGGCCCATGTGGTGCTGGCGATCAAGATGTCGTCCAGGTAGGCGAAGCAGCCCGGCGTGTCCCGGAGCGCGGCGTCCATGAACCTTTGGAACGTCTGACTTGTGTTCCGCAGGCCGAACGGGAGGCGAGTCATCTCGAACAGCCCAAACGGCGTGGTGATGGCCGTCTTCGGGACGTCGGCTGGCTCCGCCGTGATCCGGTTGTACGCTTGTACCATCGATGGTAAGTCGGTCCGGAGCCAGACGTCGTGGTCGCGCGACCCGTGGCGGGCCATACGTCACGATGTGGTGTGTGGCAGTTTGTCGCACCGGCGTCGGCTGAGTGGCGGCTGCGGTCACCCGCGGAAACTCGCGCAACAATGCGGCGAAGGGGGTGATCCGTTGGCGAAGGTACGCAACCCAAGCGAGCTGATGGATGTTGGTGTCCCGTGGGCACAGATTTGGCTCGACGCGCCACGTAGGGCCTGCTGGTGCAAGTCGACGGCCAGGTGGTGGTATGCCAGGAAGTTGGCGCCCAGGATCGGTGTCGCGACGTCCGCGATGATGTATGTCCAATTGAGCGCTGTGCCACCGCCCAGTTGTACGGCATGACGGAAGAGACCCAGCGTCTTGACCCATGAACCGTTGGCCGCCTCCAACCGAGGGAGCAGCCCGTGGTGACACACCCGTCGTGTGGGACAGCGGCAGGTGGCATAACGCTGACCCGAGTTCAGGTGTCGATGAGGAGCGGTCGGGAGAGGCGGCTGTCTTTGACGGACAACAGGTTCGCCAGATGCAGCGGGCCTGATACGGTAGGCGCTGGCAGCTTCAGGCCTGCTGGTTTGTCGACACCCAGGTTCACGGTTCGGAGCATTTGCGGCCATCCGCACCGAATGTCTGGTGGTACCAGCAGTACCCTTCCGGCGAGGTGCTGCGCTCTCTCGGTCGCGATTTGGAAACCACACGAGAGCGAGGGAGTCGAGTGACTGGTGTCGCCGGCCGTTGTGGCCGGGCCATGGTCTCTTCCAGCCGCTGGTTGGAAGTCTCCAGCCGGCTGACCATGGCGGGCATGCCGGCGATGGCGGCGTGGAAGTCGGGTGTGCTGTCGGCGGGTTGAGGCGGCGACGGTTGCTCCCCAGGAGTGATCGAGACGGCGGCGATGGAGTCGGTCGGCCGTGAGCCTCCGATGAAGCGATCGGCCACCTGGACGATATCTTCCAGTGGCGCGGCCTCTGGCGGGAGAGCGAGAGCGGCCCGTGCCGACCGCGGGAGCCTCTGTAAGAAGGGGTGCGCAGCAGACCGCGGGAGCCTCTGTAAGGCGCGGCCTCTGGCAGGAGAGCGAGAGCGGCCCGTGCCGACCGCGGGAGCCTCTGTAAGGCGCGACCTCTGGCGGGAGAGCGAGAGCGGCCCGTGCCGACCGCGGGAGCCTCTGTAAGAAGGGGTGCGCAGCAGACCACTGTCCGGGGGGGCGTCGCCAGCCGTCGTTAGCTGGCCGCGCATATCGCGGAGCAGTTGGGAGTGCGTCCTGTCGCCGAGTTGTTGGTGGCGCAGCAGGGTCTCCAGGCGACTGGTCCATGACTGCGCCAGCCGCTGACGCAGAGCGGTGCAGAGAACGTCAAAGTTGCCGGCCTGCCCGATGACGCTACGCATAAATGAACCTATGGTTGGCCTATCGGCAACTAGTGCCCCTAATATGCGAGATGTTTTTAAGGGAATCTATGATATCTACTTTAAAAGGCAGGAATGTTATTTTCTTAGAAAAAACGTTTTTCAATCATATGTCAATATGTCATTGTTCAACCTAATGTAGCTTTCCAGGGGAAGAAAGCTTCCAAGAAGTCCGTCCTGCCCGGAAAACGAAAAATCGCAGAACGTCATGAGGATCAGATGGCCATATCTGATATTTATAAGAACACTTTTTTAATCTTTGCTTTATTCAGCGAAATAATGCCCATTTTTCTTTCCGCCGTCAAATTTGTCAATTTAGATTGACAATTGACAATTTAGATCATTTGCCACTATTTTCACTTCTTATTCATGATATATCAATCGTCAAGCCAACCCATGATACTTAATCTAAAATATTGCTCAAAGACGTTGGCCGAATCGGGTTTAAATTTGCACAGCCGTATTCAGAAATAAATACTACCCTGTGAGCAAATTTTGGTCTCCATAAAAAATCGTGGGGTTAACTGCATTTGTCGATCTGGTGTGGAACGCATCAGTCATGAACGCAGCATTTCTGGAGGAAGGGTTTCAGCTGATGAAAAAGTATTGGTGCGCAAATGCTGTGTAATGTGATGCTACTTTGGGTTCGTCTAGGAGCAGAGGCGGAACTTCCAAAATGGTTGGAAGGCTCAAGGCGTGGAGGCAATGGAGGACATGATCGGTTAGCATGGGAATCCATAGGGTCCCATGCCAAAATCCAAAATTATTTGTGGTTCGCTTGAGCCCTTCCAAATGTACATAGATATTCCACCATTGGCGATTTTTAGGGTTCCCAAAGTAGTTACTGCCTACCGATGCAGTAGCGCAGCCAGGATTTTCTTAAGGAGCCAAACATCCACCTCCACTCCCAAAAATAGCCACCAGTACGGAGTATGGCCACCAGTCTGCAAAATGTGCCAGGTGCACACCCGTTGCACGTCCAGATATTCGTAATTGCACGCCTTGTGCACACCTAATCAGGCAATCTGCTCCTCATGGGTCCAGGTAATTTCCAGGTTGCACACCGCGCGACCAGCGCGACTTGAACCACTAGTCAGTTCACTTCCCATCCCACTTTGCGTCTTACAAACAGCCCGCAAACTAAATAGGAAACATAAACATTCCCTCCAGGGAAAGGGACCCGAATGCTAAGTGTGGATGCGAATGCATATTGAGACAGTTGTGACGAGTTTCACTTTATCTCACTCGCTGGTTCCGGCAAGCGTGATGTTTTATTTGTGCGGCGCCTGTCATGCCTCACTTTTTATTGAGTCGTTGTTGCTCAGGTACACGTCTGAACATGGTCCATTCTAACATGTGAACTAAAGGAGCATTTTCCTCCTCGGTCACCGATTTCCCTCGCAGTGGAATGAACTTTCCGCGCAGTGATTATACATGACCGTAAACAAATCGTACCCAATACATGTTGTGTTGCAACTACCAGAAAACATAAGGAAATAATATAATATTTGTGATCGCGTAGCACCAGTTCCAAGGGTTACCTTGTCCGGTATCGTACGAAGATAAAAATAATGGGATATAGCTTACCTAGGTGTACCAAGAAGGAGTGCTTAGCTGACTTTGCTCTGATTAGTTTAAATAAAGCTGAGGTAAGTATGCTGATTATATACACTTCGCCGGCTACCGTGGCAAATTTGATGCATAATTATGCATACGCAATGTATGTATATTCGCTCAAACCTCACGGTTCTCGCGTCTATATCATATGATAAATCATGCCATCACTGGGTAATGAGAACAGGCAATATCACCATATATTACCACAAGCTACGGTCGCTAAAGTAAAAACAAAACCCAAATCACCGTATAAATCTATCAATATTGGTACGAACATATTTACCAATGGAACTCATGTTCTAACTCGGTATGTTTTGGATATCTTCTTTATATATCATGGTGAAAATAATCATTGTACTTCTAATATCTTGGCTGTGCACCGTCGCCCTGCTGCTTAACCCTTAGTTAGTTATTTGAGTTTAAGGGCGCTTCGATCAAAGCGAGATCATTTAGCGCCCATTCTGCTTGGCCCCTGCCGGGCCGGCCGGCAGCTCTACCTTGGTCGGACCGGAGGAGATCTGGAAAACAGCCACTGCACTAACTTTCGGTCTGGATCTACACTCCAGATCTTTAAGAACTAAAAAATATATTGTCATAGAGCCCGGGGCATGTCTTATTTGTGCTTAGTTTATAACTTTTTCATTATTTATTATTTGTGCATTTCTATCGATAATAGCGTCGTCACAGTTCATCTTTGGTCATTATACGGACCTCGAGTATTTATACGGACCTCGATTATCTTCTTTTTTAAATTTGTTCCGAGTTCTTGCTTGGATGGCTTTATGGACCGGGGTCTTACTGCTAAACTGAGCTTGTTGCGTGAACCCTGGCCCCACCACTCGATCCATGAATTCCAGTTCAACGGCAGAATTGTAACCGAAAGTGTAACGTGCCGTCAATGCATCTAAACGACCGTACGGTAGCTCGTCCCCGTCCTTATAGGGTCAGCTACCAACTGACACTCCCGGCCAATGACTAAATATGCGCGCGCGAAGCGACTCGAGCCCTGTGATGCCAGTACAGGGGTGACTAGGGCATGCCATTGCTTCAGCCAACTGAGCTTCCGGGATTGGTCTAATTAATTCCTTGCAAATGGTAAAAAGGCACAGTTTTTGTTCTTTTAGCGTTGTTTTCTTTATGTATTGACTTGTATTGATATGCGGTACATCACTTTTGGGTATGCAACTTGTTTTCCAAGAACTAATCTCCGCGGCCCACCAGCGAAACAGAGTGGGCGGCGCCATTAGCCGTGAACGTGCATAAAGTGCGTCGTGAACCACCCAATAAACAACAAGAACTAATCTGATACTGAAACATCTTTCTTTATCAACTGTCCGGATTCTTGCCTCGTGCCCTGACCTAAGGTCACCCCGGGACAAGAAGGTGATCTAAGGATTGAAAAAGTGAGTACTTCAGATTCAGTCAAGATGTGCACCAGGGGTGTCGATTTGTATCCTTTTGTGGGGGCCATGGCCCCATCAATGTTGATCTTCCCCCCCCCCATGTTGGTTTTTGCTCCCCAATAATCTATGCTGTTTTTATGCTGATAAGAAAGCTAAAGGAAGAAAAAAAGAAAAGCACCATGCTACATATAAAAATTAGTCGATGTTACCCAGCATATTTTGTAATGTAAAGAAACGGATTAGGTTTAGATAGTGGACTTCCCGACCCTGAACTCGCCCCACCAAAACGTTGGCTTCGTCCCTCCCTAACAGGGGTGTCGATTTATATCCTTTTGTGGGGGCCATGGCCCCACCAATGTTGATCTTGGCCCCCTCAATGTTGATTTGGGCCCCACCAATAACTTATGCTGTTTTTTATGCTGATAAGAAAGCTAAGGGAAGAAAGAAGAAGAACACCATGCTACAAAGAAAACTTAGTTGATACTAACCAACATATTTGTACTGTAAAGAAACAGATTAGGCTTAGATAGTGGGCTTCCCGACTCTGAATTCACCCCACCAAAACGTTGGCTTCGTCCCTCCCTTATGTTAGGCACCAAGGAAATACATTCACCCCCCGTCATCACAGCTCAAGCCGGCTGTGCTCCGATGCTCCATCAAGGTCGGTGTGTTTTAGCCTGCATATGAGAACAGAAATATTCTATTTGAGCCGTTGTGTGTTTGTTGGTGTTGGAATGAGGGGAGGGTGACGGTGACGTTGACGATAACGATGACGATGACGATGGACCCGAATACACTGTATGACACTGTAGTCGCATGCAACGGATCACAGCTTTTATGTTGACATGCACGGTGCACTGCCCTTTTGCTTATGTGACTTCACCTGTTACTGGACGATTTTTCCCGTTGGCGAGGATGTTGAATAAGCATGAACATACACATCGTCAAACAAAAATCAGAGTTATTGAGGTCGGAAAATATAATGGGCGAAATCCGATAAGTTTTTCGTTGGGGGGTCCGGTACACTTCGGCCCTCTCAATGCTTTTTTTTATCGACACCCCTGCTCCCTAATGTTAGGCACCAAGGAAATGCCTTCACCCATCGTCATCACAGTCCAGGCCGGATGTGCTCCGATGATTTTATTTAAGCCGTTGTGTGTTGGTGTTTGGAGTGAGGGGAGGGTGACGGTAACGTTGACGATGACGATGACGTTGACGAAGACGATGGACCCCAGTACGCTGTATGACACTATAGTCGCATGCTACGACTCAAAGTTTTATGTTGACATGTACGATGCACTGCTCTTTTGCTTATGTGACTTCATCTGTTACTGGACGATTTTACCCCTTGACGAGGATGCTGAATAAACATACACATCGTCAAATAAGAATAAAAATTATTGAGGTCTGAAAATATAGTGGGCGAAATCTGCTAAGTTTTTGTTTGGGGATCCAGTACACTTCGCTCCCCCCCAATGTTTTCCAAAAATGGACACCCCTGATGTCCACTGTTTGGAAAATACTTTCCTTCAACTGAACATTAGCATTAAATAAAATATCAAGATGGCAGGCGCTCGTCTTCATGAAAAAACGACATTATCATAGTTTGGTGTTGATGTATTGCACCTAATTCAAATGGCAACACTACGAATATTTCTGAACATTTCTCTTTTAACCCCATCAAGGTACCTGTAGTGATCATGACCTGGTGTTTGAGGGAGATATGCAAAGCAATGTATAAGAAGCTACTGAAAACTTTCTGTCTCTGTGCCTACTTGTTCAACCGCTGCCTTAGAAGCAAAATCTGACAAAAGCCCCAACCACGTATGCTCTGAGTTCGTGCTGTACCGAAAGGTCATTCAATTGTTTTTGTAACCATACACTAGATTCCAAATTTCATAGGTACAGCATGGTGGATGCATTTCGCCTATCCCTTGGAAAGTATGACTTTTTGACCGGGTAGTGATACCCTACAGTATGTACCATTTGAACGACATACAGGGAAACTAGCATGCGTAGAATTGCACACATTTCGAAGAGTGATATATTTGGGATAGGTCACCGGCTGGAGCCTGTATAGGAATTTGCTTCAAGGTTTGTCATGCCTAACTAATATTTTTGCAACCTTGATAATTATATAAATTCCCTGGAATTTCTCTACACTTCCTAACAACGGATCAGAAGAAACGCAATGGTCAAGGCAAGCGAGTGGGCTTCAAGAGGCAATGTTTACCAATTTTACAATGTTTACAAAGTCCTCTTCGAGTCCCTCATCCAACGACGCAGCCCATGCCGTTGTGGCATACGTTTTGGATATTGAAGGGAAATGTCGCACGTGCGCTGCAACTGTCAGCAAATCCGGGATTTCCCACCAATTCTGGGTTCGTAAATCCTACGTGTAATCCTGATTTCCGCGCGAATGGTCATGGAAACGCTCCTCGTAATCCGGATTCGATTCATTGTGGAAATCCAATCCCAATTCAAGCCTGACATGGAAACAAGGCTATTGTCTAGATCCCATGGATCTCATGGTAGCATTTGGGTCAGTCGGAACTGACTAAATGTGCCCTTCAGGTGTGTGATTGGAGTTCATTCAGCTTGCAGCGGATTGGGGTACTCGCTGTGAACGTTCATGCAGTTAACGGTATGCGTGGGCTTGGGGTGGTGCGTATAGCGAGGTGTGGAAACTACCATAGCTGTTGTCGATATTCAGGTCCAAAATAGTTTTCGATTTCAAAACGTTCAGTTATGTGGTAAAGCTGAAAACTGAGTTCTCCTCAAAGGCTGATTGCAGGAGTCAGAGATGGCTCATACTGGTCAAGCCGATGAAGATGTTATATATTCATATCACTAATAGATATTTGGCCTGTGAACGCTGTCTTAAAATACTCTGCTTTCTAGATCGCACATATACGCATAGGCGAACGGGGATCCAAGAGAGGATTCCATTGCGACACCATCAGCTTGCTGGTACAGACATCCGTCTAGGCCGCTAAAGGAACCTTCAGATATGCAGACATCAAGCATTTTCTCCATGGTAGCACGTGATATCTTCGGAGGTCGTAGCCTTGACTTCCTTGATGATGACCTTGACAGTGTTTCTGATTGGTACGTTAGTGAATAGGTTCTCCACGTCGATGGGTGTCATATTTGTGTCCATATCCACAAGTGGAGGCGACCAACGAGTCGGAGATCGGTGCCACCAAGTCTTGGGCCGTCCTAACACAAACACACACGGATTGTAGTGCTGGTATCGGTAGAACGGAACCAACGGTTAGGCGTAGATACAAATGTTGATTTATTTCGACAGCGAGCAGCGCATAATGTACGGAAACATCTGCAGGAGGCATCGTCCAGAGCGCAGTTGGTAGTTGAGGGAGCAGAGCCGATATCAGGACGGTCGACCAGTCGGTTCATTTGACATTGCGGCAGGTCGACTTTCCGGCCGGCTGTTGGGGCGTGGCCGACTTCCTGACGTCACGCTTGTCGGTTTTCACCTTTTTCATTGTTCCCGGGTCCAGGCAATGAGGCATGACACCTGAAACGGCGGCCGAGTCGTCACGCCCCGACCCCAGACGACGGCCAACAGTCGGCTCGGTCGGCGACACGACTCACCGAGGCGAGTCGGCCACGCCCACGGCCTCGGTCTCCCCTCCCCTCTGGATACCGAGGTCAGGTGCCCTGACAGCCCCGCGGCCTGGCGTGAGGTGACCAGGCGTCTGACGCAAACTGCCAGCTGTTGGGCTGGCATGTCATAGGGAAGATGACGTCGGCAACAATGTCGCAAATACCGCTCTAACGCCGTTCAGGACACACGGAGCCTCTCCCCCCCGAATAATAGCCAAACACTGCGAAACGTGGGCCGAAGTCCCAAAATACCGCCAGCACATCACGGAGAGGTTTTCATGGCGCATTGCAGTGGCCGACCCGGTGCAGCGCGGCTAGGGGTGAGCGCAAGCACGTGGCACGCACCAAACACGACCAACTGTTCAAAGCGTACCCATCCTTTGCCAGGTTGATCCCCGCTCATGCACGGTACTTTGCCACTTACTGACGGATGGTTGTGACACATAACATTTACAAACAGACAGTGCTAGACAATGATCGGCATGCTGCACGAGACGACATCTCGCGATTGGTACTATATTTTCACACTAGAGGCGGTCGCTAGTTAACCTTCTAGGTCAGGTAAGATAGAATTTGTTCCCCAAAAAATGTGAGTTTTCGCATTTAATCGCGCCCTGCGCACAAAAAAAAGATCATAGATACGCTCTTGGAAAGTTCCGCACACTATTCCTCAGTAGATTGGACTGCTAACGATGTGTGTTGTGCTGCATTTCTAACATAGATCAAGGGTTAGACGAAGTGTTGACCTGGTTTTAGAAATTTCCGAGAAATAGTGTCCAAGAAAACTATTTCACTACCCAAGGGTAAAGATAAACACAAACTCCAGTTTCGGTGTTTAAATTAGCATTCCATTGACTTCGAATCTGAAAACCATCATCGAAACTCTGATTGAAGTCAACAAATGTCAAATGACTGGAAATGTTAACAAGCCGTGATGACAGGCTACCACCACTGCAGCACATCAACACTGGAGCACATCGACACTGCAGCACATCAACACTGCAGCACATCAACACTGCGGCACATCGATTCGTAGAGCATGCTTTGTATGCTCTAGGAAGGGCACTTGCCCCCCCCCCCCTAATGTTTCCTTCTCTCCAATAATTTAAATTTTAACTTGGCCCAAATGTGGTATGCTCGCCCCCATTTGGAGGCTCCCATTGCATTCATATAATCTCTCAATCATTTGTTCAGAAACCCACACCTATGCCCTTATGTGGTGTGTTCGCGCTTTAGGGGTCGCCGACGTAAAGCACCCATCCACCACCACATAGGAGAGGGCACGCCAGGCCGTGTCTCGCCACCACATAGGAGAGGGCTCGTTAGACCGTGTCTCGCCACCACATAGGAGAGGGCACGCCAGGTCGTGTCTCGCCACCACATAGGAGAGGGCACGCCAGGTCGTGTCTCATAAAGACATAAAGACATAAAGACATAAAAGATTAGTGCAACTCTGAGCCACAAGGGCCCTTCTTGGCTGCACTCTGTACACTGAACCAGTTGCCCACCAAATCTGTCAATCAGCCCTCCCTGTAATACTGAAAAGCAAGCCCTCTATTCTTATAATCATTGTCTATGCTGTTTTTAAAGATGTTCAATGTGCTGCTACTGACGATGTTTTCTGGCAGCTGGTTCCAGTGTTCCACTACCCTGTTGGTGAAGAAAGTTTGCCTTAACCTTGTTCTGCTGTGGTTAATTTTAATTTTGAATTTATGACCTCTAATTGCATCATTTCTGTTCAATTCAAATATTTCCCCAAGGTATCCCCTCTCCAGACCATTGACAAATTTAAAGACCTCGATGAGATCTCCTCTCAGCCTTCTATATCTAAGTGAAAACATATTCAATTTCTTCAATCTTTCCTCATATGCCAGGTTGCTTATGCCATTAACCATTTTTGTAGCCCTCTTTTGTACTCTCTCTAAAAGCCAACAATCTTTTTCATAGCTAGGAGACCAAGCTTGGATGCAGTATTCCAAATGTGGCCTGACATATGCACAGTAAAGCTTCCTGATCACTTCCTCACTTCTGTATGATACATTCCTATGTATTGCCCCGAGCATTCTCAGTGCCTTCTTCCTGGCTTCCTTGGTCTGTTCTGATGCCCCCAATTTTGTGTTTAGAATAACACCTAAATCCTTCTCCTGTTGAGTCACTGATAGCACTTCCCCACCCATCAAGTATGGAGCCTTCATATGCTGCTTACCTACATGCATGATTTTGCACTTATCAAAGTTAAATTTCATTTGCCATTCTTCGGACCACTTCACAAGTTCGTCTAAGTCTTTTTGCAGCGAGATATGCTCATCCTGACCTGTTATTTCCCTAAAGACCTTCAAATCATCTGCAAATTTCAAAACGTTACTGCTTAGGCCACTTTCAATGTTATTTACAAATATAATGAACAGTAATGGCCCTAGTACTGACCCCTGGGGGACTCCACTAAGAACATTTTGCCATGATGACTTTGTACCATTTAGCATCACTCTTTGCTGTCTACCTGAAAGCCACAACTCTATCCATTTTAAGATGCTACCTGCAATACCATGGGACTGAAGCTGTATCATTAACCGTTTATGGGGTACCTTGTCAAAGGCCTTACTAAAGTCAAGATATGCTACATCAACCTGATTTCCCTGATCAAATTGTTCTGTGGCGAAGTTCAAAAAGTCCAAGAGGTTTGTGAGACACGATCGTCCTTTTCTAAATCCATGTTGAGTATCTTGAATCAATCTGCTACCTTCCAGATAACTAACTATTCTATCCTTGATAATTGATTCGAGTACCTTGCAGACTAGGGATGTGAGACTTATTGGCCTATAGTTTTCAACTTTCCCTCTTTCTCCTTTCTTGAAAATAGGAACTACATTTGCCCTTTTCCAATCGGTTGGAATTTCATTATGTGAAACTGATCTACAAAATATTATACTAAGTGGAAATGCCAGTTCCTTTTCAGTTTCCCGCAACACCCTAGCATAAATATCATCAGGTCCTGCTGCCTTATTTGGCTTTATTTTCCTGATATGATTGTAAACAACATCACCACCAATGAAATCAACATCATTTGTCAGATCCCATGTAACTGAACTATGGTGTACGGTCGGCAGATTGGTCATATCTTCCAATGTAAACACTGATTTGAACTGCTTGCTCAGCTCCTCAACCATCTCACTATCTTCACCCAATGTAGTCCCGTTTACTTCCAGTGGACCAATTGTGCTAGAAACTTTACTCAGCTTGTAGAAACTAAAGAACTTTTGACTGTCTCCATTACAGTTTCTAGCTAAATCCAGTTCCTTTGCTCGCTTTGCTGCTCTGGTTTTTTTCCTTCACAGTGTCTCTAGCTTTTCGATACGCCTTTAGATTAATGACATTTGAGGCTTCTTTAAAAAACTCTAAATGCAGTTTTCTTAGCCCTAATTGCTTTTATCACGTCTGGTGTAAGCCATGCTGGCTTTCCTACCCTTCTTTTGCGTCTTTGCTTTTGGGGGACATGTCTAATCTGAGTTTCCTTTAAGTAAGATTTGAACTTTTCCCACATTTTTACAGACATTTAAATTGGAGAATTCTTCTTCCCATCTGATGGCACTTAAAGCCGCTCTCATGCCGTAAAAGTCTGCTCTGTTGAAATTTGGAACCTTTACCAAATTATCCTTGATAATTTCCCCTACATGTGCCTTGAATCTAACTATGTTATGGTCACTTTTTCCCAGAGATTCGCCTACAGTCAAGTCTTGAACCAAGTCACTTAAATCCGAGAATACAAGGTCCAAGAATGAACCATGCCTGGTAGGTTCCGATACAAACTGGTGTAAGAACAGGTCCTCTTCAAGGCATTTCCTGAACATTTTGCATGATGGGGAGCCAACACCAGCATTTTCATAACCTTTTAGATTAAAGTCACCGAGAATAAGGCACTTCCTCTTAAAGTTTCTACTGATTTCCTCACAAATCACCTTGTCAAGCTCCAGTTGCTGAGAATGTGGCAGGGTTCCTGATCGGTAGAAAGCTCCTATCCTAAGAGTATTGCTGTTGCCTTTTCCCACAGTGACATCAAGCCAAATGGACTCCACAGACACATTTTTATCCCCACCTGCTACTTTTTGAGAACTGAATAAGCTATTCACATAGAGCATTACACCACCCCCTTTCATTGCTGGACCCCTATTGCACGAAAACATATTGTATCCCTGGATCTCATAGTCCTGTAAGTTATCTCCAAAATATCCTTCACTGACCCATGCCTCCGTAATGCAAACAAAATCCGGTTCCTCCTCAGCAACATAACACTTGAACTCATCAAATTTGGAACGGATACTCTGAGCATTAAACATCATACACTTAACAAATGCTCCATAACCACCTTTGGCTTTTTCATATTGAGGAGTTCTTTTATCACTAGATGAACTATAACTCTGTCCCCTTGAGTTGCTGCTGTCCCTATTTGCAGACTTTGAGGTTCTATTGCCTTGGCTGACACTATTGGAATATTCCTGGGTTGGCAATGCAATTTCATCCCTCCCCACCCCATTTCCTAGTTTCCCTGAAGGACATGCTCATATACTTTGCCTAACACATGGACCCCCTTCTCAGAAAAGTTCAGGCCATCCCTCTGATAGAGGTCCCACGATGCATAAAACCTGCTCCACTCGTCTACAAATGTAAAACCTAGCTCCTGGAAGAGCTTTCCTACCCTGGTGTTAGCTGCCAGTGCCCTAGAGCTCCATTCAGGGGAGGCTCTAGCCCTAGGCAAAATTCCTGTTACAAGCACTCTATTGGTACCCTTCAGGGTGGCCAGAAGGGCCCTGTACTCCCGCAGAAGCTCCTCGCTCCTAGTATGACCTATGTTATTTACCCCTACATGCACTATGACTGTGTTAAACTGGTGATCACTGGTGACCTGTGCCACCGCAGGTACCAGGTCCTTCACCTTGGCACCAGGCCTGGTGATGCACCTCCTGTCCCTCCTACCTTTACAAAATACCCGCTCTAAATGACGCACACGAGAGTCTCCTATGACCAGCACTGACTCCTTACTACTGCTATCCTGGGGGCAGTCATCCAATGCCTGGAACATATTTGTTGTTACTATGCCTGCCCGCTGGGCCGGTCGGCTACACTTCCTCCCGCTCCTACCACCTGCCACCTGCCACTCACTGACCCTTTCCTTAGGTTCGCGTCTCCAAATCCTCCACCCCCTGACCTCATGCCACTTCCCCTCCTGTGACCTACCAGAACTACCCCTCCTCTGTTCACTATTAACACTATTAACACTCCCCTCTTGAGAGATCCCAGCCACCTCCACAGTAGGGGAAACCTCAGCTACCTGGTGGCCTGCGACCACCTGGGCATATGATGTCCCTGCTACGGATTGACCCCTTGTTGCTTTATCTTGCCTACCCTGTGCAACAAGGGCAGCCTTGAGGTTGGAAACCTCTGCCTTAAGGGTCCTAATTTCTTCCTCTAGTGCCTGCATCCTGGTCGAAACCATCCTAAACGCTGCAGCTTATGCCTAGATTTAAATTCAAATTAACTTGCTAAATTAACTTGCTAAACAACCGACAAAAAAGCTAACTATCATTCACTATAAATCGCTACCTCCTATACTGTCAGTTAAATATCTGAGTGCCTCAAGAAAAGCAGAAACTATTAAACAATTGTTTGTTTTTTTGTTTTGTTTTCTTTTTAAATAAATTAAATAACTAAACAAGATGTCTAATCTAATTGTCTTCCACACAAGTAGACAACTATATAAATATCCCTTTGATATCACTTATGGCTAGACAGAAAAATGAACAGTCACACAGCACTTATGAATACCCCCAACTTACTACTAATTAAACTATCTTAAACTTCAACACCAAACACACTTGCTAAACAACCGACAAAAAAGCTAACTATCATTCACTATAAATCGCTACCTCCTATACTGTCAGTTAAATATCTGAGTGCCTCAAGAAAAGCAGATACTATTAAACAATTGTTTGTTTTTTGTTTTGTTTTGTTTTTTAAATAAATTAAATAACTAAACAAGATGTCTAATCTAATTGTCTTCCACACAAGTAGACAACTATATAAATATCCCTTTGATATCACTTATGGCTAGACAGAAAAATGAACAGTCACACAGCACTTATGAATACCCCCAACTTACTAAGTCATAAAGTCATAAAGTGTTAAGGCTTAATAAGGGCCACAAGGGCCCATCTGGGTCAAGCCTGTCTAGAAGATATTAGAAAGTACATGTTCACACCTATCAATTCCAAACCCATGCAATCCCTCCACCTGTGCCACCACAGCCAATCTCATCAGTATGACATCGCAAGGGAAGTTGCCAAATCCACTGCTAGGTACACCCCATATAGTACAACATAATACTAGCATAATGTTATACCCTATATAGCTAGTGAAAATACTCAATATCCCATGCATCACAAGTTAGAATTCAAAAACAACATTTTCCTGTCTAAAAAATTTATCCACCCTACTTTTAAAGACATTCAATGAGGGACTCCCCACTGCATCAGCAGGCAGCCTATTCCATTGGTCAACAACCCTTTGACTGAAGACCTGTTGTCGTTTAACTGTCCTGCACCTCATTTTGTCTAACCTGAATTGATGACCCCTATGGGATACTCTAAACTGCAGAGCATCATTCAAATTGACCTGATCTAGCCCTCTAACAATTTTGTACATTTCAATCATGTCTCCCCTTAATCTCCTATACTTGAGTGAGTACATATCTAATGCATTAAGCCTTTCTCCATATTCTAAGTTACTTAATCCACTGACGAGTCTAGTGGCTTTGCGCTGGACTCTTTCTAACATATTTATATCCTTTTCTAGGTAGGGGCTCCATGCTTGTACAGAGTACTCCAAGTGGGGCCGCACATATGCTAAGTACAGCTTTTTCATGACTTCCCTGCTCTTATATTTCACACTTCTATTAATGAGTCCCAGCATTCTGAGTGCCCTATTTCTAGCTGAGATACATTGTTTTTCTGCTTTAAGGTCTTTTGAGACCAACACACCTAAGTCCCTTTCCTCTTCAATAACATCCAGTTCCCTCCCTCCAATTTTATAACTGAATGTCTCGCCTGCAGACCCTATATGCATAACCTTACACTTATCATAGTTGAAAGTCATCTGCCATTGATCAGCCCACTCTTTTAGGTCGTCCAAATCTAGTTGAATATTACTAGATTGATCTCTGCTGTTAGCCACTCCTACCAGCTTGATGTCATCAGCAAATTTGAACACTCTATTCCTCAGCCCTACTTCAATGTTGTTCACAAAGATGATAAAGAGGAGGGGCCCTAGAACAGAGCCCTGTGGCACTCCACTCAGAACATCTTTCCAACCAGATTTACATCCATTCAATACTACCCTTTGTTTCCTTCCCTGCAACCATGCTTCAATCCAATGTAGAACTTTTCCTACAATCCCATGTTGTTGTAATTGATGAATTAACCTTCCATGTGGAACTTTATCAAAAGCTTTGCTAAAGTCCAAGTACACAACATCCATCCTGCTTTCATTGTCTACTTCTTTGGTAACATACTCAATGAACTCCAATAGGTTAGTTAAACAAGACCTTTGAGATCGAAATCCATGTTGAGTATCCCTTAAAAGGTTGTGCCTATCAAGATGAATCTGAACATTCTGTTTAACCAGCTTTTCTAGTACTTTGCAAACTAATGAGGTCAAACTGACTGGCCTGTAGTTTCCTACACTCTTCCTATTTCCCTTTTTGAAAATTGGTACTACACTTGCATTTCTCCAATCTTCAGGTACTTCTGAATACTCCATAGATCGCCTGAAAATGATACCTAGGGGAGTTGCTAAAGCTTTAGCACACTCTACTAAGATCCTAGCATATATTTCATCTGGTCCGGAAGCTTTATTAGGTTTTATATTCTGCAACTGCTTCTCTACGGCTTCTGTAGTTATTGTAAGATCCTCCAGCATATCACCTGCCATGGCATGGCCTACAGATGTTCCTATTGTACCAGAATTATCTTTAGTGAAGACTGATGAGAATTGCTTGCTTAGGGATTCCACAATGTCGCAATCATCAACCACTATTTCCCCATCTACCTCCAGTGGTCCTACACTACACTTTTTAGCCTTAAATTTATAGAAGCTAAAGAATCTCTTAGCATTACCTGCTGAACATTCTCGAGCAAAGTTGATTTCAGCAAGTCTTTTAGATGCTCTAACACACCTCCTAACTTTATTTCTAGCTATTCTATATGATTCTAGGTTTAACCCAGAGTTAGTATCTTTTAGGTTCTTGAATGCTTGTTTCTTTGAGTCCAGTAATTGCTTAACTTCCCTAGTCAGCCACGAAGGGTGCTTAACCCTGTTTGATCTAATTTGCCTACTGGGAATGAACCTATCCTGACCCTGAAATAGCTTATCTTTTATCATTGTCCACATTTCATAAGCATCTAAGCCATTCAATATGACTTCCCAATTAATTTCACTTAGGAAGCTCCTGAACTCACTGTAATTCCCTTTTGTAAAATTCGGAATCAATGTTCTGTTGGTTGCTACCCTTCCAACATATAATGAGAAGCGTATAATGTTGTGATCACTATTACCAAAGGTCTCTCCTACGTTAACATTTTGCACAAAATTTTCCTCATTAGTAAGCACTAGATCTAATATTTTATTTTCCCTTGTAGGCTCGTGTATCATTTGAAAGAAGAAATTGTCCTCAAAACAAGCCATGAAACATCTTTCTGATTTGCTTACACCTATTGTTTTGTTTCCCAATCCTGCTATGTTGAAATCCCCCAACAAAATAGTTATCTCCTGTACTCTCCTACTTATCTCTTCCTGCATCAGCCTGTCAGTGTTTTCATTCTGGTCTGGAGGTCTATAGAATGCCCCAATCCTAAATTTTGTTCCATTCTTCAGAATTATATCTAACCACAAAGATTCTACTCCTGCACTATGTACTCCATCCTCTATGGAATGACATTTCATTACTTGCCTAACATACAAGAGAATGCCACCTCCTATCCTTGCCTCTCTTTGATAGGCATGCATGTTGTAGCCTGTCAATTCAAATTCTTGCAAGTTGTCTCCAAACATGCTTTCGTTAACCCATGCTTCTGTTATGCACACCAAATCTAGCTGTTCAGACAACATATATGCATGCAGTTCCCCAATTTTGTTCCTAACACTTCTGGCATTGACATAAAAACATGATAAATTATTCCTTCCATTGCTTGCTATGCTTCTCTCTTTATCAGCTACATCCCCCCATGTCCTGCCTAGTTTCCCTGTTTCCTGTTGAGAGCCTCCTCATACCTATTGCTGAGCAATTCCGCTCCTCTCTTGCTCAGATGTAATCCATCTAAAGCAAACATCTCCGTCCTCCCCCAAAACTCCCCCCACAAATCCAAGAACTGCACCCCAAGCTCATTACAAATGTTGGCCACCCTGGTATTGAGCCCAATGGCCCTCGAATACCACTCCATGCTTGCATGGACCATAGGGAGGATGGATGTCACCACTCCTCTTTTCCTACTTCCTGCTAAACTACCTATCAAAGCCCTATAGGCTTTCATTGTTTCCTCTGTATTATTTTTTCCTACATCGTTAACTCCAACCTGCACAATTACCGTTGCACCCTCTCCACTTCCCCTCATTACTCCCTCCAGCCTATCCCTAACATCTTTCACTACTACTAATTAAACTATCTTAAACGTCAACACCAAACACACTATGCACACCAAAAAATAAATAAAGTATGTTAGGATAGTATGAATGTTGTCTAATGTACTTATCAAATATACACACTTGTAATATCTCCTACTACAGAAATCGAAGAGTCGAGAACACGCCGAAGCCACGAGGCCTCCCTTTGGCGCATACAAGATGGCGTCCTGCGGCGTCGCTAGGTTGATATAGTATAGTTTGCGTGCTACGAAAATGCTTATAAGATAAAACCTTATGAAATATAATAAGAGAAGTAATTGCTAAGCACCTATCCACAGCTTAGACTAGAGTACTGCCCTGTTCTGCAGCGACTTATCTGGAAACCTGGAGTTCGGGCGCGCGTCCTTCCACCTTGAGAGCTGGCGGCAAACTGCCACGCCACCACATAGCAGAGGGCTCGTTAGACCGTGTCTCGCCACCACATAGGAGAGGGCACGCCAGGTCGTGTCTCGCCACCACATAGGAGAGGGCACGTCAGGTCGTGTCTCGCCACCACATAGGAGAGGGCACGTCAGGTCGTGTCTCGCCACCACATAGGAGAGGGCTCGTTAGACCGTGTCTCGCCACCACATAGGAGAGGGCACGCCAGGTCGTGTCTCGCCACCACATAGGAGAGGGCACGTCAGGTCGTGTCTCGCCACCACATAGGAGAGGGCACGTCAGGTCGTGTCTCGCCACCACATAGGAGAGACACGGCCTATGTGTCTCTAGGCCGTTTCTCGCTACCACATAGGAGAGGGCTCGTTAGACCGTTTCTCGCTACCACATAGGAGAGGGCTCGTTAGACCGTGTCTCGCTACCACGTAGGAGAGGGCTCGTTAGACCGTGTCTCGCTACCACATAGGAGAGGGCTCGTTAGACCGTGTCTCGCTACCACATGGGGGGCGTGTCTCGCACCACGTAGGAGAGGGCTCGTTAGACCGTGTCTCGCCACCACGTAGGAGAGGGCACGTCAGGCCGTGTCTCGCCACCACATAGGAGAGGGCTCGTTAGACCGTGTCTCGCTACCACATAGGGGAGGGCTCGTTAGACCGTGTCTCGCCACCACATAGGAGAGGGCTCGTCAGGTCGTATCTCGCCACCACATAGGAGAGGGCTCGTTAGACCGTGTCTCGCTACCACGTAAGAGAGGGCTCGTTAGACCGTGTCTCGCTACCACGTAGGAGAGGGCTCGTTAGACCGTGTCTCGCCACCACGTAGGAGAGGGCACGTCAGGCCGTGTCTCGCCACCACATAGGAGAGGGCTCGTCAGGTCGTATCTCGCCACCACATAGGAGAGGGCTCGTTAGACCGTGTCTCGCTACCACGTAAGAGAGGGCTCGTTAGACCGTGTCTCGCTACCACATAGGAGAGAGCTCGTTAGACCGTGTCTCGCTACCACATAGGGGAGGGCTCGTCAGGCCGTGTCTCACCAAAATAGTGAGCTCTGTGCCTTCTCGCATGACGTCACCGTGCAGTGACCTTGAGCGACGTCCTGAATTCTGAGTCCTGCGAAGTGGGCGCAGCATTTCGAACCAAGTAGACTGAGCAGCAGTGCGGGAACCCACGCCGCCCTCCTGTGGTCGTTGAGAGACTTTGGCGGTTTCGCATCAGCGTCCCCCCACCCCCACCGCCCTCCGTGCCTGCATGGGTGATGGTGCACTGCACGGGTCGCCAAACAGTCAGCAGACAGCTGGCTAACTTTATCCAAGCAGCCACCTTTGTATGTGACAGTCGGGTCACGTTTTTCGTCTATTTCAAGTCAATTCAGTCAAAGCTGGCCTTCTGTTGGCTCACAATCGCATCACTTCAGCAAGCTGGTGTGCACTGAAACATGTCCCTGTCTGTCAGTCTGTCTGTCTGTCTGTCTGTCTGTCTGTCTGTCTGTCTGTCTGTCTGTCTGTCTGTCTGTCTGTCTGTCTGTCTGTCTGTCTGTCTGTCTGTCTGTCTGTCTGTCTGTCTGTCTGTCTGTCTGTCTGTCTGTCTGTCTGTCTGTCTGTCTGTCTGTCTGTCTGTCTGTCTGTCTGTCTGTCTGTCTGTCTGTCTGTCTGTCTGTCTGTCTGTCTGTCTGTCTGTCTGTCTGTCTGTCTGTCTGTCTGTCTGTCTGTCTGTCTGTCTGTCTGTCTGTCTGTCTGTCTGTCTGTCTGTCTGTCTGTCTGTCTGTCTGTCTGTCTGTCTGTCTGTCTGTCTGTCTGTCTGTCTGTCTGTCTGTCTGTCTGTCTGTCTGTCTGTCTGTCTGTCTGTCTGTCTGTCTGTCTGTCTGTCTGTCTGTCTGTCTGTCTGTCTGTCTGTCTGTCTGTCTGTCTGTCTGTCTGTCTGTCTGTCTGTCTGTCTGTCTGTCTGTCTGTCTGTCTGTCTGTCTGTCTGTCTGTCTGTCTGTCTGTCTGTCTGTCTGTCTGTCTGTCTGTCTGTCTGTCTGTCTGTCTGTCTGTCTGTCTGTCTGTCTGTCTGTCTGTCTGTCTGTCTGTCTGTCTGTCTGTCTGTCTGTCTGTCTGTCTGTCTGTCTGTCTGTCTGTCTGTCTGTCTGTCTGTCTGTCTGTCTGTCTGTCTGTCTGTCTGTCTGTCTGTCTGTCTGTCTGTCTGTCTGTCTGTCTGTCTGTCTGTCTGTCTGTCTGTCTGTCTGTCTGTCTGTCTGTCTGTCTGTCTGTCTGTCTGTCTGTCTGTCTGTCTGTCTGTCTGTCTCTCTGTCTCTCTGTCTGTCTGTCTGTCTGTCTCTCTGTCTCTCTGTCTCTCTGTCTCTCTGTCTGTCTGTCTCTCTGTCTCTCTGTCTCTCTGTCTCTCTGTCTCTCTGTCTCTCTGTCTCTCTGTCTCTCTGTCTCTCTGTCTCTCTGTCTCTCTGTCTCTCTGTCTCTCTGTCTATCTGTCTATCTGTCTCTCTGTCTCTCTGTCTCTCTGTCTCTCTGTCTCTCTGTCTCTCTGTCTCTCTGTCTCTCTGTCTCTCTGTCTCTCTGTCTCTCTGTCTCTCTGTCTCTCTGTCTCTCTGTCTCTCTGTCTCTCTGTCTCTCTGTCTCTCTGTCTCTCTGTCTCTCTGTCTCTCTGTCTCTCTGTCTCTCTGTCTCTCTGTCTCTCTGTCTCTCTGTCTCTCTGTCTCTCTGTCTCTCTGTCTCTCTGTCTATCTGTCTATCTGTCTCTCTGTCTCTCTGTCTCTCTGTCTCTCTGTCTCTGTCTCTCTGTCTCTCTGTCTCTCTGTCTCTCTGTCTCTCTGTCTCTCTGTCTCTCTGTCTCTCTGTCTCTCTGTCTCTCTGTCTCTCTGTCTCTCTGTCTCTCTGTCTCTCTGTCTCTCTGTCTCTCTGTCTCTCTGTCTCTCTGTCTCTCTGTCTCTCTGTCTCTCTGTCTCTCTGTCTCTCTGTCTCTCTGTCTCTCTGTCTCTCTGTCTCTCTGTCTCTCTGTCTCTCTGTCTCTCTGTCTCTCTGTCTCTCTGTCTCTCTCTCTCTCTCTCTCTGTCTCTCTTCTCTCTCTCTCTCTCTCTCTCTCTCTCTCTCTCTCTCTCTCTCTCTCTCTCTCTCTCTCTCTCTCTCTCTCTCTCTCTCTCTCTCTCTCTCTCTCTCTCTCTCTCTCTCTCTCTCTCTCTCTCTCTCTCTCTCTCTCTCTCTCTCTCTCTCTCTCTCTCTCTCTCTCTCTCTCTCTCTGTCCCTTTCTCACTCTCTCGCTATATATATATATATGTATATATATATAAAAATATCTATCTATCTATATATATATATATATATATATATATATATATATATATATATATATATATATATATATATATACATATATAAGAGATAGAGAGATAGAGAGATAGATAGCGATATAGATGGAGGTGGAGGTGGAGGTGGAGGTGGAGGTGGAGGTGGAGATGGTGATGGAGATGTAGATGGAGATTGAGATTGAGATTGATATTGAGATTGAGATGGAGATGGAGATGGAGATGGAGATGGAGATGGAGATGGAGATGGAGATGGAGATTGAGATGGAAATGGAGATGGAGATGGAGATGGAGATGGAGATGGAGATGGAGTGAGAGGGAGGGAGAGAGAGAGAGCCATTCCGGCCGTGACGTCTCAACCACCCTCACCAGTAGTCATTCCGTCCCATCCCCCGTACTTGTCAGGCCAGTTTGGACACCTGTGGGAACACATTGGGATCGGTTCGGGAAGCTCAGCTGCAAGTCCCGACACTGCAATTTCGATGTCGATGTGGATGCCATCTCACCAGGCGTTGCAATCTGTTTAGGTTCGCGCGCGGTAAAGGTTTGTACCAGGGGCGAATGCAGGAACTTTGATCGCGGGCACTTGTTCTGGAGGGGCGCCATCTCTCTGGATTGGGCAGCTTTTTCTACTTTAAAGGGCGCCATTGGCTGTTTAAAAAAAAACTCGTTGAGCAGGGCGTGGGTTACACTCGAATGTCCTGGAGGGGCATCTTTTTCATTCGAAAGGATGCTACATCTCAATGGGGAGCGCATTCCTAATTCGCCGTTCTGGATCCGCCACTGGTTGGCACCGACAGTGCGGCGGCGAGTCGCCCGTTACTGTGTGGTCGGCCGCCTCACAAGACTCCGGCAAGGCTAGCGGAACCGCAACATTGGGGGAGTGGAGAGGGAGGCAAGGGCACCGGCCTTCACCTTGGCATGAGCATGAACACATTCGTGGGATGACGTCACGTGCAGAGCCTGCAAGGCACGGACACCACCGAGCAGCTGCCACGGGCCCCACCGAGCAGCTGCCACGGACACCACCGAGCAGCTGCCACGGACACCACCGAGCAGCTGCCACGGACACCACCGAGCAGCTGCCACGGACACCACCGAGCAGCTGCCACGGACACCACCGAGCAGCTGCTACGGACACCACCGAGCAGCTGCCACGGACACCACCGAGTAGCTGCCACGGGCCTCGCCGGGCAGCTGCCACAGACACCATCGAGCAGCTGCCACGGACACCACCGAGCAGCTGCCACGGACACCACCGAGCAGCTGCCGCGGACACCACCGAGCAGCTGCCGCGGACACCACCGAGCAGCTGCCACAGACACCACCGAGCAGCTGCCGCGGACACCACCGAGCAGCTGCCGCGGACACCACCGAGCAGCTGCCACGGACACCACCGAGCAGCTGCCGCGGACACCACCGAGCAGCTGCCACAGACACCACCGAGCAGCTGCCACGGACACCACCGAGCAGCTGCCACGGACACCACCGAGCAGCTGCCACGGGCCTCGCCGGGCAGCTGCCACGGACACCACCGAGCAGCTGCCACGGGCCCCACCGAGCAGCTGCCACGGACACCACCGAGCAGCTGCCACGGACACCACCGAGCAGCTGCCACGGACACCACCGAGCAGCTGCTACGGACACCACCGAGCAGCTGCCACGGACACCACCGAGCAGCTGCCACGGACACCACCGAGCAGCTGCCACGGACACCACCGAGCAGCTGCCACGGACACCACCGAGCAGCTGCCACGGACACCATCGAGCAGCTGCTACGGACACCACCGAGCAGCTGCAACGGACACCACCGGGCAGCTGCCACGGACACCACCGAGCAGCTGCCACGGACACCACCGAGCAGCTGCCACGGACCCCACCGAGCAGCTGCCACGCAGCTGGAAGCGCCACGGAGGACCAGGCTGAAATGCGATTCAGGTGCGCACGTCGCCACTTGACCTCGCACATGAGATCGGCCAATTCGACTGATTTGGTGGTGGTCTCCTATGACCTATGGGCTACGACCTCTGCCCTGGGTATCCGCATGCAAGAAGAGATAGTTGCAAATCCTATCAGACGGTTAGGACCTACGACAGCAAGCTGACCATTCCAAGCTTATAGATGCACCCCTTACCTGGCACTAAACGTCCTCTGTCGACAGTGAATACGGTGCTGTTTTCTGGAGTTGTGGCAGCTATTAATGATTCGTGTTCAAATAGTAAATACTCACTCCTCACTCCTCGCCATTCCACTCTGTCGTCCCACTGAGTAGGAAGAACTTCCAACACCAGATATTCAGGCTCAATTGTTCCTCAACGATCTTTATTGGCCATCCCAAATTGTTCAGGTCTAGACTCCTGAGTGTTACCTGCTTCTCCCAAATATCATCCTTCTTCTTAGTCGCCACTAAACGTTACGGCCACTGTCAGTTCCGTTCCGTTTTCGCTACATTCGTTTTCCTAACAACGTTCCTATTTGATCTGTCTTTCCCTATGTCATGCGGGGAAACCTAGCCCCCTTATCCCGGGCTCTCTTCATGTGTGCCATGTTTTGGGTTATATCTAAACGGAAAAAAGGTTGTCTCCTGCCCCACACGTAGCCACAACCTAATCCATGTCTGGAACATACTAGGGGCCATAACTAAACGGAAGAAAGTTTGTCTCCTGCCCCACACGTAGCCACAGCCTAATCCATGTGTGGAACATACTAGGGGCCATATTAAGCGGAAAACAGGTAGTCTCGTGCCCCACACGCGACCACCCCCATTCATATCTGAAGACACCGACGCTGATCGCGACCCCGTGTCGAGTTTCCTGGGCCAACACTCCTATCGCTGATGGTGGATGACGAGCGGTTTTGTCTTGCGTCGCGTGCCCGCTGTCAATAATCCTTCACGTGCCTCGCACGCTGTGGGAACGCACGGTCGGTTACTGAACCATTCAGCGGCTGCATTCAGCACGTGGAACACTTCCGACACGGGTGTGATCACGGGTCTTGCTCCGCGCTCAGTTCAGCAGGCGCTCCGTACCTTTTCTGTTCCAGGTGAAGAAAAAAGGGTAGCCTGGAGCTGATGTTAGCTGATGCTTCGTTAGCAGATGAACTGATGTTAATCAGTTGTTGAATGAGGTGTTCGCTCACAATGTGAAATTGCTTTGCAAACATCAAATTTACTCTCCCTGACAAGCCAGCTGAAGACGCATTCAGGTCTCCAACTCGTCTCATACGGTATGTTTCGAAGGGCGAAGTTCTGTGTACCGATTTCATTTTCTCAAAACGAAAGCCCGCCTTCTAATTAAAACTTGGATGAGTGGTAATGAATTAAGCAATTCCCAAAAAAATAAGTGTTCCCTGCCTTTTCCGACCGACAAACATGCGGTGCAACATATCCCAGTTGCATTTCCTGAGGTGTGTTGCCGATGGAGTGAGATGGGCTGAGGCTGCCTGTGGTGCTGCCGTGTGATCGTGTCTATAGTTGGCGTTATGTGAAGACGTTCACCACTTCCCCTCCACCAGCGCTACGTATGGTGGTACTGTGTGGGTGTGTTAATAGTTGGCGTTATGTGAAGACGTTCGCCACTTCCCCTCCACCAGTGCTACCTATGGTGGTACTGTGTGGGTGTGCTAATAGTTGGCGTTATGTGAAGACGTTCGCCACTTCCCCTCCACCAGTGCTACCTATGGTGGTACTGTGTGGGTGTGCTAATAGTTGGCGTTATGTGAAGACGTTCACCACTTCCCCTCCACCAGCGCTACCTATGGTGGTGCTGTGTGGGTGTGCTAATAGTTGGCGTTATGTGAAGACGTTCACCACTTCCCCTCCACCAGCGCTACCTATGGTGGTGCTGTGTGGGTGTGTTAATAGTTGGCGTTATGTGAAGACGTTCGCCACTTCCCCTCCACCAGCGCTACCTATGGTGGTGCTGTGTGGGTGTGTTAATAGTTGGCGTTATGTGAAGACGTTCGCCACTTCCCCTCCACCAGTGCTACCTATGGTGGTACTGTGTGGGTGTGTTAATAGTTGGCGTTATGTGAAGACGTTCGCCACTTCCCCTCCACCAGTGCTACCTATGGTGGTACTGTGTGGGTGTGTTAATAGTTGGCGTTATGTGAAGACGTTCACCACTTCCCCTCCACCAGTGCTACCTATGGTGGTACTGTGTGGGTGTGCTAATAGTTGGCGTTATGTGAAGACGTTCACCACTTCCCCTCCACCAGCGCTACCTATGGTGGTGCTGTGTGGGTGTGCTAATAGTTGGCGTTATGTGAAGACGTTCACCACTTCCCCTCCACCAGCGCTACCTATGGTGGTGCTGTGTGGGTGTGTTAATAGTTGGCGTTATGTGAAGACGTTCGCCACTTCCCCTCCACCAGTGCTACCTATGGTGGTACTGTGTGGGTGTGCTAATAGTTGGCGTTATGTGAAGACGTTCACCACTTCCCCTCCACCAGCGCTACCTATGGTGGTGCTGTGTGGGTGTGTTAATAGTTGGCGTTATGTGAAGACGTTCACCACTTCCCCTCCACCAGTGCTACCTATGGTGGTGCTGTGTGGGTGTGTTAATAGTTGGCGTTATGTGAAGACGTTCACCACTTCCCCTCCACCAGCGCTACATATGGTGGTACTGTGTGGGTGTGCTAATAGTTGGCGTTATGTGAAGACGTTCACCACTTCCCCTCCACCAGCGCTACATATGGTGGTGCTGTGTGGGTGTGTTAATAGTTGGTGTTATGTGAAGACGTTCACCACTTCCCCTCCACCAGCGCTACCTATGGTGGTGCTGTGTGGGTGTGCTAATAGTTGGCGTTATGTGAAGACGTTCGCCACTTCCCCTCCACCAGTGCTACCTATGGTGGTACTGTGTGGGTGTGTTAATAGTTGGCGTTATGTGAAGACGTTCACCACTTCCCCTCCACCAGTGCTACCTATGGTGGTACTGTGTGGGTGTGCTAATAGTTGGCGTTATGTGAAGACGTTCACCACTTCCCCTCCACCAGCGCTACCTATGGTGGTGCTGTGTGGGTGTGCTAATAGTTGGCGTTATGTGAAGACGTTCACCACTTCCCCTCCACCAGCGCTACCTATGGTGGTGCTGTGTGGGTGTGTTAATAGTTGGCGTTATGTGAAGACGTTCGCCACTTCCCCTCCACCAGTGCTACCTATGGTGGTACTGTGTGGGTGTGCTAATAGTTGGCGTTATGTGAAGACGTTCACCACTTCCCCTCCACCAGCGCTACCTATGGTGGTGCTGTGTGGGTGTGTTAATAGTTGGCGTTATGTGAAGACGTTCACCACTTCCCCTCCACCAGTGCTACCTATGGTGGTGCTGTGTGGGTGTGTTAATAGTTGGCGTTATGTGAAGACGTTCACCACTTCCCCTCCACCAGCGCTACATATGGTGGTACTGTGTGGGTGTGCTAATAGTTGGCGTTATGTGAAGACGTTCACCACTTCCCCTCCACCAGCGCTACATATGGTGGTGCTGTGTGGGTGTGTTAATAGTTGGCGTTATGTGAAGACGTTCACCACTTCCCCTCCACCAGCGCTACATATGGTGGTGCTGTGTGGGTGTGCTAATAGTTGGCGTTATGTGAAGACGTTCACCACTTCCCCTCCACCAGTGCTACCTATGGTGGTGCTGTGTGGGTGTGTTAATAGTTGGCGTTATGTGAAGACGTTCACCACTTCCCCTCCACCAGCGCTACATATGGTGGTGCTGTGTGGGTGTGCTAATAGTTGGCGTTATGTGAAGACGTTCACCACTTCCCCTCCACCAGCGCTACCTATGGTGGTGCTGTGTGGGTGTGCTAATAGTTGGTGTTATGTGAAGACGTTCACCACTTCCCCTCCACCAGCGCTACCTATGGTGGTGCTGTGTGGGTGTGCTAATAGTTGGTGTTATGTGAAGACGTTCACCACTTCCCCTCCACCAGCGCTACCTATGGTGGTGCTGTGTGGGTGTGCTAATAGTTGGTGTTATGTGAAGACGTTCACCACTTCCCCTCCACCAGTGCTACATATGGTGGTGCTGTGTGGGTGTGCTAATAGTTGGCGTTATGTGAAGACGTTCACCACTTCCCCTCCACCAGCGCTACATATGGTGGTACTGTGTGGGTGTGTTAATAGTTGGCGTTATGTGAAGACGTTCGCCACTTCCCCTCCACCAGCGTTATCAAGTAGTATTTTATGCTCACCCAAGCAGCAGTAATGGAACTTACAAAAATTACAGGTGGTCTTGCAGTTTTAGGCCACTTTTTGCCATATAATGTCATAGGTATAATGTTAAATTATCCACATCTGTTAACCAGTACACTATTTGACGTCCAATGATGACGTCCAGCAACATGGCTATGAAGAATTACGATGACGACTGACAATGGTATTAAATAGCCCTATACCTACTCAAGAGAATGAGCGTAGAGGTTATTTTGTCAGCGTGCAAAACAACCAAATCAATACCAGCTCCTCGGAGACAGCGATATTTCGCGGCACTCCAAGACTCTCAGCAATGTCCCTGAAAGTTCGTGCGCTTAGCATTGGCATGGCGGGGCGCTACATGGGAAAAATGGAGGAAAAACATTAACGTCCTCTTTGCCGCTTTATCCCGGCTGGACCAAATACCTCCGGCTCATCTGGATGTATTTACCTTCTCCATGAGGTAAATTGCGTCCGCCAGGTATGCCGTTCTCGGCACTTTTGACGGAACACTCGTCTCATCCCCAACGTCTACCATTGACCTGGACTGTGCTCTCGGCGGCACGCCTTCGTCGCTCACCGACGATGTCGTTGTCGCCGGCGCTGGGGATGAAGAAGCTCTGCACGCCGCAGGAGGTGCAGAAGCTGTGCTTGGCCTGCGACGAGCCGAACGTGCTGAGGTCGGCGTGGCCTTGCAGCAGGCGGAACCGGTCAGCCGGCACAGCGAAGTAGCGGTTCTGCCGCTTCACGCACGTCTCGCAACTGCCCGCAGTGACGTCACACAGTCACATGCCTGTCAGCCAGCCGAGATCACGCGGCAGATTGGCGGCCGGGCGTAGCGACTGCGGTTCCGGCGCCCACCGTATTGTGCCGGCGACCTTGGCGCGCGTGCGTGACTGAAATGTGAGACGGTGGTGGTGGGAGCATTGTGGTGCGCGTGCAACATGTCCCATGCCATCAGCTTCACGTGAATAGCCCGGCTAGGCCACAGTGCCTTGGTTTGTGTGTTTTCGTGTCCCATTTATGGTACAAGCAGTCGGTTTCACCGCTGTTTGAGAGCTAAGGTGATGGTTAGGATGCGTGGGGCACCACTGTCTCCATTGGACCAGTAACCTCCCACTGACCTGCATTCTATGGCGGTGACCTGCGACGGCGAGATGACCTCGAACCTTACCCGCCCGCAGTGGCATCCGCCTCTGTGCTTCTTCATGCCCAGCTCCTTCATCACCTGCCGCAATACCGATACATGTGTCACCTGGTTCTCTTCCCAAAAATTATGGATTGTATGTCACTACCCATGATTCATGAGAGATGGAATAGCCCGAGATGAAATAGTCTGGATTTTCAGGGACAGGCAAAAATTATGATCCCCTTATCTAAAAACGCCCCACCGCCACCGATTTGATCGCGAGATAGGCTATGAATTTCCTGGTGAGGAAATCCTTGTACTTAAAAATAGTACGGCAGCTTGCGGAGTCTAGCAAATGCAATGTAATATATATATATACATATATATATCCTGTTACATTTATCGTTCAACTTGCTGGCACTTTTTTAATCGAAAAAAGTGCCAGCATTCATTTAATCGAATCATTTAATCGTTTAAGCACATCATTTAATCGAAAGGTTGCGTTTGGTACAGTGTCTCACGCTTACTCTACGAGCTACGGTTAATAATTGAATGTAATCAGGACTCATCTGAAATATACGAGCATTCACCTCTGCCTATAAGCCAGCACATGCACATAGCAACTTATTTGTATCGTGCAGCTGTTGTGGCGATGTCCCTGATCCACTTGTGATCCGCACGTTTGACGCATTAGACACGGCCAACTAGATTGGAGAACGGAACTGAGTGTCTTCTCTGAGGTGTCGAAGTCTCCCGCTCCGGGGTAACAATAGACGCATTGACGCATTGAAGCATAACACTAGACCTGCCACCGATGGAATACATTGTGTGCACTAATGGGAACTCTCTCTGTTGCTGATGCCGCCACAGGCTGCCGACTTGCCAAACGGGAAGTGAGGGTAGAAAAACAAACGTCGGAGCTAATGGGACAAGATGTTCGGAGGCAGCTAATGATACACAATTTTCCGAAGCCAATCAGTACGTACTTGCTGTCAACTTTTTCCTCAAACCTTGACCTTCGGTGATGCACAATCACTTTTTCTTTATAGATGTCTCAGGTGAAAGTGATAAGTGAAGGCATTCTACGCACAGTGTAACCAGCTATGTGTGCTAGGCCAGGTCGAAGTCAGAAGCGGAATTGATTGGTAAATGGGGTAGTACACTCCACCCAACATGAATATTTCATAGGAAAGCTGCATAGGAAAGCTGCAGACTGTCAAATCAGACGTACGGTCAGACCAGACCTCTGAGACTGTCAGACCAGACGTACGGCTAGACCAAACGTACGCTCAGCCCAAACGTACGGTGAGACCAGACGTACAGTCAGACCAGACGTACGGTCAGACCGGACGTATGGTCAGACCGGACGTGCAGTCAGACCAGACGTACAGTCAGACCAGACGTACGGTCAGACCGGACGTATGGTCAGACCAGATGCAGAGCCAGACTAGACGTACAGTCAGACAAGACCACTGAGACGGTCAGGCAGAAATTGAGACGCAAGGTGGCCATCAGGGGTTTCAGACAATTCCGAACTCACTGGCGTCCACTAAGCTGACTTTCACTGAAATTCACTCGCACGGTCGAGGTAACAATCCAACACTCACTTCAACACGCAATGCATGCCCGCGAATCAAGCGTAGGATGCACGTAAATAGTCATCCTCGAATGGCGTCGGACGTATAATAGCCGAATTGATTTCCAATCAGAAGTGAATCGTTACATAGCGGTGTCGTCGGACGTAGATGGACGGACATGCCTTAGGAAAACAAAAAGAAAAATATAAAAATAGCACAACGTAAAACGACTACCCAGAGGAGCCATCGGACATAGATGAGCCGATTTGCATTGCAACTCACGACGTAAAACGGCTACCCAGAGGTACAGCGGACGTATATATGTAAGCCGAATTGCAAAACATCGTACTACCTCAGCTCTCAACGCTGCATGGCAGCTTAAACTAAGCCGCTACCAACAACTAACACCCAGCGGCCGGTGTGATAGGCGGTGTGGACAGTTTCCTACTCGTTCGCATGATAAAGTTCTTTCGGTGCTCTTCGAGAAGATTATGCTGACGCCGGCGCCTGGCAAAATATACTTCTCGTCACTCTCAAAGTACGCACCATCCCCACCCCACCTCAACTACAAATTATCTTACGGAGGAGTGAGGTAAAACTAAAAACATTTAGACACCACGGAGCTGTCCCTTAACTCCCTTCATGTAAATGCACACTTGACTGCGCTATGCTTGCGAACACTCGCTGTAACGACAGACATGTAACGTACTCGCTTTAGAGGCGACCCAAATAACCTTTATTGTCCGGCACGCCTAAAACAACCACTCTCCCCCCCCGAGGTTTCGAGCCTGCCTCTGGAACTCCAAACTAGTCCTAGAACAGCGGCGCCCTACGAGGGTTACAAAATGGCAGAGTACACTGAGATGTAACAGGCATAGACAAGATGAGGAGCACCAAGGACTAGTGAGATTCTCCAGCGCCCTGAGAGGGTTACAGGACCGCGAGGTCGGTTACGACTCTGAGAGGGTTGCAGGACCGAGAGGTTGGTCACGACTCTGAGAGGGTTACAGGACCGCGAGGTCGGTTACGACTCTGAGAGGGTTGCAGGACCGCGAGGTTGGTCACGACTCTGAGAGGGTTACAGGACCGCGAGGTCGGTTACGACTCTGAGAGGGTTGCAGGACCGCGAGGTTGGTCACGACTCTGAGAGGGTTACAGGACCGCGAGGTCGGTTACGACTCTGAGAGGGTTGCAGGACCGCGAGGTTGGTCACGACTCTGAGAGGGTTACAGGACGGCGAGGTCGGTTACGACTCTGAGAGGGTTGCAGGACCGCGAGGTTGGTCACGACTCTGAGAGGGTTGCAGGACCGCGAGGTTGGTCACGACTCTGAGAGGGTTGCAGGACCGCGAGGTTGGTCACGACTCTGAGAGGGTTTCAGGACCGCAAGATCGGTTACGACTCTGAGATGCAACGAGCACAGACAATATGAGGAGTGCCAAGGCGATCGGGAGTCCCGCGTTAGCCAAGGATCCTAACTCCTGCGATGGTCCGGAGGTCGGCATCTGTCAGAAGCTCCAGGACCAGCAGAGGCTGTGGGGCAGCCGCATATCACGAACGGCCAACAGCAGACTGACCGGCCCGGAATATTAACATGTAGACTGGAACATTGGGCAACCATAGCGCTTTGAGTTGATCAGCCTCACTAAAGATGGTCGGAGAAAGGCAAATCCAGGTTTTTTTAAGTGATAAGCTTGGTAGAGAACTCGAGGTGAATAATTGTCCGCACTATGTTTTTCAGCAATGCTTAGAAAGACACCACGCCATGGGTAGACGTATGGGGAGTTCAGGTGTTTGGACCATTTTGCAAATATAAAAGTGAGAAATCAAAGTGAATCAAGTGGTTCAGCTTCTGAAACCTGTCTCGGCCTTTCAACCATCCGGTCTCTCCGGTCAGATCCGCACACCCCATCTCGGGGGTTGATAGGAACCCACCTCTAATATCCAAACTAAGCATCGCACGAAAACGAAAGAGGTGTCATCGGAAACCGCTCGACGGGGAAGGTCTGACACCATCAAAAAAAGAATCCCCCAAAAGTGACGTCACTAGGTAGCCTAGATTTTCACGACTTGCATTATGTTTTTGGCTTTGAGGAGTTTCTTTTGGAGGATATTTGAAGAAAAATGGTTATTTGGAATCAGAAAGGGATAACGAACTCCACCGGGACCCATTTTTTTGGACACCCAAAAGTCAAAATTGTTTCTTTAATTTCAAAATTTTGTGTTTTCATCTTGTCTTTAATTTTCCTTTTCTAACGGGTAGAGCGAACCGAAAAACGTTGTTCTAAGTGAACTTAATCTAATAAAAATTGCTTACTTTCGCCAGAATCTTCGATTTGAACTCTAATAGGGAAATAACTAATAAGTAATCAGAAACAAAAAAACAAGGAAAAACTCATCTCGTACGTTTTGTTGCATCCCTAAAGAAAGCAAACGCTGGAAGTTTCATTGAAATATCTGTATCCGTTAAAGCGTGACGACTGGCTGAACTTTTTTATGTGACCTCACGTGACATAGAATAACTCGCTGGCCCTAGATGACCTGAATTCAAAACTTTGACACAACATGCAAAATTGATGTGGGAAACGGTATGCCAAATTTCGGCGCGCCTCCGCGCGCCGTTCTTTCACTGTCCGCGAAAAACCTGATGGGGAGCGGTTAAAGACCCCCTCGAGACGGCGCGGGTTACAAAAATTACGTAGAACCATTGGTTCAGCAGGCTTGCCATTGGAAATGGTGTGTCTGCTGTGCGTTGAAGGAACTATTCTACCCTCAAACTATTAACTAGTTTACTAGTTGTCCAGGTTAATCCCATTCCATTGCTCAATTCAGAAGTCGTTCACATGCGGCATCAATTTGGTTACCAAACTTCCCGCATTGAAATTCCGGTACCGGGGATCTGCGGTATAGCGCAAAGAGGTGGCGAGTAGAATAAGACAGAGATAGACGGGTCAATGGATAGACCAGGGGAAGGGACGTGACAGTGAATGAAAATGGTGAGGCTTGGGGAGGATGGACAAGACAAAGGCGGGTGCAATGCAAAGCGAACGGCAATCCAGGAATCCGGGCACGACCATGGACACAAGGCAGATATCAGACATAAAGACATAAAGACATAAAAGGTTAGTGCAACTATGAGCCACAAGGGCCCTTCGTGGTTGCACTCTGTACACTCAACCAGTTGCCCACCAAATCTGTCAATCAGCCCTCCCTGTAATACTGAAAAGCAAGCCCTCTATTCTTATAATGATTGTCTATGCTGTTTTTAGAGATGTTCAATGTGCTGCTACTGAAAATGTTTTCTGGCAGCTGGTTCCAGTGTTCTACTACCCTGTTGGTGAAGAAAGTTTGCCTTAACCTTGTTCTGCTGTGGTTAACTATAATTTTGAAGTTATGACCTCTGATTGGATCATTTCTGTTCAATTCAAACATTTCCCCAAGATATCCCCTCTCCAGACCATGGACAGATTTAAAGACCTGGATGAGATCTCCTCTCAGCCTTCTATATCTAAGTTAAACATATTCAATTTCTTCAATCTTTCCTCATATGCCAGGTTGCTTATGCCATTAACCATTTGTGTAGCCTTCTTTTGTCCTCTCTCTAAAAGCCAACAATCTTTTTCGTAGCTAGGATACCAAGCTTGGATGCAGTATTCCAAATGTGGCCTGACATATGCACAGTAAAGCTTCCCGATGACTTCCTCACTTCTGTATGTTACATTCCTATTTGTTGCCCCGAGCATTCTCAGTGCCTTCTTCCTGGCTTCCTTGGTCTGTTCTGATGCCCCCAATTTTGTGTTTAGAATAACACCTAAATCCTTCTCCTGTTGAGTCACTGATAGCACTTGGCCACCCATCAAGCATGGAACCTTCATATGCTGCTTACCTACATGCATGATTTTGCACTTATCACAATTTCATTTCATTTGCCATTCTTCGGACCACTTCACAAGTTCGTCTAAGTCTTTTTGCAGCGTGATATGCTCATCCTGACCTGTTATTGCCCTAAAGACCTTCAAATCATCCGCAAATTTCAAAACTTTACTGCTTAGGCCACTTTCAATGTTATTTACAAATATAATGAACAGTATTGGCCCCAGTGCTGACCCCTGGGGGACTCCACTAAGAACATTTTGCCATGATGACTTTGTACCATTCAGCATCACCCTGCCTCTTTGAACTACTGCTGTCCCTATTTGTTGACTTCGAGGTTCTATTGCCTTGGCCGACACTATTGGAATATTCCTGAGTTGGCAATGCAATTTCATCCCTCCCCACCCCAATTCCTAATTTCCCTGAAGGACATGCTCATACACTTTGCCTAACAAATGGACCCCCTTCTCGGAGAAGTGCAGGCCATCCCTCTGATAGAGGTCCCACGATGCATAAAACCTGCACCACTCGTCTACAAAGGTGAAACCTAACTTACCAGAGCTTAGCAGAGCTTACCTACCCTGGCGTTGGCTGCCAATGCCCTAGAGCTCCACTCAGGGGAGGCTCCAGCCCTAGGCAAAATCGCAGTTACAATGACTCTATTGTTACCCTTCAGGGTGGCCAGAAGGGCCCTATAGTCCCGCAGAAGCTCCTCACTCCTAGCAGGACATATGTTATTTACACCTACCTGTACTATAACTGTACTAAACTGGTGATCACTGGTGACCTGTGCCACCACTGGTACCAGGTCCTTCACCTTGGCACCAGGCCTAGTGATGCACCTCCTGTCCCTCCTACCTTTACAGAATACCCGATCTAAATGTCGCACACGAGAGTCGCCTACGACCAGCACTGTCTATTTACTAATACTATCCTGGGGGCAGTCCTCCAATTCCTGGAACCTATTCGATATTAATATGCCTGCCCGCTGGGCCGTTCGACTAGGCTTCCTCCCGCTCCTACCACCTACCACCTGCCACTTGCGGAGAGTGTGCAAGATGGAGGGCGGGGAATGGCCAGGCAGGGAGCAATGTAGGGCGGAAGTGGGGAGATGACAGAGCATTGGCCGATATTTGAATACATGCTCAGAAGTACTTTTTCATTGATTGCAACAGGCCTCGAAAACTTTAAGGAGTACTTTCCCATGGGGCTCTATGTTAAAATTCAGAGGTGTTTGGCACGTTTCAAGAGTACACAGACTCACGCAGAATGCATACACAAGCGCATAAAATACATACAAACACACACACACACACGCATACACACACACACACACACACCCACACACACACACACACACACACACACACACACACACATATATATATATATATATATATATATATATATATATATATATATATATGTGTGTGTGTGTGTGTGTGTGTGTGTGTGTGTGTGTGTGTGTGTGTGTGTGTGTGTGTGTGTATAAATTGCGACAAAAAGCAGCATTGGTGCCCAAGGCAAAGACAGAGAAGATACACGGTGACGTCGCCGTGCGCGGTGACAGCAAGGCAAGATGACGTCGCCGGGAGTGAGCAAGACATGGCAAAAGATCAGGGGGACCAGGGTGCTGTAACCGGTGTCGGCAGTCAGGAGGCCATGACGGAAGGTCAGGGGGACCAGGGTGCTGTAGGCGGTGTCGGCAGTCAGGAGGCCATGACGGAAGGTCAGGGGGCCAGGTGCTACTACCAGTGCGTGGGAAATTTCACTGACTCAAGGTAGAGGGGCAACAGACGTTGTGCATAAAGCAGAACAGAACATGCAGGCGTGCTGTGCAAGAAGCTACAGTGGACATCATAGGCCACATGTCCACTGATCTGACCTGGAATATATTGTAATGCATGCTGTGGGCGTGTTCGGCCATTGGAGCTGCTCGCAGACGTCGGTGCACTCTCTCGGTCGGCGCAGGTTCGACTGACGCCAGCTGTCCGGACGGCCAGCACCGGAGCACGACAAACAGCGGTGGCACACCTGGCGGACAGGTATGGAACCAGAGTTCCTCTCGCATGCGGGAATATGCACCGTGTAGTCATGCACGCGGTGTAGACTTCTGTCTCTAAAAACCGTGCTGACGTGGCCTCCACTGCCCAGGTCCCATGTCAAACCGTGCTGACGTGGCCTCCACTGCCCAGGCCCCACGTCAAACCGTGCTGACGTGTCCTCCACTGCCCAGGCCCCACGGCAAACCGCGCTGACGTGTCCTCCACTGCCCATGCCCCACGGCAAACCGCGCTGACGTGTCCTCCACTGGCCAGGCCCCACGGCAAACCGCGCTGACGTGCCCTCCACTGCCCAGGCCCCACGGCAAACCGCGCTGACGTGCCCTCCACTGCCCAGGCCCCACGGTAAACCGCGCTGACGTGCCCTCCACTGCCCAGGCCCCACGGTAAAAGGCTCAGACCCAGCTGTACATTTTTTTTCCGGTGCAATGTTCGCAATCTTGAGGCATTGGTTCGTACCAGGCTTCCGAAAATTGGCATCGTCTCATTTAATGTCGCGATTAATCTTGGATATGGGGGACGAAAGGGTTTTTGGCCATGGGAGGGACGCATCCTATTTCCACTTCTCTGACTGTGGTCTTTTGTCTCTTGTACTCCCCTCCCCATTTTGCTAAGGAAGCTCTCCTACATGAGGAAGGTCATTGGTCCCGAAGGACTCCAGGGCATTGATACAAATTTGAATCGTTTATAGAACGAAGGGTCCCTTTGCTAATAAAAGTAACTCCAGAAATGCGTTATCAAAAGCGCCATGGCATCATGGCGTAACAGAGGGACAAGCCTCTAAGACGATTAAAAGGTCTCAAAGACGTTTTAATAGGCCTCAAAGATGGTGAAGTAGGCCTCACGGTGGTAGAGGTCACCAAGATGAAATCGGAGGTCTCCCAAGAAATGTTTTCATTCAGGGGCGTGGTTTTGTATACTTTTTGGATGACAACCCTATTCTTCCTTTGAGCCATCCCCAAAGGACTTGAACCATCCGAATCGATATCAATAAATAAATAATAAGTATTATAGCACTGGCGTACATCGAAAACGTGTCTAGAAATGACTAGCTATCGAAAAATGAAATGGTTATTGTGTTGCTTCGGTGTCTGCTATGATAATTTCCATCATCTTACTAACCCAGTGAATGCTCTCGTTCCTGACATTGCCAGGCTGGTATCGCCCCTAACATCACCACATACCTTGTCGATGACAATTATACTCAATGTCAAAAAATAATTGCTGGACTGTATTTGTCAAGCGCAAACCTTTAACACGCTTGATCATACCACTATGCTGTGCACAGCGATTCCATACGGAACAATGTGGACTACTATGCGTGCTTGCACGCTTCGTTTTGCAAACAATGCAGTTCTACAAAGATAATAGAAAGCCAAAGATGCAGTTCTACAAAGATATTTGGTGTTCCGTGTCCCAAAATCCTATTCACACAGTGGCGTGGTCAGGATTTTCTAAAGGTGGGTGGCCGTGACGTGAAATGTCGTGAAACAGAGAACCCTTTCTGTGCACCCGAATATCGTTGCTAAGGTATAGTGCAGCCGAATATAATGCTAAGGTAAGCATTTTTATAGGCGCAAGCTGACTTCGAATGTTTTTTTTCTGTCCGCTGTACGTATTGGACAAAGGAAAATTAAAGAAAACTTCAAAACTCAAACTTTACAAATTTGAAGAAAATATTAATTTTGTTATGCTTGGGTGGGCAAAAATGATATGGCCCTGGTCGATTTTGCTTTCCTTTTCTGATCCAAAATTTCTTTTCTCTCAAATCTCCCCCAATACGAACTCCCCAGAGCCAAACACATGGTGTAATTCGTGAAAACCTAGGCCCCCTAGTGACGTCACTTTCTGTGGAAAAAAATTGGGAGTGGTGTCGGGCCCTACTCCTTGAGCGCTTTCCGATAATACCTCTTTCGCTTTCGTGCGACGAGAATCAGGTCATGCGTCCAGCCGCAGGTCAGTATAAAGGCTAACTGAAGACATGTCCTGACTTCTTACCATTACCTTCGCAGAAGCTTAATTATCGGCCGATTTTATTTAAATATTATCAGAGTACACCGCCGATAAGGACTCGTAGCACATCGAAAATAATCCGAGGTCAAAATCATCCTAGGTCAGATATAGGACCCAGATCAAATTATACCGTACTTGCATAGCGTCACAGTACTCGTCCAATTTCAACGAGATCCGACCACCACGACGAGGGCTACACACCCATGACGAGGGCTACACACTGGAAAAATCCGGAGTCGAAGACAAGCGTGGCACATATATAGAGTCGGGGACTAATTTCGCCGTTCTTTCCCAGCAGCAGGACTTCAAGTCAATGCAAATGGAAAATCGGCTAGTGAGTTCCTGGCAAGATAAGTAGCACATTGAATGAAGTCGAAATCACACAGTCAGATCGTGGAGTCAAAGTAAACTCGCGCCATACCCTCCCAAGAACACAATCAGATGCCATGAGATTTGAACGAAACTCAGTCAGCTGGCTACCCACTATAAGAGCTAGTAGTAGATTTGGAGAAGAAAAACGTGGTAGAAGCTCACCTGGGTCAGAGTAACAATCGTTAATATCGCGCTTCCCAAGTTTGCATTTGACTTAATCGAATTTGGTCAGCGTATCACTGTTCCCAATGGCTACATTTGATAAATGTTCGGTCAAGGTCTGATCTGGTCGTGTTGGCAAACGATTCATCCCAGAGCAGAGAATACAGCACGCATGTAAAACTACATATAGGTATCACTTCTACTTGACAATTGACGCCCAGTAGGGTTTAATTACGCGAAAAGTAAAGTCAAGGTAATTACAGAAAATGGCTCAGTTGATTGATGCGTTTTGAATATAGTAGTAAAGCATAGCCACCATCCCCGAGTAGAACGCTCCCGAAAGCATCCTAGGAATCATTTTGTGCTGCTGGCTAGGCTAGGTCGCTGAAAAGTCGCTATAATATGTCGGTGGTTTGGTTCACTTCCCGGGATATAGCTCGCATATTGAGGCGAGAGGGGGCGGAGGAAGGACTCCGAGGTAGTGTCTCTTTTCCTCTGTTTTTCTGATACTTCCCAACTTGCGTTCTCGTTGTGTTGACCCTTGCGAGACTAAACTTTTGGGAAGCCACCTGTGTCTTTCGAGTATAAGTGCTACGTAGTCTCGAAATTCAGACTCTTGTTTTCATAGACTCTTACTGAGCTGAGAGAAACTTCGAAAGCCTGTTACCCTCCACATAGCAAGTCATTATCTTTGCCACTGGCCATGGAGTAATATGATGTTGTGAAAAACGGTTCTAGAAACTCCGAAGAGGGAATTATTTGTGCAATAAAAATTGCTTCTTCAGAAATTCTTCGGTAAAACTCAGAGGTCCAAGATAACTAAACCTTTCTCCCACACTTTGATTTGTCTCCGCCACCGAAGTGCTGGTTTAAACCACGGCTATAGAAGACCGTTCCGGACCACTCCGAGATTACTGCACTCTAGGCATTATTTGTGTTAAACTGCGATACTGGTTTGACTCATGAAAGCAAACAATGTCATGATATATATATATATATATATATATATATATATATATATATATATATATATATATATATATATATCCGACTTAGTTCTGAGAGTCGATCGCAGGTCTTCTTTTTTATCGATGAATGGTTATTTTATTGGTCCAAGAAAGCCAGAGAAGCTGGTCAGCGTCCCGGTGTGCTCAGCCGATGTTGATGGTCTTAGCTTCGCTGACCCCTGTATACCTTTACATGCATACCTCAGTGTATACCGGCCGCCCAAGTCTGTCCAGTGGTGACGTCACACTAGGTTGACTGGGTGAAGTTGACAGCATATTCACGGGATAAATTTACCTTCTTCATATAGATTTTAATTGCTGTACACCTCAACTTGTGTAACTTGAATTGATGACACCTGTGTGAAATGTGATGCCCCACATAGAAGGGCAACATTTGACATTAACCGATCCTTTCACAATTTTAAACATCTTACCCATAGGCATTACCCCATAATCAAGTATACCTGATTGATTACAAACATAATGTGATAAGCCTCTTCTATTCATCATCACCCACAATTTCAATCATCGTTAGTTTCCAAAAACGCATCAACACCTCGGTCCGGTAAAAAAAAATGTCCCGGCTCGATGATCTTACCTTAACCAGAAGTTTTGATTTGCGCTCCAGCCAATATCAAATCTCCCTCACCAATATTAAATCATCAGACCTCCAGCTTCGAGACCTGCAGCAGTTCAAACACGTTCAACTCGTTTAACCTACGGCAGTTTCATCACCTTCCACTGTATCCATCGGAAGATCCTGCAATCTATGGACACAAATACCAGCTTTCGTTACTGTCAATTCACTGCATACTGCCAGCATACTGTCAGTAAAGGTGACAATTTTTAACCGTGTCGAGAGCATGCCAACTATTGTTGAACTTATTTATTTTTGGATGTTGGACGCTGCGTTTTTGGACTTTGCGACTTTGGACTATGCGTCTTTGGACTTTACGTCTTCGGACTCTACGTCTTTAGGTGCTCGGTTTTTTAACTTTCTTATTTTTTGTACGTTTGTGTTTTGGACGTTATGATTCTTGGACTGTACGATTCTTGGATTTTCTGTAATTAGACTTAGGTCTTTGGATGTTAATTTTTTGACGTTTCGATACGGACTCGGTCTGGGCAATACCAGCGGGGATGTATCGTAACCTCAAATGTATCATAACCTCTAAGGTATCGCAACCCCTAATTTGCATAGCCCTAATGTATCGTAACCTCAAATGCATCATAACCTCAAGTGTATCATAACCTCTAATGTGTCACAACCTCTAGTGTTTCATGACCTCAAATGTATCATAACATCAAATGTATCATAACACCAAATGTCTCATAACCTCTAATGTGTCGTAACTTCTAGTGTATCATAACCTCAAATGTATCATAACCCCAAATGTATCATAACCTCAAATGTATCACAACCTCTAATGTGTCATAACCTCTAGTGTATCATAACCTCAAATGTATCGTAACTTCAAATGTATCATAATCTCAAATGTATCGCAACCTCAAATGTATCATAACTCCTAACGTACAAACCTCTAAAATCAGCTGACGACCCTGGGCCATGGTAGGCGATTTTCGTCCGTACGGAGGTCCTATGGTCTTCTGGACTCTGCCTAGTGGCGCCAGGGAAAGGAACCTGATGTTGGTGTATTCTCCGCTAGATGTCCGCTTCATTAGCTTTACAGCGGCTGGATGCTGCCAACTTTGGAAATTTGCAGATCTTCGTGAAATCTGGTGTTTTTTGTTGGGGTCCTTTTGGAGGAGAAAGGGAGCGCAATGGGCCACGTCAAAACTTCTCTCGGCAGATAGCAGGGCAACCGATTCATTCCAACTTAATATACCTCAGCACATCCCTGAGCTCTCCCCTGCACCTTATTTTTTTATCCAGATGTGTTAATTTAGAAGTATTGCCTTAATAGGCGGTTCCACGCATGCACTGGCGGGAAGTAATCGTCATGACATCCCAATGGCGGAGTCAGGCCATATTAATTACATTATTTTTTTAGCTTTTAAACTGGAGATTGGACCAATTTAATATGTGAATAAAGAAATAAGAGGATGTTCAGTTGCACAATACGGCAAGTTTTTCGACTAGCAAAAACTTGTTTATGCACAAACCATGAAAATATACACCTACTTCCGTGCCTGGGACGTCACTAGTCGGAAAACTGAAAGTCAGACCACACAAGCCTGACTCCGGAAATAAATATGTTCAGAGACGGTGGTCATTTGGTGCCCGTCGGAATTTAGGAAATGTGGGGCAAAATAGTGCGCAATAATACCCAAATGCACAAAGGTGTCTACCTTTTGTACCAGTATTTCAAGAACAAACAAAAAAAGGTTTTGGGTTTATAGTGTGTGTGTATCGTTCCACGCCTTCGTTTTCTTGTGGTATTTTCATTGTTAAAACTCCTACTGGTGTCGAACTGGGTTTTCTGAATTGTAATAGCTCCATCTGAACAAGAATAATGCCTTGGAATTGTATTACTTTAGCGGCCCTTGCGACCGCTGGTACAACAGACGTGAGAACCGCAGTGATTGAAAAAATTATCACGTCACCTTACTGGGCGCTGACTGTCCTGCTGCTAACACGAGCGAGACAAAATACATGCGATGTGGACTGCGAAAACACCTAAAGCCAGTCGGTCTCAGGTGTGCCGTGATTGACATCGTCTTTTGAACAAACCAGACTAGCGCTCCCAATGTGAAAATCATTCAATTCAACTCCGCGCTTTGCAGCATTCTAGCGGGGTCGAACGCAGGATATCTTCCATATATCTTTAACCTCTAGATTTCAAGGAATACACCCAGTTCTCTGAGCAATAGCGAAGTTATTGTGACAACTATTTTGGAATGGTCTAAAAACAGACACCATCTCACCGACACGGTTTGACCGACACCATCTCGACAACATGGACGATCTCGGCAACCGCTGGCTCGATCTTCATGAAACCTACACCAAACGGTCGCCAATGTGCCAGAGGCGTGCGGTATGGACTTTCGTGACCTTGGGTCAGGTCAAAGGTCACCAAATCGAAAAAAAAACTAAATTTTTGAATTATAGACATGGCTGATCTCGGCAACCGCTGGTTCGATCTTAATGAAACCTTCACCAAACGAACGGTCGTGTGTGGGAGGCGTGCGATTTGGACTTTCGTGACCTTGGGTCAGGTCAAAGGTCACCAAATCGCAGAAAAACACAATTTTTGGCTCACCGACATGACCGATCTCGGTAACCGCTGGGTTGATTCCATTGAAACCTTATCAAACGAACGGCGGTGTGCCGGAGGCGTGTGGTTTGGACTTTCGTGACCTTGGGGCAGGTCAAAGGTCACCAAATCTAAAAATTGTGTTTTGCTGTGATTTGGTGACCTTTGACCTGACCCAAGGCCACGATAGTCCAAACCTCACGCCTCCGGCACAGGGCCGTTCGTTTGGTGAAGGTTTCATTGGAATCGACCAGCGGTTACCGAGATCGGTCATGTCGGTGAGCCTAAAATTGTGTTTTTTCTGCGATTTGGTACCTTTGACCTGACCCAAGGTCATGATAGTCCAAACCGCACGCCTCCGGCACACGGCCAATCGTTTGGTGCTGGTTTCATTGGAATCGTCCCAGCGGTTACCGAGATCGGTCATGTCGGTGAGCCTAAAACTATGGGTTTTCTGCGATTTGGTGACCTTTGACCTGAACCAAGGTCACGAAAATCCAAACCGCACGCCTTCCTCACACGGTCGTTCGTTTGGTGAAGGTTTCATTAAGATCGAACAAGCGGTTGCCGAGATCAGCCATGTCTATAATTCCAAAATTTATTTTTTCTTCAATGATGGTGTCTATTTTTTAGTCCCTGCCGCTATTTTGCCTAGGGCAGGAGTCTCCTCTGAGTGGAACTCTAGGGCATTGGCAGCCAGTGCCAGGGTAGGTAAGCTCTGCAATTAGTTAGGTTTGCCATTGGTTGACAAGTAGTAAAGTTTTATCGCTCATTGAACCTCTATCAGAGAGATGGCCTGCACTTCCCTGAGAATGGGGGTATTCTTTTACTTTCTGCCGTAGCGTTGTTTGCGGTAGATATGCAACCAAATGTACTGCATATAGGCAAGAGATGCCACACTGGTCAAATATACGATGATATGGATGCAACGTTTTGATGACGTCACACACAGTCACAGTGAGGGGGCTCGTATGGGGCTCATTGAGAAACCGGGCGGTTTTGTAACATTACTTATGACTAAGGGCAGCTTGAAACCGCCATGAAACCATCGCAGTGTCTTCAGAGCATCCGGACCTCTTCCAATAGATCCGAGGACCATTTTCTAGTGGTATTTCTACATTGGATGCCAAAAACTGCATGACGGTAGCAAGTAAATCAGAAAACTATGCCACATTATGTATACATTAGGACAGCGTGAAACCACTATAAAACAATCGCAATGGCTCCATATTATCGGGCCCTCTTCCCATAGATCAAAGGATCCTACTCCGGTGGTATTTCCACGTGGGGATACAAAACGTGCATGACGAGAGAAAGTAAAATAGATGGTTATATCACATATATACGGTCGGACAGCGTGAAAACACCATGAAACAATTGCAGTGGCTTTAGATCATAACGATATCTTCCAATAGATCCAGGGACAATCTTCTGGTGGTGTCCCCGCATGGTAATGCCAAAAAAGTGCATGACGGCAGCAAGTACAATAGAAAGCTATACATTGTTTATACATTAGGGGGCGTGAAACCACCATGAAGCAATCGCAGTGGCTCCAGATCATCGCGGCCTCATCCCATAGATCCAGGGATCATATTCTGGTGGTATTGTCACATGGAGATACCAAAAAGTGCATGAAGGCAGATAGCAAAGTAGGTTATATCACATTAGGTACATGTTAGGGCAGCAAGAAACCACCACTAGACCAGCGCAGTAAGTCCAGATCATCAGGATATCTTCCAATACATTGAATGATCATATTCTGATGACATTTTCACAAGGGGGACCAAAAAGTGCATGGCGGCAGCAGGTAAAAGAGACGGTTATTCAACATTATGTATACGATACGGCAGCGAGAAACCACCATGAAATAAGCGCAGTGGGTCCAGACCATCCGGACATCTTCTAATAAATCCAGGGGTCATATTCTGGTGGCATTTTCACATGGGGATACAAAAATGTGCATGACGGCAGAAAGTAGAACAGAAGCTTATGCCACATTATATATATATGCTAAGGCCGCAATAAACCACCATGAACCATCGCGGTAAGTCCAGATCATTAGGACCTCTTCCAATAGATACATGGATTATGTTCTATGGACATGCGACATGTGTTAGCTTGTCTACTCGTATCACTCCCTACGTGAGAGCCGAAGCATCGAACAGTATGCTCTGAATATAGCCCTATGTGTGGCGCCAACATGTTACTGGATTACGCCTATTTTTTTAGCTAACCATACACATATACTGCGACACTAAAACTAGGAGACAAAAGTAAGAGATGGTAAGCGTAAATTCAACAGCAACTTCCAATCACAAATTATAATGTTACTATGCAAAAATATATCGGAGCTTTTCACTTTATCGCATGACGTATAATGTGACTTAACGTGTGTTTGCATTGTGCAGAAACTTCACCAGTACTGAACTGATTAAACCGAGGTGCTTTAGATGTGCGCACATATAACCAGTGAAACATGAGTAATTCTTCCATTGAGAGTTCGGGAAGGTGATTTTGCCTGATGGTCACTCAGATATAAAAAGCAATTACTTCGCACAGCAAGAGCTATCCAAAAATAAGAAGGGATATTCTGACACCGTGTGATTATATCAGAACCAACTCGTAATGCACGTGGACCGATATTCTACAGGCAGGTTATAATTTAGCTGTGGGTAACCGGTTCTCGTAGGTGCAATGCAAATTTCCGGTAATCTGCAACCGGAGAAATATACTTAAAGCGAAAGTACGTATGGCAGATGTACGTACACAAATATATGCATGCAAATGCAGATAAGCGTAAATGTACGTGAACGTAAAAGTATGTAAACGCGAATGTATGTATTCGTAAATGTAAGTAGAAGTCAATGTACGCACATTTGCGCATTTGCGCACCTTTGAGTTTACGTACGTTTGGCTAAGTACATATACCATACGTGCATTTGATCTAATGTTCATTTCCTCTTACGTGCAATTAACATGTGCTTTTGCAATTACCTCTTACGTGCATTTGTCACATGTACTTTTGTGCTAAGGCGTATCTGTGCTTACGTACATTTACCATGCTTACATTTATGCACGTGCTTACTTTATACTTTTATACGTTTCCTTACATGCATTTGCGCTTTTGATGGACGCATACACATGTTTATGAAGACACACATCCACATTTGAAACATGTGCATTTCAAGCACGTACTTTTGAAACACGTACTATTGAGATACGTACTTTTCAAACACGTACATTTGAACATGGAATATTTGAAACGCGTACGCTTGATTACGTGCACTTGCTTACGTACATCTATTGTACGTACACTTACATTTGGGTGACGTAAATTTTCATCTACACACATTTGCTCTCACGTACTTTTGCGTTTACGTCATGCGTACTTACGTACCTTTACACTTTTGTGCATTTGCTATGTGCACATATTTCCCTTCACGTACATTTGCGAATACGTGCATTTGAGCTCACGTACGTTTGCGCTTTCGTACATTTGTGCTCACGTACAGCTGCACATACGTACATTTGCCACTACACACTTTTGAGCCTATGTACTTTTGTGCTGACGTACTTTTGCGCTTACATACATTTGCGTATACGTACATAGGCCCTTGCATACATTTGCGCTTACGTATTTTTATGCTTACATACACTTGCACTTACATACATTTTCACTGATGTATATTCACGCGTACGTACATTTGCGCTTGCATGCATTTGCGCTTAGGTACATTTGCTTATTTACCTTTGCCATATGTGCATTTGCTCTTCCGTACGCCTGTCATGCGTATATTTTAACATGTACATTTTCGCTTTCGTACGTCTGTGTCTACGTACATCTGCCATGCGTACTTTTGCGAGTACGTACATTTGCTTACGTATATCTGCCACACGTACTTTGTCCCTACCTACATTTTCCTGGACTCACATTCCCATGCGTGGCACCCTCACGGTTTCGTGGCGCGAACCGGCGACTTGACACGCCACAGACTCTGCATCTTCTTCGTTCCTTTCCCAGACAGCTGATCAATGGCGTCACCAGGATATGACTAGGCGGCATATTGCAGGCGGAAAGATGCGAATATTGCGTGAGCAACACAGTGCAATGAACATTTTGGCGCTAACCGTGAATTCGAATACAAATAGGTCTGAACAGTATATTTGTGTTCCGCATCCGCCACTGCGCAACATATCTATTTCCCACGGGACGACGGCCAGGGTTGCCGAGCTGGAAACCTAACAATGCCGGCACGCGAGCACGCTTCTTGCTGTAGCTCCTGTTGCTGTGCTGTTGCTCTTTCCATTGCCGTAAAGTTCAGCGTAATATCTATGCTTGCTTGACTGTTAGGTGGTGGGCCCTTATTCGTATTTTATTCTTGTTTATTACCTTCTTATCTTTTCATCCCTTATTCGTGTGTATTCGTGTTCAGTCGCGTCACACACCTACCGATCGATTACGTGCATGAGTGTTCTGCATGCTTGCGGTGTGCTCTTCGCATGACTACATTGCATTGTGTATTGTGTACCTTGTATTCTGACCATTGCATGTCTGATGAGCCTATTTCACGAAATATGCATATATCCTTTCCTTTGATTTCAAACGTGCCTCCAGAAGGTGAAGTGGTGTAATTAAAAATGGATATATTATTACATAATATTTATGCTAGCATTGCATCTGTGATTTGTACCGTGTTAGTCTCTGGAGATGGTCAAGGCTGGTTGAAACGTTAAAAAAATAGCGTCAGATCATGACATGTTCTAATATCGATGCTGACTTCCCACACTATTTACATTATACCGCCCATATTAATCATTGTAACGCTTGTAGATATTTGATATAATCTTACTGATCATCACAGAGCATGCGTTCAAAGATTAGAAAGTTTGAACAAGAAGAGATGAATGCGGTGAACACAGTCGCATCCAATTATATATATATGCATATATATACTACATATTATAATAGTAACATTCTAATTTATAGTTGGAAATTTCTCCGAAAAAAAATTCGCGTAATCCAGTAGCATTTTGGCACCACACATAGGGCTATATTCTGACCATAATGTTCGATGTTTCAGCTTCCGTGAAGGGATATTTATATATAAGTTATATATAATAACACAATTTATATATAAATATTCACGCTGTCCGACCGTATACTTCTATTCATATACATAATGTGATATAAGCATCTCTTTTGCCTTCTGCCGTCGTGGCCTTTTTGGTATCCCCTTGTGGGAATACCACCAGAATATGATCCCTGGATCTATTGGCAGATATCCTGATGATCTGGACTTACTGCACTGGTTTCATGGTGGTGTCTTGCTGCCCTAACATATACCTAATGTGATATAACCTGTTTTTCTTCCTGCAGTCATGCACTTTTTGGTATCTCCATGTGACAATACCACCAGAATATGATCATTGGATCTGCTGGATGAGGTCGTGATGATCTGGAGGCATTGCGATTGATTTATGGTGGTTTCACGCCCCCTAATGTATAAATAATGTGGTATAGCTTTCTATTGTATTTGCTGCCGTCATGCACTTTTTTGGCATCCCCATGCGGGAACACCGCCAGAAAATTATCCCTGGATCTATTGGAAGAGATGGTAATGATCTGAAGCCACTGCGATTGTTTCATGGTGTTTTCACGCTCTCCGGCCGCATACATAATGTGATATAACCATCCATTTTACTTTCTCTCGTCATGCACGTCTTGTATCCCCATGTGGAAGAACCATCGGAATTTCCACATGGTCTGTAACCTTTGCATGGCCCGCAAACAAAGCAATCCGTCCATAAATCATGCCTTGAATCATCATTTATTCGGAAACCTCTTTGATAATCAATGGACTATAAAGTTGCACACACACACACACAATAGTTTTGGTCATTGAAAACAAGCATGGTGCAAATAGAATTGCATGCTGACACCTAGCGAGGATACGGTATACTTCAAGTTCATTTCTTTTTCGCAATGGTCTTCCGTAAGCTGAGACCTGCTCTGATTTAGTACGAGCCGAAATCGCACGCCACATTTCTCCATCGTCAGATGATATTATGGTTTGACACATTTGAGGCTATGATACACTTCAGGTTACGATATATTTGAGGTTTGATACACTTGAGGTTACGATACATTAGAGGTTATGACACATTAGAGGTTACGATACATTTGGTGCTATGATACATTTGATGTTATGATACATTTGAGGTTATGAAACACTAGAGGTGGTGACACATTAGAGGTTATTATACATTTGAGGTTATGACACATTAGAGGTTATGATACATTAGGAGTTACGATATAGACCCATATTAATACCAGGCAGTACGAAGCCGGGTAGTACGGGCCTTGGGTAGTACGAAGGCGTTGGGTGTGCGTGGGTTAATATATTTTGATGTCCGTTAGTGTGGTTCAGAACCGCATGTTGAATATCTCATGCGTTGGGATTATGGCAACTTTGAGGTCTGCTAGGTTCGTATTTCAACTCGTAATGCCTTAGTGCCTACGAGTTTCATTTGAGTTGCGGAACAAGATCGACATCGACATGCAGCAACCGGTGGGATCAACGGATTCCATTCGTCCATACAAACTCGGTAAGATTGATACCTATCTAGCTGGGTATGTAGGTACCTAGTTAGGTAAGCAAAAGAGAAAGTTTCAGGAAATTGTTTATTTGAGACTGAAAACGATCATTTTTTTCTCCTAAAAAACAGCAGGCTAGGTACCTATTTTGTGTTAGAATAGGTTCTTAACTGCACAGTTTTTGAGAAAACAAAGTTGTTTGAAAATTTTCCATTCTTAAAAATTTGCTTTCCTTCTTGCACTGAAGATTATGGAGTATTAGTTTAATTTACCCCCAAAAAAGGTTTCTTAAAAAACTTTCACACTACCTACCAGAAGTGTTTCTAAATTATCAAGTAAATATTCTTTTGATGTAAATTTAGGTTATGCTTCTTTTTTGTATTCAACATGACTTTGTATACCATATTACCCAACTCAGGCCACTTTTTGGGTGCTATTTTGTCTCAACTGAAGAGTACCTATGCACTTGCAGATGAAAGAGTGGCACACTCCTGTATTATCATGTTCAGCACATTCATAAATATTGCATTAGAAAACGATTCCATATAAAGGGATTATCCATGATGTCTGTTAACCAATCAGTTGATAAGGTTGGGCATTTTGTATCATTGTCACAAATAGTTGTCTTTAAATTAGTTCTCTCAAAACAAAGAAAAAGGTGCACATATGGGATTCATATTCATTAATATAAATTTTGCTTCAATAACTTACAAGTTGTGTTAAGAGCATTGTTTCCATGGTGAGTTTCAGGATCCTATGGCACTCACTTTCACATCTCATACCTAATGAAAACCAATTGTTTTAAGATTGCTCGGGTTTGCATAGAAAGAATTGCTTCAAATTACTTTTGTTGCCCTTCCCAATTTTGAGACAGTTCCAGTGTCATTGCACCTGTGCACCCCTTCAACTAAAAGAAAATGGGCATGGAAGGTATGGATGTGAGGATCTCTTGCTTCTTATAATTATATTTTAGCTGTAGATTCAGTGTTGGAATTTTACCATTTATGCCATGGACATAAGTATTGCATCTTCCCATTGTAACTATATTTTCTTTTCAGCTCATCAAATTCTCAGCCTCACAGGAATCAACCTTCAGAGGCAAAGCATCATTGTAAGTTCAATGTTATGATTTTATCAACACATATATGTATCATTGAAGGGGTAGCATTGTTTCCTCCTTCTTTGGTGGTTGGTTATGAAGGATGCCTGAAAATAGTTGGAAAATAGTATGTTTCAGGATTTGTGACATCTAAAATTATCCTTTTCCCTTCTTTATCTCATTTGAAAGCTGAATAGTGCTGTTTGACTATGGTCTGCTCCAGGGTTAAAACATTGGTTTTTTCATTAGGTGTGAGATGTTGAAACAAGCACAGTGGGATGTCAAACTTTTACATGAAATTAGTGTCATTTAAAATGCATTGGATGTCTTTCATACTTAAATTTGAACCAATGGTTTAGGCATTTATGACTGTATCTTTATGATTTGTTTTCAGATTCATCATTTAGGAAAAACATGTTCTGGATTGAGAGATGCCTATGCTACAAACTGGTATTGAGTGCCATATCCCATCACAGATAATCCCTTAACCTAAAATTGTGTTGTGAAATGTTTGCGTATAACTATTCCATATTGAGAGCATAAATATGATATACAAACAACTTATATAAACTTATAAACAACATACTGTTAGAAAGGAAACATGTGGACTTAATAAGCATGCATCAAAGATCAGGATGTCAATACTTCTTGGACAAGGATGTTGACTGAGTGTTCAGAAAATAGTATATTTCACCCTATTTCACGAATAATTTATCACCGATCTTCTCCGTGATAAGCTACTCAATATTCACTGAAAATTGCAAGTTAAGATTCTGATCAATCATAGGTTTGAAGAAAAACATCCTATGCATATTTAAAGGCATCAGAATTATCCTCTACATCCTGAATTGCAAGGTACAAATGCAGCCAAGTGCCTGGGTGACACGGGTTGTGCCCGTGGTGCAGTCAGTGATAGCTAGTGAGTTTGCTGACCATGTGTAGCCAGCAGGCTTTGGTGCCTTTTGCCACATATGATAGGCAGAGTTTTACAGCCTAACTATGTATGATTGGCAATGTTTTGCTGCTCGGATCACGTTTACCTGCCAATTTTACAGCCTGATAACGTACGCCCGGCGGGTTTTCGCGACCCTAACTACATACAACCAACAGGGTTTCGTGGAGCTGACCATCGCGCTGCAAACCGACTACCTGCGCCAGGTTAAGCTCAACTGTAAGCAGTGTCGCGTATACCGGATCACCCTCAATGATGACCTTGAAACCAGCTTCAGCTACTGCGACCCCACGCAGGACATCATGCAAGGAAGCTCCAAGTAAGCTGTGCAATGTGTAATGCAGGTCGTCACCCTTGCTTTGGTTTTTCATTCTTTTTCTTCACAATGATGTGTGTAAAAATTCGTTGTTGGTCTTCATGTCGGTCACCTTTCGTGCTACAACAATGATGTATGGTGTGACGTGTTTCGCCGATCCTTACCACAGCAGATTCCCATGCAAGCTTACACTTGGCCCATGATGCCATTATGTGAAAGTGTAAGAAAGTATTCATCCTTGCAAAAGTCGTCTAGGTCATCGGCAGCAGGATGGAACCGGCTTGTAAATATGAATTAGATCTTGGATGAGCAGAAGTAATTATAGTGATTCTTGTCAGCTACTCATCCATTTCCCGTGGAATGCTTTTTGTTGTGCATTTTATCTGCAGTCACGAGAGTAAGGCTACCAAAAGGTTGCCGTGACAAAGGAACCAAAATAATGCGCACTACTCCCCGAAAGAGTGAAATACAAGGGTTGTAAACTCCAGAGCTGTTACACCTGCCAGCCCTGATCTACTACTTTCTTGACCCATTGGCGGCAGCTGACGTCTTACTCCAGCAAGATGCCGTTTTCCATGCTTGCTTGCTGCTATGTCACGTAGCTGAGTCGATGTGAACCCGATGCCGGGCGGGGCTCCTTTGTGGCCGCGCCGGGTGTTGAGCCGACACTTGCCGCCGGCAGCCGCGACCTGGAGTCGTTCGCCGAGGCGCACCAGGCGGCCGTCAACTCGACCGACCCCGAGTACGGCCGCGGCGAGCTGGTGGTAGACATCCCGGTGGAGGCGCAGGACCTGGTGCAGGATGGCCAGATGCTGCGGCTGGGCGTCGAGTTCAGCCTCGAGTCGCCCACGGCGGGCGTGCACTTCGTGCTGCCCGACGTCGAGGGTCCGCTGACGGAGCGCGGCGCGCACATGTTCACCTACGGCAACGAGAACTCGGCGCGACTCTGGTTCCCGTGCATCGACAGCTTCTGTGACCTGTGCACGTGGAAGCTCGAGTTCACCGTCGAGGAGTGTCTGACGGCGGTGTCGTGCGGCGACCTGATCGAGACGGTGTACACGCCCGATATGCGGCGCAGGACGTTCCACTACCACCTGGCCACGCCGACGGCGGCGCCCAACATCGCGCTGGCCGTGGGGTAAGTGGACGCATCCGGTCCGCACCCGGTAGACACGACGTCCCCCGTCTAGTTTGTTGTTATTCAGCGCACTGTGCTCTCCAAACAGTCACACCCTCGTTTTTCATTTCCAAGATGTTGCTTAACAAGACTAGCCCAATATATTGTTGTTTGTGTTGTTGTCATAAGTTACCGCCTCCGATGAATTCTTACTTCATGGGTTTGGTCGAGTGTAGCCAGTGGCTAGTGATAAATGGCTGGTTGGTTCATAAATCAACTAGATCTGCCACAAAAGAGTCCACGTCAACCAAAATATTCTGGACCTTCGCTCTTGGTGTTCCTGTGAATGAACAAGCTCCAAAGCGAATATGGGATATGGGTAGATGTAGGGAAGCATTTATTAATGAAGCATGGATCAATTGCTTGATGTTCTGTTTTGGGAGAGCTTGGACGCCATGTGACCATGCTACCTTTCATCCGGAAATGCGTGGAAGGTATTCATATGCAATATTCCCACTGTGAAGAAAATTCAGGAGTAGAAGTAAGCATGTGAATAGAAATTAGTACTTTAGTAATTAGTAGAAATTAGTAGCGTCGAAGCAAGACATTAAGTTATGTTCCAACCCCGTGACGGTTGGGTGTGTTGGGTCGGACTGCACTGCTCCGTACATGCGAACTTGTTTTCGTATATCCCCGACAGTAAGCTCACCCATGCTTCTCATTAGCTTGCGACGCTGCTACACAACGCAGTATAACACACGATGTTGTGCCATGTGGTCGACTATCTCGTGCTGCCCCTCGGTGCTTCCCTGACACCGAGCTTGGCTCTGCCACAGGCCGTTTGAGATTCTGGTCGACCCACACATGAACGAGATCACCCACTTCTGCCTGCCGCACCTGCTGCCACAGCTCAAGCAGACGGCCAAGTTTATGCATACCACTTTCGAGTTCTTCGAGGAGGTGCTGGCCAATCGGTGAGAGGCGGTGGAGCGCCTTGGTGAAGATCGCATTGGTGCCAGACTGTGGGTACGGTGGTAGGTGACTCGTGATTGGCCTGGCACGTCAGCTTCAGCCAGTACTGTAAAAGAAGCAAATAGTTATGGTGAAGCGTCTGGTTTGCTATGGATGGTTGCAGTTTTTACCAAGCAATGCTACCATATCATATTTTCTAGTAGTTATGGTTGCGTAGCGTGGGCGCAAGATGATCCAAATAGTCGGCGCACCTTGAAGCACGACCCCCGCCACCACCATCTAGTTATGTAGTCATGTATTAACTTAGGCTCATGTTAACTGATTGATCTGGTTGCAACAATCTTCTAGAATGTGCATTTGCAAATAAATTAGTCAATTTACAGCTATTTCTGGTCGTCTATGCCATAAATTGGTATGCTTCATATTGCCCTCCTCATGCTACAAGCAAGTGCTTGTCGAAGAGACGTACGATGACCTGTTTCATATTTCCATACTCATGCTACAAGCAAATGCCTGTCGACGAGACTTACGATGACCTGTTTCAGATTTCCATACCCGTGCTACAAGCAAGTGTTTGTCGACGAAACGTACAATGACGTGTCTTCATATGCCACCATGAGCATCCTCAGGTATGCATCAGCTGTCCTCTGCTTACTGGACGCGCCAACTCACGCTGGGGTTTACAGAGCTGTGGAAATCGTAATTCAATGCAAATTTGCATTGTACTGTCCACGAGTGTTGTGTAGTTACTTCGCTTTTTAACGCTAGAGGGTGTGTGGGCAGTGTGTGTGTGTGTTTGTATCACCACCGCGGTTTTGTGTTCACTTGCCAAATCCCTCGGGAAGAAGCACCACCCGCGAAGTGTCTCCGTATTCCCTTGCCCTCACGGACATTGCCAACCGACCATTACCCTTGCCGACCGACCATTCCCTTGCCCTCATTAGTGTTCGACAGTCACATCGAATACCTCACCACGGTCGATCAGATGCTCTGCCAAAAACTGTATATTGCGTCAATGTCCACCTGTAGAATTGTATTTACCTCTTTTAATGGTGTTCACCTGATATCTCTCTCATTTGTTATTCGGTTGACCTCTTTGACTCCTGTTTATTCTTGTATCGTATCGACGTGTGTGCCTGTTTGTTTTTCAGTGTGAACCTGCTCTGCCCGTCTCAGATAATTGATCAGGTGTACGAGACCCGGAGGTGTCTGTCGCTGGCGCTGGCCCGCCAGTATTTCTCCTGCTTCATCTCCCTCACTGGCTGGAGCGACGCCTGGCTCACACTGGGCATCAGCCATTACCTCACCGGCATATACGTGAAGAAGTTCTTCGGCATGAACGACCACCGTGACTGGATGTACTCGGTGTGTGTCAGGTCGCGCTTCGGTAGCGTGTTTTTTGTGGTGTTGGCGTGAACTTAGAATGATAAAAATAATACAATCGTCGGTCTGTTCATGCAATTTCTGGCTCATATATTGTGGAGCATGCTGTGCTAAATGTATATATGTTTTACCACCATAGACCTGAAGGATGCTTCATTTTTTTCATCATTGCATGAAAAAAAACTTTGTTTTATTGATCTTTGAGTCAATATCTCGCCTTTGTCCTATTTAAGGCCCAGACCCTGTTTGGACCTTTCAAGTATCGGTATCTAAAATATTTTAAACACTGTTGCAGCAAACATCAACATGTTATTACGATCTGAATGTGTCAGAATTATGTCTGAAAATGTTGGTTGTTGCAAGATAGTGACCCAACCGTGCACACAAATTGGCGAACGGCCTTCGCGATCAGGGAATGTTTGCCTTCACTTGATAGCAGGTCTGCGTTTCGTGTTTTTGAACTTCACCCAGTGTACCACCACTTGATGGACATTGTTGGTGGCATGGTTCGTTGCTGGTGGTATACAGTGGCGTAGCATGTATATAGCTGTCTCGGACGTGCAGAGTCGCTTTATTCGGCATGTTAGGCACCGATTGGGCCATTACTATCGTAATCACCAGCCTGTGTTTATTCCCGCCGGCATCGTCGTCATTGCCATCTCGCTTGTTGCAACTTGCGATTTGTCGACCTTCGATTCCGATCACTGAACTCACTGTCTGTGGCTGATCTACGGTCGGTGATGGCTGATTGTCAGTGACCGGTGACCGGTGACCGGTGACCGCCGGCCCACTGAGTCGGCCCGTGCGTCCGCAGGAGATGCAGGATGTGATCAGCTACGAGCAGCGGTATGGCCCGATCGTGCTCGACAACAGCGGCACCCCGCCCACCGGCAGCCACGCGCCGCCCACATTCCACCCGCTGCACAGCCAGAGGGAGTTCTACTTCCCACTCAGGTGCGGCTCGACAGCTCGCGCGCGCGCGCGCTGTCGTGAGCCGTGGCGCGATGTCGCACGGTGTAAACTCAGGCGCCAGGCGACACCTGGAGAGGACATTTATTTACTCGTAGTCGACAATTTCATCATATCTATTTTTCCCCATTTCCTCTGTTTTTGTAAGACGTCATAAATACCATAATGGCATCTTGTGCAGCTGTACATGCTATAAGAATTTGTTTGGTGTTGTGATGATGAGCCTGGCAGTCTGAACCGTCGGTTTGTAGCTGGTGTCAAACGGCGACGGAATTTCACAAGAAAACAATTGGCTACGATTGTTAGTTTGACTTAAATTTCACTGTCATGGTCTAGAGACCATCGAACTAATAGTGAAACCGTGTGGCCGTTACCGCATAACCCGAAGTCATGGCTAGGGATGCGAAGGTGCAACATTGCTTGTTTTTGCTTGGTTGAAACCATGGTTGCACCTGCTGAATAGAAGTAGTCATAGCCACTCGCTGGTGAAGGCTAGATAAGATTCCATGTTTCTTGTTTTGCCTAAAATGCATGGTTGCTGTTCGAAATTGAAGCAGAAGTCAGTTTGGTGTGTTACTTAGCACCCTTATTTTGTCAATACTTGCCTTGTGGTGCACATGCATGACACCTTGGAGGTTTCCTGAGTTTTTAGCTTATAGCTAATGCCAGGTACCGTCCCATGTTGTATAATATAGCGACATTAATAGGCACCATCACAATTCAAAGTGGATAGCAAGCATGGGTAGTGTTTGTCTTTGTTAGCAGGCCGTGTTTGAACACAACTTGGTGTCAGTTATGTTTAAGATGTTGCTCAATTCACGGGGAGCTTGAAGAGCTGATGCTTTTCAAGCACTGCTGAAGCACATGTGTTGAAAGTGGTTGCCCGAACATCATATGGTTCTGATAAATCTAACTTGCTGCAACTATATCGCTCTCTGATTCAGTCCAGACTCGACTATGCATGTCTTGCCTACAATGGTGAAGCTTCGACCATGAAGCGGTCACAGTGCATCACGTGGCACTCCGTATTATCACTGGTGTCTTTCGCACCCCACCGATTGTCAGTCTGTTGCGTAAGTTCCAAAATCACCAAACATGTGCTCAGTGTCACGAAGCACTCTGGCTATGTTCAGAAGAAGACGGTCTGGTAGCTGTACTCCTTTCTGTGCTAGGTTTCATGTTCTGTTCGAGGACAGCGATATACAACTACGTGGGGTGATGCGCGTCGGGTCGATGCAAATCCCTCCCTGGACCCTGGTCTCACCAGATATTGACGTGTCGCTGTCGAGTCTAAAAAGTACGGAGTACTTAAGAATTTAGATGAAGGGTATTTGAGTTGATGTCTTCCTAACGTCGTTTTAGAGACATGCACAGACGGATCCCAGAGTGTGGTGTTGGGTATGTGTTTGTGATCGGCACAGTTGTCAGGACGTTCTCGTTTCCGGTACGCTCATCTGTTTATACATCTGAACTGGTTGCTCTCCCCCCACCCCCGACGAGGCACCACCTTTCCGTGGTGGGGAGTGAGTGCCCCAACGACTCTACCCACCCCCAATGAGCGGTATCCAGATTGAGCTACTGCCTGTTCCCCCTTGGGAACTGATTCAGCCATCGGTAGACACGACACCGGCGGACACTGGTTAGGATGAAATTTCCCCCGAAATGGCTGACCAAGCAGCAAAACATGCTGCGCGGAGACAGTACACTTACTCGCTTCCTCTTCCCGCGACACACTTCAGCCAGACAATTAATGCATTCTTCCATAACAAGTGGCAACAATTTTGGGATTCGGCCGGCGGAAACAGACTAAGGGCCATTAAGCCAACTCTGTGGTGTTGGAAGTTATCATCCAGAACATCTCGGAAGGAAGAAGTGATGCTCGCCAGGATGTGAATAGGCCTCGGGTATGCTTCCCACGGCTACCTGCTACAAAATGAGGACAGACCGATGTGTACTCGCTGTGATGGCCCACTGACAGTGAGGCACGTTCTCCTGGTGTGCCCCTATGCTCAGCGCAACGACGATTATTTGGACGAGAGGTATCTGCTCCAACGACGGCAGGTCTTCTAGGTAATGGATCACGCATGATTCACACTAGATGGTTATTCGAGTTTCTCTCGCAAGTGCGGTTTGATGTTGTTTACCCAGGGACATCTTAGATACTTCGTATTTCACAATGCATTTCACCCCATAACTTGTCATTCTGACTTATTGTCATTTGCTGTCACTGTCTGATGATGTGACTTCCATTTCACTGTTCGACTGATCATGCTTACATCTCACTGTTTCATTGCCCATGTCATGGGCGCTGCATGACATTTCCAGGAAGCGGTAGGCAACCCGAGACCCCTTAACCAACAATAAGCTGAAGACTATGAAGCCTTGTTTTAGTGAGTGGGTTTCATCCTCGCACCTAACCAGGCGCCACATGGTGTCACTGTGTCGCCTGTGCGTGGGACTTACATATGTGACGCACCGGTATATTCTTGGTGGTGGCGAGTCGCCGCTGTGCCCGAAGTGCACCGCGCCAATGTCAGTGCGACACATCTTAGTCTCATGTCCCCGGCTTGCCCACGAACGGAGACGTCACTTTGGACAGTCCTCTGTCTCTCTTCGGGAGGTATTAGAGGATGAGACTGACATTGTTCACTCGGGACAGCTTTTCAAATTTCCCTGAGAAATTAAGTAGGCTGTGGTCTATGCCCGATATTACCATGCTGCTGCATTCGTGGCTAGCTTTATCCTAGGACAGATCTGACGTCGTCACTTTTAGCTTGTTTCCTTAACTGACGTTTGTTTGTTTCTATGTCTCTAATTGACTGGGTTATAGGCTCTATATGACCTGCGCAGTCAGTTAGTTATTTGGACTTTCGGGCGCTTCGACTGTTCTGGTCATATTGCGCCACCTGTGCAGTCCATGCACCCACAAACTATAATAACTAACTAACATTCAAGCACCGCGTTGTCGATTTTTAAAGGAAATCCCGTTTAGTGCTTATGGTACTGTAATGGTGTGATACAGGAGTACTCCAAACAGTGTGTGACTATGTTGCATCGTGTTTTCTGTCTGATATGAATCGACTGGAGTTTTATTTATCGACAAACACTCTGAAAGCTCAACTAGTTTGGGTCGACTGTGGATCATTTATGACCAATTTGGTCCATCGTAGACCAGCTTCAACTACCGGCGACTGAGAAAAATTTGCCTATTAATCCGTCTTCTTTACCTTTATTCCTTTAGCAAATTCCAGAAAGGCCAAAAGCACCCGCGGGGTTGGGTGAAGCCCCACTGCTAAGCGCAGGTCAGAAAAGGCGTTTTCCCAGATCTGGTTGTGCTGACGTCTACATGGTACTGACGCTGTGTCCGCCTGCCAGCCCTGGTGGTGCTGACGTTTTGTACACAATGCTGAATGCTGTGTCTATGTCCGCCAGCCTTGGTTGTGCCGGAGTTGTGTACATGGTACTGACGCTGTGTCTATGACACTGATGCTGTGCCTGTGTCCGCTGGCCTTGGTTGTGCCGGAGTTGTGTACATGGTGCTGACGCTGTGTCTGTGTCCGTCAGCCTTGGTCGTGCCGGAGTTGTGTACATGGTACTGACGCTGTGTCTATGACACTGATGCTGTGTCTGTGTCCGTCAGCCTTGGTTGTGTCGATGTTGTGTGCATGGTGCTGATGCTGTGCCTGTGTCCGTCAGCCTTGGTCGTGACGGAGTTGTGCACATGGTACTGACGCCGTCTATATCCGCCAGCCTTCGTTGTGTCGATGTTGTGTACATGGTTCTGACGCTGTGTCTATGACACTGATGCTGTGTCTATGTCCGTCAGCCTTGGTTGTGTCGATGTTGTGTGCATGGTGCTGACGCTGTGCCTGTGTCCGTCAGCCTTGGTCGTGACGGAGTTGTGCACATGGCACTGACGCTGTCTATATCCGCCAGCCTTGGTTGTGTCGATGTTGTGTACATGGTTCTGACGCTGTGTCTATGACACTGATGCTGTGTCTATGTCCGTCAGCCTTGGTCGTGCCGGAGTTTGTACATGGTACTGACGCTGTGCCTGTGTCCGTCAGCTCTGTACACACGGTCTCGCCAAGATACCTTGAAGTGTACACCAAGAAGGCGCATCTCATCATGCGCATGATCGAGCAACGTATCGGCGCTGAGATGCTCCTCCAGGTTGGTCAATTCCTTCCCGCCTGGTTGAGTATTAAGGCTGTGCGGTGCACTCTGCACCTACCGCAAGGAGCCAAGTGATACTATTGCGTAAACAGAATGCGGACCAGGACACAGATGTGAAGGCGACAGAAGTGAGATGGTGGATGAGGCTATTTAGAACCGAAGAAGCGGTAATCCCTCGAGAGATCCCTCCATCCGGCCATCATCGAGGAAGTGGCGTAGCCAGGGGGTAGCCGCCCCCGGATGGCTGAAGGGGGCTGGCAAGGGCCCCTCTCATGGTGTCGGTACAGAGGGCTCTCACGACCCCCTGGACCGACGAAAGGGCTACGGGCTGACGGATAGAATCCCGAGCCGATGAGGAGGACCCAAAATCAGCGGAGAGTGATCTCAGGAAGATATTGGGATCCTTAGCTGGGTTAACGTGAAGGGCCTCTAGATCAGCGGAGGAGGCCCGGATGGTTAGCTGACGGCTGACTGGCATAGCCACATCATCAGTGTCATGTAAACGGAAGGGCCCCCGGGCTGACGGAGAACGTCCCGAGCCAATATGAAGGGTCCCTGGGCTATCGGCGGAGCTCAAGTTCCTGACCTGATGGACAGGGCCCAAGTGTTTGAAATGGGGTCTTCGGCTTGTCGAGAAAGCCTCTGGGTCGTCAAAGAGGGCTCTTGATACGACGGGTGGTCCTTAGTTTCCGGAGAGGATCTGGGGTCGTCAGAAAGGGTTATTGTGCCGACGGATGGGGCCCAAGCCACACAAAGGTCCGTGGCCTGATGGAAGTGGTCAGAGGCGCCGCCAAGAAGGTGGGCTTACCCCCGTGGCACCCAAAAATGAACTAGATGAAACGACACATTTTGGGATTTTCCGCACGCAAAACCTTAAATTTTTGCGCGCTTTGCGTGCCTGAAGTTTTGTCTCATTCATTACATTTTTGGTGTCGCTTTTCTCCCTTAGGAAAATACTGACTGCGCCACTGGTTGGGGTTCAAGCTGTTAAACGTGACCTCCGGTCTGGTAGAGGAGGCCCTGGGTCTCTGTTAGGGCCCCTGCGCTAACAGAGAGGCCCAAGCCACGAGACGAGATCATTCCGCTGGCCGCGGGAGGATCCCATGCGGTCAGAGAGGGCCCGGAGACCGGTGTGAACGGTCATTTGGCCTGTGTAGGCCAAAGCCGCACAGGTTCCCCTTGCATTCTAAAGGAGCCCCAAGCTTTTGAAGAGGGGACTCAGGCCGGACGGAGAGCGTCCTGAGCCGTGAAAGGGTCACTGAGTCAATGGATGGAGTACACTTCTGCTGGATTCCAAGCCACATAACTGTCGCAGGAAACGAGCAAGCGCACAGCGCTACTAGGGGAGCAGCACAGGCTCCCTTGCGCCGATCATTTTCAATCCCTGCCAGATATTAATTCTCAGGGATCTCTGCTTTTATGGCAAGCAAGTGACAGGCGAGCTGGGACGAGCTTGGTTCCAACAAGTTGAGACTAATATAGCCATCCCTCGGCCAGTGGCTCTTGTGCTCGCGCAGAACAAGGCGAGACGAGGTGACGCTGTGTCGTTTACGTATAGGGCATACGTATGCCACCCATGTTCATTTTCTCAATAGTGAGAATGAACCATTGTGCCAGAGATGTGATGCAGTAATGGCAGGTAGCCGCGTTCTGATTTCCTGGCCTAGGCTTGGGCTGGAGCGTCGACGCCATTTCGGGAGTGATCAGGCACATTCCCTCCGAGCAGTTTTAGGTGACCGGTCGGGCAATCACTGGTCGTGCAATCCAGAAGGCTCTTCAACTTCCTATCTGATGTGAAGTTTTATGCTATTTGCCCGTGGCGTTAACATCATTACACCAATAAAGAGAATACTTGTAGTACAGGGGACATCCTATAGCGACGGCTGGAACAACTGACTGTTATGGGTGCTAAATGACCTCGTAATTGGCGCGCCCATAAGCTCAAACAATCAATAAATCAACCGGACGTACAGAGGCACTGGGTCGGCTTTGGTCACGCTGATGGAGAGTGACTCAGAGCTACCAAGACGATCCGGGCCGAAGCGGAAGGTCCCCAGTGCTATGTAAAGAGCCTCTAAGCACATGAAGGGGCCTGGGCTGTAAACAACAATTGTCATGGAATGAATTTGCTTGTATTCTTGTATTTGTGTTCCCTTGTATTTTTGTGATTCAACCAGGGAGCTTGTGTTGTGCAAAAGGAAAAAGAAGTGGCAAGTTGTTCAGACTGAATAAAATTTTAAGAAATATCTGTAACGGCTTCTTCCTATAGACGCAAGTCATCCTAACCCAACCAAACCCAGACCAACTGAACCAATCCAATACCGTAGTATAATAAAAATGAGCCAAACTCAATCTCAATCACACGTGATTGGGTTTCGCAATCGCTCAACTCAATCACCTTCCCACAAAGTGTTGTGCATTCTATACCTGCACGTGCTTCATGCAGCATATCCAGCGTGTGCTCCAGCTTCTACTGCAGCCACGAGACTTGTCAGCCACGGAGATTTGTCTGCCACGGCGACATGTCTGCCACGGCGACATGTCTGCCACGGCGACATGTCTGTCACGGCGACATGTCTGCCACGGCGACATGTCTGCCACGGCGACATGTCTGCCACGGCGACATGTCTGCCACGGCGACATGTCTGTCACGGCGACATGTCTGCCACGGCCACTTGTCTGCCACGGCGACATGTCTGTCACGGCGACATGTCTGCCACGGCGACATGTCTGCCACGGCGACATGTCTGCCACGGCGACATGTCTGCCACGGCGACATGTCTGCCACGGCGACATGTCTGTCACGGCGACATGTCTGCCACGGCCACTTGTCTGCCACGGCCACTTGTCTGCCACGGCCACATGTCTGCCACGGCGACTTGTCTGCCACGGCGACATGTCTGCCACGGCGACATGTCTGCCACGGCCACTTGTCTGCGGCAGGTGTTCAACAAGCAGCTGTCGTTGGCGATGAACTCGTGCGAGCAGCGTTTCTCGTCCGAGTCGTGGAGCAGCATGCTGCTGTCGACTGCCACCTTCCTGCGCGCCATCTACACCGTCACCGGCAAGGACATCAACGTGTTCTGTGACCAGTGGGTGCGCCAGGGCGGCCACGCCCGCTTCCACCTGGCCTTCATATTCAACCGCAAACGGTGAGTGCTGCGCCTACTTCATTGCGGCTGTGTTGCCACCATTCGTGTTTGTGCGTGCGTGCTTGTGTGTGTGCGCACGTATGTATGTATGTATGTATGCATCGGATCCTTTCAGCAGAAGCATTCAAACGCAATGTGTACACATGTTTGATATCCGGAAACCCTAAGTCAAGTCAGGTCACGCCGCATGTGCAGGTTATGTAAGGCCGAGCTTGAATACACACGAAACATCACTTTTTAAGTGAAGCAAATCAGTTTCAATATGAAAAAAAATACAACGGTTCACTTTTTCCAACTGAATTCTGTAAAAAGGCGGAAATTGACGTAACCTCAGTTCGGCAACGTTGACGCGAAGTAAACTTTGGAAATTGCAAGGCTGTTCTTGACGGAAAAAAAAAACAACACGATCTGAGTTTGATATTGACATGTTGCAACTACTCCGAGCAACTACGAATCACGGTACTTCGAAGAAAGTTCAGCATTGCTGCCTTCGACCCATCCCAGATTCGTGGCCTTTAATCATCTTTGTCTGAAATTTGCACGATGACATGTATATACAGATATACGTCAGATAACAGATATACAGATACAGATGTAACAGGGGTTCTGAAGGCTTCATGTCTTCACGTATGCTCGTTCTTACACGAAACTCTACCCAATATTTACACAAAATTAATCCATTTTGAAAAGTTTGGAATGGTGAGAAGTGAAGAACGGTCGGGTATATCTCGTATTCATACGAAGAACGCATGTTGCTTCCTTTCGCAGCGAAATCATGTTCGCTTTTATTTCCGGTGTCAAATGTATACATTTCCATGGGCATGAGGTCACGTAGTTACCAAGTGCACTATAATTACTCTTTATATTATATTTAGGAAATATTTTCCTTCGTCCTTTTTCTTCTCATGCATGTATAACTCGCCACACTTCCTGTGTCTTGTCGAATATATTTTCATCTTCAAAGCTATCCATGTTATTTGATCTGTAACGCTGCCGAAGGCTAAAACTTCGAAGCTGTTTGTCAGAATGAGTTGAAACTTCTTCAAGCATGTTCAGAGGCTGAAGCTACCCTACCCGTAGGTAAATTTTCGTCCAAATACAAATTCTGATCGTGTAAAATCGGAGCAAATTAGGTCGATCTGCCATGGGATGTTCCAACTGTTTCATTCTCGTCCCCATCTTTCGCTTCTTTTGCCGCTCTGGTGAATGCGGTCAGCATTGTGTGTGCTACCGCCACCCGTGGTCTCCGCCCGTAATTCACCTGTATTATTCACGTTTGGAAATGTGGTGGGTGTATCGCTCACTCTCGGCGTGGTGTATACCGACGTGTCGATGGCGGGAGCATCCCCGCCACTTCCCCGCCACTTGAGGCGAGAGTATCCCCACTATCTCAGGCGGGAGCATCCTCGCCACCTCAGGCGGGAGCATCCCCACCACCTCAGGCAGGAGCATCCCCACCACCTCAGGCGAGAGTATCCCCACTATCTCAGGCGGGAGCATCCCCCACCACCTCAGGCGGGAGCATCCCCACTATCTCAGGCGGGAGCATACCCGCCACCTCAGGCGGGAGCATCCCCACCACCTCAAGCGGGAGCATCCTCGCCACCTCAGGCGAGAGTATCCCCACTATCTCAGGCGGGAGCATCCCCGCCACCTCAGGCGGGAGCATCCCCACCACCTCAGGCGGGAGCATCCCCACCACCTCAGGCGGGAGCATCCCGGCCACCTCAGGCGGGAGCATCCTCGCCACCTCAGGCAGGAGCATCCTCGCCACCTCAGGCAGGAGCATACCCGCCACCTCAGGCGGGAGCACCCCGGCCACCTCAGGCGGGAGCATCCTCGCCACCTCAGGCAGGAGCATACCCGCCACCTCAGGCGGAAGCATCCCGGCCACCTCAGGCGGGAGCATCCTCGCCACCTCAGGCAGGAGCATACCCGCCACCTCAGGCGGGAGCATCCTCGCCACCTCAGGCGGGAGCATCCCCACCACCTCAGGCGGGAGCATCCTCGCCACCTCAGGCAGGAGCATCCCCACCACCTCAGGCGGGAGCATCCTCGCCATCTCAGGCGGGAGCATCCTCGCCACCTCAGGCGGGAGCATCCTCGCCACCTCAGGCGGGAGCATCCTCGCCACCTCAGGCGGGAGCATCCTCGCCACCTCAGGCGGGAGCATCCCCACCACCTCAGGCGGGAGCATCCTCGCCACCTCAGGCGGGAGCATCCCCACCACCTCAGGCGAGAGCATCCTCGCCACCTCAGGCGGGAGCATCCCCACCACCTCAGGCGGGAGCATCCTCGCCACCTCAGGCGGGAGCATCCCCGCCACCTCAGGCGGGAGCATCCTCGCCACCTCAGGCGGGAGCATCCCCACCACCTCAGGCGGGAGCATCCTCGCCACCTCAGGCGGGAGCATCCTCGCCACCTCAGGCGGGAGCATCCCCACCACCTCAGGCGGGAGCATCCTCGCCACCTCAGGCGGGAGCATCCTCGCCACCTCAGGCGGGAGCATCCTCGCCACCTCAGGCGGGAGCATCCCCACCACCTCAGGCGGGAGCATCCCCACCACCTCAGGCGGGAGCATCCTCGCCACCTCAGGCGGGAGCATCCCCACCACCTCAGGCGGGAGCATCCTCGCCACCTCAGGCGGGAGCATCCCCACCACTTCAGACGGGAGCATCCTCGCCACCTCAGGCGGGAGCATCCCCACCACCTCAGGCAGGAGCATCCTCGCCACCTCAGGCGGGAGCATCCCCGCCACCTCAGGCGGGAGCATCCCCGCCACCTCAGGCGGGAGCATCCCCGCCACCGCGGGAGCATACCCGCCACCTCAGGCGGGAGCATCCCGGCCACCTCAGACGGCGTGTCTGTCAGTCTGTCAGTGTCCAGGTAGTAGTGTGTGAGGACGTGACGGGGGCAGCATCACCTGACGTCTGGTCGGGTCGGTTGTCGTCGCCAGTAACACGGTGGAGCTGAAGATCAGCCAGGACCAGGTGGGCTGCCGTGGCGTGCGCATGTACGTGGGGCCGCTGCTGGTGCACCTGCAGGAGCTGGACGGCACGTTCAAGCACACACTGCAGATCGGTGAGTGCGCGTGCTGAGCTGGCGTTGCCGCCGCCGCCGAGATTGTGGTGGACCAGCGGGCTGTGTTCAGGCCGGGTGGTAGTGCTCCAAACAACTCAGAACATGGCTTCACGGATTTATTGTGGGTTGATATTACACTCAAGGTTGGATTTGCAGATGCATCAACACACCTTCATACGTAGCTACACCCAGGCTTTTCTCATTTGTAGTATCCTCATGTCGCATTGAGGTCACGTAGTGTAGACGCAAAAGACTTAAAAATTCGAGAGCTGAAGCATATGCCTTGGACTATGGCGAGTTGAACGGTATGTCGTTTTCTGCACTTTCAAATAATGCTGCTATGGCAACCATCAATAAGAAAATGTCGGACATGCAGCGTTGTCTCACGATGATGTTCTTGATTATCGCTCCATGCCCGGTGCCAGGTGGTCGAATAAGTGACAAGTTTGATGCAGAGCAAAAGGTTGTCGTGCTGAAGCATTCGCGTCAAATTCAGCGAGGTGAGGGTGCGAAGCACCTGTCTCTCTATGCAGACGCTAAGGTTATAGTAGACCTGCTGGAAACAGATACCAGGTATTTATTTAGATCCTTTCTGCTTCCAGCAAGTCGGGCGATGTGGGGAGGTGAAATTTGGGGAATTTTGTGTCCGATTTTTACCAGTTTGATATGGCTTGTGCTGGCTTTATCCGATTTATTCCAATGGGTGTCACTGGCATGAGTTGTTTTGCCATTATTTTGTTCATCTTTGCTCTATATTTTTGTTCGGTACTTATGTTTGTGTTCTATGTTGGCATTGCAGCAGTGCAGGATTTCCTTTTTTCTTGGTAGTGGAGTACAAAATTTTGAGCTGAAATACAAAAAATATCTATGCACTTGCTGACAATTAATCTTGTTTTGGTAAGGCTGAAAACCAATGTTCTTACCCACTTTTTACCCTGGCAGAGATGGCAGGCACTGCAAGGCACAAGGAATCAAAACCTCGTACCCCTGAAAACTGCTGAACCAAGGCACAACACCACTTATGCATCTTGCACCCAGCCCCATACTCTGCACTGGGTTATATGCCTCGTACCGGGCAAACGCGTCCCAATTGCTGGAGAATATAGCTGGGTCCGATTCCCTTACCCTATAGACGATCTACGGCAATTACCGGGCCGGCAAGCAGGAGATGGGTCGGAGTAAAATTGGAACAGCTATTATGGATCCTTCACTGACACTGATGAATGCCATGGCTGTTATATTTCCGGGCACATGATTTATCTTTGCACACATTTCCCAAAAGAAATATTTGAAAGTCCATTCATAAGTTCACAAATGACATTGGTTTCTTGGTGTTATCGCCTCTGAGAACTTGCTTGCTCTGGGGCCACTTTCATGAAATTTAAAGTGACTTTTTGTATCAAATGGGCTCATTGTGTCTTAAAAATGTTGTCTTGAACAAAATGGCCTTCGGTTGTGCATTGAAAGCACCTTAATGGCCAAACGAGGCTTGAAGTATTTACTCCGGCGATACCAAGTACCCCCAGATTTGCCAACTAGGGATTTCTGGAACTTCTTGGTGAGCACTCCAGCACAAATATCTAATGATAAATATTGAGCACATTGATTAATAAGAATAGTATATATATATATGATATGATAGAATAAATATTGATGAATATTTAATCAACATTGAATAAATAAAGAACAAATATTGGATTTATTATTGACTATATTGACACAAATAGCATCCTCTCACATGCGTCTTCTCTATAGTGTCTTCTCACATGACGTCACGTCCCATTTGTGCGGTGCAGAGACGTTTTTAGCGCATAAATGGCGCTAAAAACCAACAAACAACACCAACACCTACAGATCAAATGTTGTCTAGTTCTATTGTGGTCATTGACGGGTTGTCGATTTGGTACTGCTGTAACTGCTATTTTCAGGTATTGATTTTAAGTGGTAGCACTTGACCAAACTATGTTCTTCGTTTTCCCTTCTGGAGTACAAAGTATTTCATTTAGTCTAGTCACAACCCTGGAGTACAATATGTATTGGTATGCATGACACCAACAAATGCTAGTTTTTCCAACACTGCATTGCAGTGCACACTGCTCCAAATGCAATGGTTGGAGGACCTTGTTTGCGTGCAGTGTCCTTTGGTAAGTGGTCGGGCACTGGTGTCCGCCTGCCTGGCGGTCGAGGCTTGAGGCTGGCGCGTCTGTGACCATCGCCCGGTGTAATTTCAGAGGGCATCAACGCGTCCGCCGACCTCGTGTGTCACAGCAAGTCGCGCCGTCAGAAGAAGAAGAAGATCCCGCTCATGACCGGCGAGGAGGTCGACATGGACCTCAACGCCATGGAGTGAGTCGGCGTCACGCCGCAGGCGTACCGTCACGCCGGCCCGAGCGCTATTGGCTCGCAGTGCCTATGACGTCCGTAGTGCACACTGCTGTCGGTCGTGGCGTTATTGTCTGATTGGTCGTGGCGTTATTGTCTGATTGGTCGTGGCGTTATTGTCTGATTGGTCGTGGCGTTATTGTCTGATTGGTCGTGGCGTTATTGTCTGATTGGTCGTGGCGTTATTGTCTGATTGGTCGTGGCGTTATTGTCTGATTGGTCGTGGCGTTATTGTCTGATTGGTCGTGGCGTTATTGTCTGATTGGTCGTGGCGTTATTGTCTGATTGGTCGTGGCGTTATCTGCGCCTCATGACCTCTTCACAATATAGAATGTTAACTCGGGGTTCATTCTTACGCGTGCTTATTCTATCAGGGACTGCTGTCATTCCTGTTTGTTGAATCAGGGACCATTTCAACGCTTTATGGGATGATGGCTGGCGCGCAATTCTGTTTGGCACGGCACGATCGTTGGTATTTCTGGTGTGTCTTGGCTGAGATATGGTTCACGTTGGTTTGCGCTGTCGTCACGCCTCCTCACTCTTAAGTGCAGGGATCACCAGCCAGCTAGTGAACATCTGCTCATCACCACCCATGCACACCATACCCGGGTGGCGTGGAGGACGCTGGTGGTAATCGCCACTCGGTGTCCACCCCACAGTCCCGTGGTAATCGCCACTCGGTGTCCACCCCACAGTCCCGTGGTAATCGCCACTCGGTGTCCACCCCACAGTCCCGTGGTAATCGCCACTCTGTGTCCACCCCACAGTCCCGACTCGCCCGTGCTGTGGATCCGACTGGATCCGGACTTCTCCTTGGTGCGCGAGACGGTGGTGGAGCAGCCCGACTACCAGTGGCAGTACCAGCTGCGGCACGAGCGTGACGTTGCCTCTCAGGTACTGTGTCGGTGTTACCAGTGATAAGCATGAGTGCTGTGAAACTAAAGACGTCGATACACATTATAGTCAAAATGCTAACGACCGATGGTAGACGGGTGGAGCGTCGATTTCCCCGACAGAGCGTCCACGGCGAGGACATGGAATACCCGCAAACAGTCATTTTGTCTATTCTTCGATCATTTGCAACATAACCGGACACAGGCATGCATCGGCCGGGGCGATTCGCAGTGGCCTGCATTGGATGTCACGTAGCATATATGTTGGCGACAGAGACAGTGCGGCTGTAGATGCCGCCGTCGAAAACCTATGGCATGGGAACTACAGTGTAATGCAATTAGCCGCTCCGTCATTGGTGGTGTGGTCGGCGATCGCTCTGACAATGATTGTTCTGACGTCCGCACCAATCCACCACGCAGCCAGGTGTTCTATTGCAACGTCCCCAGCAAGGGGTCTGCTGTACATCCACAGCAAGGGGTCTGCTGTTCGTCCAGTCAGGTGTCTATTATACATCCCCAGCAAGGGGGTCTGCTGTTCGTCCCCAGCAAGGGGTCTGCTGTTCGTCCCAAGCAAGAGGTCTGCTATTCGTCCCCAGCAAGGGTCTGCTATTCGTCCCCAGCAAGGGGTCTGTTGCACACCTCCAGCCAGGTGTCGTGGCATGTCCCCAGCCAGGCGTATATGGCGCGTCATTTAGGTGTTGGTAGTCGATCACCAGCTGAGTAGTTGGGCGGCTCGTGATCCAGGTGCTGTGGCTACGTTGCAGACAGAGGCGGTGCACGCGCTGGTGCGGTTCCCCAGCCAGGGGTCACGGTCGGCGCTCACTGATGTGCTGGAGAACGAGCACTGCTACTACCAGGTCCGCCGTCGGGCCGCGCACGCGCTGGCCAAGGTCAGTGTGGCCTGGTCACGCTCACACTGCCTGACGCTCAGTACTGGAGTCTGTGGAGCTTGCAATGACTCACCGACAATGGGAAGGGAGGCTGCACGACACCCGTGGACAGTCTATCATGCGGATTCCCTGTAGGAACAAGTCCTACTCAACAATACCAAGTTGCTGCTGTAAGCTGTAATCAGTTTAATAACTTAAATTATACATTTTGAAATGCTTCACCGTGTTGCATTTAAATACAGCCCTTGTTTGTGTAATTCGATTTACCCAATGTAAGCAGTGTGCCCGAACGTACGATTTTAGGCGTCCAGACAAGGATGTAAGTACAATTTCAAGTTGAGGTAGCTTCCAAGTCCTGCGGAATATAGTGACAAGCCCAGAACTTAGACCTATTTCAAGGTAAGGTATCAGCCGAATGCGGTCCCATTTCCACTGTTTAGCACGATTTATCCATGGATGTGTGGCTACAACTTGACGCCAAACTGAGTGAATTTTGGCAAGCAGAATGTGAGGAGTTAGCTGTGCCGTCACAGGCTGGACGGGCTGGATGTGATAAGGTGTCAGCTGGGCCGTCACAGGCTGGACGGGCTGGGTGTGATAAGGTGTCAGCTGGCCGTCACGGACCGGACGGGCTGGGTGTGATAAGGTGTCAGCTGGCCGTCACGGGCCGGACGGGCTGGATGTGATAAGGTGTTAGCTGGGCCGTCACTGACCGGACGGGCTGGATGTGATAAGGTGTCAGCTGGGCCGTCACAGGCTGGACGGGCTGGGTGTGATAAGGTGTCAGCTGGCCGTCACGGACCGGACGGGCTGGATGTGATAAGGTGTCAGCTGGCCGTCACGGACCGGACGGGCTGGGTGTGATAAGGTGTCAGTTGGCCGTCACGTGCCTGACGGGCTGGATGTGATAAGGTGTCAGCTGGCCGTCATGGGCTGGACGGGCTGGATATGATAAGGTGTCAGCTGGCCGTCACTGACCGGACGTCATGCCGCCAACAGGTGGCGAATGCGCTGGTTTCCAGTTGGTCGGGCCAGCCGGCCATGTTGAGCATCTTCCGCAAGATGTTCGGCTCCAAGTCCTGCCCGCACATCGTGCAGCTGAACGACTTCGAGAACCTGCAGACCTACTACATCCAGAAGGTGGGAGTGATCTCTGTTCGGTGCTGGTGCTGCCCGTAAACGGAGCTAGGCCACGCTGACGAATGGCTGGCAGTCCGTCCGACACTGCTCTGCTAGCATGTCTGACACCTCAGAGTGGAGTCTCGGTGAGGTTGTCGGCTCAGGATGATTATGCTAGGACAGTGTCCCGAGACCAGTTTTGAGCTTTGGTGTCGGTAGGGATAGTTAGTCTTGAAAGGCTAGAATGCGAGTGAAAATGGAGTTAACGAGTTCCATGCATGAATTTAGGACAAATTATATGTTTGCGAAGATAAGTACACTAGAATGCATTTCTGCAATATAGTTTTCAATATAGAATTTCCTAATTCATCGGTGTTTTTAATTGCATTGCTATTTTGAGTATAACAGCCAAAATAATGAGAGTGGAAAATTATCGAGATAGACAAGTGGAAATTGTCTGCCAGCGGATATCATTTTTTCTCCAAATCAGGAACTTCCTGGACGCTCTGACAATCTGTTTGCTTTAGTCCACCTCCCTACCACCTACCCCTGCCACACACACAAGCTCACATGTTATAACGGTATAGCCGGCATCCCGTCTATAGAATGTGCTCCTGGCTAGGACGGAGCGGAGCGAACATGGTGCTACTAAAGCTCACAATCAATCTAAGATGAAGCTTGTGTGTCAGTTGTGTATCGTGGAATTTTGTTTGTTGTGTCCGGAGCACAGTGTCTCACGATATAAAGTCAATGTGTGTACCTTTGTCGACACAAGGTGTCCGCGCTCTGTCCAGGTTTGGTCCTCCACGTTGTTGTAGCTCCACGTTGTTGAGGCCTAGGCGGCGCATTGTTCGTGGCTGTGTTGGTGCGTAAGGGAATGCGACCACTTCTGGCCAGCTCTCGCCTGCGTGAGTTACGACTTTGGTGGGCAGTACTGCAGCACGGGCCAATTACGCTCTATCCACGTGTTGGCAGACGATCCCGGTTGCCATGGCAACGCTGCGCAACTCTCACGGCATCTGCCCGCCGGAGGTGCTTCGCTTCCTGTTGGACCTCTTCAAGTACAACGACAACAGCCGAAACAAGTCAGTGCTGGTGGCCGTATGGTCTACATACCTCAGCATGGTGTGTATGCCAGTAGGAGTTGTGTTTAATTTGTTCTCGTTGCTGCTTCCCTGCAACTGTGTCAATGCGTAATCGTGATGAAGCTTAGGTCATTCAGTGCTTGTTAGATATATGATATGGTTATACACAATGTGTACTTTTAAAATGACTCCTTGCAGTGATTCGGGAGTTTCATTATGCTTGACATAACCCTGCGCCATAGCCTTGCAGCATCAGAGAATATATTGCAAAAACAGGTACTATAATATATGGTACACACACACACGCACGCTCGCACACACGCACGCTCGCACGCACGCACGCACGCACGCACGCACGCACGCACGCACGCACGCACGCACGCACGCACGCACGCACGCACGCACGCACGCACACACACACACACACACACACACACACACACACACACACACACACACACACACGCACGCACGCACGCACGCACGCACGCACGCACACACACACACACACATACACACATACACACAAAGTGTGCAAAAACACACTGTGACTGACAACACCTGGAATAAGATGGGAAACCTTCCGCATATTATATTTTGGGTACAACCCACGGTCACACGAATTCAAACCAGCGGCATTATATGATGCATTGAAAAATCGCTGTAATGACTGTGGTCATGGGTTGTTCCCGAAATATAATACGCGCAGTCAAACATCCGAATATTTGTTGGGAGTCATTTGTAAATTGCATGCCGTGAATCCAATTGCTACACAGTTCATGAGTCCTACAACCAGGTATGTGGTCCGCAATGGAGGCTTCGGGGTGCTGAGTCTTACTCGCAGTATTTTATTCGTAGTCAATATATCTACCAGCCACGGCTGATACCAATTGCTTACGTATAGATAGCTAACACTACTTGTGAGTAGAGTGATCGTTTTGTTCTCTGGAGATTGTATGACGCTACGTGTCTCAAATGAAGTCAAACGAATCGTAGCGTTTGATTCGTAGTGTGTGTGCCGCTGCTGTCGTTTTATCAAACTGCCTGAAGGCCAAGGTCAATGTCTTCACTGGTGGTACTTTTATGCACTTATCCCCGGAGCTAGTAATCTAAGTACACAAGAAAAGAGGATAAGGCACTGCCACGACCCCCGGAACAGTTCTGATAAGTGGCCGGCGTCGGTCCACCACCGGCGGTCGGTGTCGTGCCGTGGCTGCAGCTCACACCTCACTGCAGCTCCACCCCACCTGGCTCTGTGAGGACTGGGAGGGACGGCTCAGCCGGCGGCGAGTGGGCTGGTGGTGCAACACTGCAGCTCCACCCCACCTGGCTCTGTGAAGACTGGGAGGGACGGCTCAGCCGGCGGCGAGTGGGCTGGTGGTGCAGCACTGCAGCTCCACCCCACCTGGCTCTGTGAGGACTGGCAGGGACGGCTCAGCTGGCGGCCAGTCGGCTGGTGGCGCAACGCTGCAGCTCCACCCCAGCTGGCTCTGTGAAGACTGGGAGGGACGGCTCAGCCGGCGGCGAGTGGGCTGGTGGTGCAGCACTGCAGCTCCACCCCACCTGGCTCTGTGAGGACTGGCAGGGACGGCTCAGCCGGCGGCCAGTCGGCTGACCCGCCGCCACCACCCCCCAGGTACTCTGACAACTACTACCGGGCGGCGCTGATCGAGGCGTTGGGCGAGTCGGTGACGCCGGTGGTGTCGATGCTCAACAAGGACGGCGCCGGTGCCATCACGCCCGACAGCCTCTCTACAGAGACGCGACAGCTGCTCGACGAGATCGTGCGCTACCTCAACCTGGACAAGCTGCTGCCCTGCTACAAGTTCGTCGTCACGCAGGTAGGTGGTGCCCGACGCCTCTGGTGCATGTGGTGCTGTGGTGGTCGGTGGTGATGCAGGGGCCCGGCAGCTTCGGTCACGGTGCTCATACTTTTCCATCTTGCGGCAAGGCTAGCAGTTAATGTAGCAAGCACCCCGCTAAATACTTCCAAATGTGATGACGTTAAGCCTACTGGGCATCGTTCGTGATCCGCTCAGTAGACAGTTTACTGGTTGAAGGCGAGCACCCGTTGCCACACTTGTTGGTAGCCGTACCTGTAACCTGTGTGGTGTCCTATAGGGTTGCCGTACATGTAGCCTGTACGGTTGCCGTAGTTGTTAGTGATGCCCGGGGCCGTTGTTGATTTTCCATTTGGAGTGCGTAGCCGTTGCACCACATGTCCGAGATTTGCTTGAGAATCACTGCAGAATGTGTTCTGCACTTGACTGGTCTCCAATGGCCGCTGTCACAGCTGCTGTGATGTCCACGCGAATGTGTTGGTGCCGTGTCGACAAAGCCAGCACTGTTGTCTGGCCTGGCGTGTGTGCGCAGGCATGCCTGAAGGCGTTGCGGAAGCTGCAGAGGTGCGGCCACCTGTCCAGTCGGCCGCAGCTCTTCAAGAGGTACGCCGCCTACGGCCAGTTCATTGGTGAGTGGCACCAGACGGACAACGCTAGTGACTCGGCGAACGGAGCGTTCCGCCACCTCTTTGATGTGCCTTGTGCCTGCGAATGGGGGCTGGGACATTGGTCGCCGGGCCCGTTCATGTGTTTGTGCCTGCTCCATTTGATATCCTGTTTGAACGAAAAGTTCTGATCACGGGTGTTGCTTTCTGAAAATTATTTGGGGGAGGGAGGAAAAATCAATGAAGGCAATGGGCATCCCCAGTCGTGCTCTTGATGTTTATGAAGTCTCCATGCGTCGTGTTCTAGCTTTAATGCACAAGTATCTCGTAGCATGAGTCCAGGTGAACGGATTGTCCATAATGTGGGCTGTTATGCGATGTCACTGTCGTTAGTATATTATTTTGATTCCTATCGTGAATATATGCATCCCTATATTGGGTGTCTTCGAAAATAAATGAAAAACTGACACTTCTAAGTGCGTGATTGGCTCAAACTTTAGTTTAAAGAACGTCGCATAGGTTTTTATGCGACATCGTTTCCATGGCGAATTTTGGGGTCATGTATCCGTTTCGGCATCTCGCACACAGAAAACATTATTTTAACACTGGATAGATGTGGCCGTATTTTATACCTGCGCAGTGTTTCAGACTGTTGTCGTGTTTCAGACATGAAGTTGTGCCTTAGACCTGTAGCCGTTCCTCAAGACTGTAGCCGTGCTTCAGGCCTGTAGCCATGCATCAGGCCTGTAGCTGTGCTTCAGTTCTGCAGCCGTGAATTAGGCCTGTAGTCGTGCATCAGACCTGTGGTGTTGCAACCCTGTAGCCGTGCTTCAGTCCTACAGCCGTGCCTCAGTCCTGCAGCCGTTCCTCAGGCCTATAGCCGTGCCTCAGGTATGTAGCCATGCTTCAGTCCTGCAGCCGTGTCTCAGTCCTGCAGCCGTTCCTCAGGTATGTAGCCGTGCTTCAGGTATGTAGCCGTGCTTCAGTCCTACAGCCGTTCCTCAGGCCTATAGCCGTGCCTCAGGTATGTAGCCATGCTTCAGGTATGTAGCCATGCTTCAGTCCTGCAGCCGTGTCTCAGTCCTGCAGCCGTTCCTCAGGTATGTAGCCGTGCTTCAGGTATGTAGCCGTGCTTCAGTCCTACAGCCGTGCCTCAGTCCTGCAGCCGTTCCTCAGGTATGTAGCCGTGCTTCAGTCCTACAGCCGTGCCTCAGTCCTGCAGCCGTTCCTCAGGCCTATAGCCGTTCCTCAGGTATGTAGCCGTGCTTCAGTCCTACAGCCGTGCCTCAGTCCTGCAGCCGTTCCTCAGGCCTATAGCCGTGCCTCAGGTATGTAGCCATGCTTCAGTCCTACAGCCGTGCCTCAGTCCTGCAGCCGTTCCTCAGGTATGTAGCCGTGCTTCAGGTATGTAGCCGTGCTTCAGTCCTACAGCCGTGCCTCAGTCCTGCAGCCGTTCCTCAGGTATGTAGCCGTGCTTCAGGTATGTAGCCGTGCTTCAGTCCTACAGCCGTGCCTCAGTCCTGCAGCCGTCCCTCAGGCCTGTAGCCGTGCCTCAGGCCTGTAGCCGTGCTTCAGTCCTACAGCCGTGCCTCAGTCCTGCAGCCGTCCCTCAGGCCTATAGCCGTGCCTCAGGCCTGTAGCCGTGCTTCAGTCCTACAGCCGTGCCTCAGTCCTGCAGCCGTCCCTCAGGCCTATAGCCGTCCCTCAGGCCTGTAGCCGTGCGCCGGTGTTGCAGACGTGCTTCAGCCCCACAGACGTGCTTGAGGCCTGTAGCCGTGCCTCAGGCCTGTAGCCGTGCCTCAGGCCTGTAGCCGTGCCTCAGGCCTGTAACCGTGCGCCGATGTTGCAGACGTGCGACTGGCGGCGCTCTCCTGTCTGGTGGACTACGTGCAGGCAGACGGCCAGGAGGACGACCTGACGTTCCTGCTGACATTACTCGAGTCGGACCCGGTGCCGCTGGTGCGCCGCCGACTGGCGCGCATGCTGGTCGAAATGCCACCGTTCGAGCGCGGCCGCCGCCACGTGCTGGACACGGGCGACGTCGCCATCCGGCTCTGGATGCTGATGAAGTGAGCGGGGTGATTATGGGAATCCAGTGGGGCCCGTACTATATGGCTCTGGATCCTCATGAAGTGAGTGGGGCGATCATGGGAGTCCAGTGGGCCTCACCATGTGGCTCTGGGTGCTGATGAAGTGAGTGGGGCGATCATGGGAATCCAGTGGGGCCCGTACTATATGGCTCTGGATCCTCATGAAGTGAGTGGGGCGATCATGGGAGTCCAGTGGGCCTCACCATGTGGCTCTGGGTGCTGATGAAGTGAGTGGGGCGATCATGGGAGTCCAGTGGGGCCCGTACTATATGGCTCTGGATCCTGGTGAAGTGAGCGGGGAGATCATGGGAGTCCAGTGGGCCTCACCATGTGGCCCTGGGTGCTGATGAAGTGAGCGGGGCGATCATGAGAGTCCAGTGGGGCCCGTACTATATGGCTCTGGATCCTGGTGAAGTGAGCGGGGAGATCATGGGAGTCCAGTGGGCCTCACCATGTGGCCCTCTGGGATGCTGATGAAGTGAATGGGGCACAGGCGATCATGGGAGTCCAGTGGGCCTCACCATGTGGCTCTGGGTGCTGATGAAGTGAATGGGGAGATCATGGGAGTCCAGTGGGCCTCACCATGTGGCCTGGGTGCTGATGAAGTGAGCGGGCATCATGGGAGTCCAGTGGCCTCACCATGTGGCTCTGGGTGCTGATGAAGTGAGCGGGGAGATCATGGGAGTCCAGTGGGCCTCACCATGTGGCTCTGGGTGCTGATGAAGTGAGTGGGGCGATCATGGGAGTCCAGTGGGGCCCGTACTATATGGCTCTGGATCCTGGTGAAGTGAGCGGGGAGATCATGGGAGTCCAGTGGGCCTCACCATGTGGCTCTGGGTGCTGATGAAGTGAATGGGGAGATCATGGGAGTCCAGTGGGCCTCACCATGTGGCTCTGGGTGCTGATGAAGTGAGCGGGGCGATCATGGGAGTCCAGTGGGCCCCACCATGAGACTATGGATGCTGATGAAATGAACAGGCCGATCATGGGAGTCCAGTGGGGCCCCACCATGTGGCTGTGGATGTTGATGAAGTGAGTGGGTGATGAGTGGTAGGAGGGTACAGATACAGTAAAACCGCCACCGAGCGGCTGGATGCTAATGAAGTCAGCGGGAGCGTGGTACAAGGGGCGGCTGACCGTCCGGCGGGGATGTGCTGAAAGCGGATGTTCGTCTTTGTTTGGCTCAGAATCTGTGGAGATATGTGTGTAGCCACTTGGAGGCAGGTAGTTCAGGACAAAATAGCTAAATAGTCTATGGTCAAAATAGGATTAGTGTTAGCTCAGATGTCAGATTTACTTTCGGCTTTGAACGCCACCCGTGGACTGAGTCGTATTCATATCACAACTGGGTTCTTACGCTGAGTCGACGTTTTCCTGAAATTGATACCACAATTTTCAATCAAGCAGCCATTAAACAACTCTTATCCCGACGGAACAAAGGCTGCATTCAAGGCTATGGTGGTAGAGTTATGATAGTACACTGACACCTGTTGCCCCCTCCCCCTCCTATTCCGGCCAGCTATTTGCTGCCGTCTGTTACCGCACCCCGTAATTCTGGCCAGATAACATAATTATACTGACGTGCGTAAATCCTCGGGCCTGACCAGTTATCCTTCGTCCGGTGGCATTTGTGAACCTTCGGCGACATCTTCCTGCATGGTTCGATATCCACTGACATTTAATGAAGTGACAAACTCGGCCGACATTCGGCCTTCTCAGATATTTCCTCAGCTCCGGCTGTGCGTACGACTCACAGCTACGATGCGACGTGGTGGACCTGTACTACGTGCTGTACGGCCGCGGCCAACCGCCCGGGATCTCGTCACTGACCTCTGACCTCCCCTGACCTGGCCTCAGCTCCGGCTGTGCGTACGACTCACAGCTGCGATGCGACGTGGTGGACCTGTACTACGTGCTGTACGGCCGCGGCCAACCGCCCGGGATCTCGTCACTGACCTCTGACCTCCCCTGACCTGGCCTCAGCTCCGGCTGTGCGTACGACTCACAGCTGCGGTGCGACGTGGTGGACCTGTACTACGTGCTGTACGGCCGCGGCCAACCGCCCGGGATCTCGTCACTGACCTCTGACCTCCCCCTGACCTGGCCTCAGCTCCGGCTGTGCGTACGACTCACAACTGCGGTGCGACGTGGTGGACCTGTACTACGTGCTGTACGGCCGCGGCCAGCCGCCCTGGATTCCGTCGCTGACGCATTTCCCCACCATGGACGGCCGTCTGAAGGAGGAGTCTGCCGGCGACGATCTGATGGACTCGACCCCGCAGCCGTCCCGCCTCAGCCGACACGAGGTGAGCGCCCACACAACACAGCACGCCGCGGCCAGGTGCCGAGCGGCGCGGACACGGCCCCGTGGGAGCCAGTACATGAAGTACACAGCCGGCCCGGACACGGCGTGGTGGGAGCCGGTACATGAAGTACACAGCCGGCCCGGACACGGCGTGGTGGGAGCCGGTGCATGAAGTACACAGCCGGCCCGGACACGGCCCCGTGGGAGCCAGTACATGAAGTACACAGCCGGCCCGGACACGGCGTGGTGGGAGCCGGTACATGAAGTACACAGCCGGCCCGGACACGGCGTGGTGGGAGCCGGTACATGAAGTACACAGCCGGCCCGGACACGGCCCCGTGGGAGCCGGTACATGAAGTACACAGCTGGCCCGGACACGGCGTGGTGGGAGCCGGTACATGAAGTACACAGCCAGCACGTACACGGCGTGGTGGGAGCCGGTACATGAAGTACACAGCCGGCCCGGACACGGCCCGGTGGGAGCCGGCACACACACGGCGTGGTGGGAGCCGGTACATGAAGTACACAGCCGGCCCGGACACAGCCCCGTGGGAGCCGGTACATGAAGTACACAGCCAGCACGGACACGGCGTGGTGGGAGCCGGTACATGAAGTACACAGCCGACCCGGACACGGCCCCGTGGGAGCCGGCGCGGACACGGCCCCGTGGGAGCCGGTACATAAGTACACAGCCGGCCCGGACACGGCGTGGTGGGAGCCGGTACATGAAGTACACAGCCGGCCCGGACACGGCGTGGTGGGAGCCGGTACATGAAGTACACAGCCGGCGCGGACACGGCCCCGTGGGAGCCGGCATATAAAAGGCGGGGACCGCATAACACAGCCGGCCCGGACACGGCGTGGTGGGAGCCGGTACATGAAGTACACAGCCAGCACGGACACAGCCCCGTGGGAGCCGGCATATAAAGTACACAGCCGGCCCGGACACGGCGTGGTGGGAGCCGGCCCTGACACAGCCCCGTGGGAGCCGGTACATGAAGTACACAGCCGGCCCGGACACGGCGTGGTGGGAGCCGGTACATGAAGTACACAGCCGGCCCGGACACGGCCCCGTGGGAGCCGGTACATGAAGTACACAGCCGGCCCGGACACGGCGTGGTGGGAGCCGGTACAAGCCAGCCGGCCCGGACACGGCGGGGCCGAACCGGCCACGGCCCCGTGGGGCACACCGGCCCGGCACGGCGTGGGGGGCCGGTACAACACAGCCGGCCCGACACGGCCCCGGGAGCCGGACAGAAGTACACCCGACACGGCCCCGTGGGGCCGGCACGGCGGCGGGGGGAGCCGGTACATGAAGTACACAGCCGGCCCGGACACGGCGTGGTGGGACCGGTACATAGACACAGCCGGCCCGGACACGGCGTGGTGGGAGCCGGTACATGAGCACAGCCGGCCCGGACACGGCCCGGGGAGCCGGCCCACGGGGGGGGCGGACAGGTACACAGCCGGCCCGGACACAGCCCCGTGGGAGCCGGTACAGAAGTACACAGCCAGCACGGACACGGCGTGGTGGAGCCGGTACAGAAGTACACAGCCGACCCGGACACGGCCCCGTGGGCCGGCCACACGCCCGTGGGAGCCGGTACATAAACACAGCCGGCCCGGACACGGCGTGGTGGGACCGAGAACGGCCCCGGGGCCGGCACGGCACGGCGGTGGAGCCGGTACATGAAGTACAGCCGGCCCGACACGGCGGGACCGGTACATGAGACACAGCCGGCGCGACACGGCGTGGTGGGCGGCGAACACAGCCGGCGCGACACGGCCCGGAGCCGGCATATAAAACACAGCCGGCCCGGACACCTGGTGGGAGCCGGTACATGAACACAGCCACACGGCACACCCGTGGGAGCCGGCATATAAACACAGCCGGCCCGACACGGCGGTGGGGCCGGCCCGACACAGCCCCGGGGGTCGGTACATGAAGTACACAGCCGGCCCGGACACGGCGTGGTGGGAGCCGGTACATGAAGTACACAGCCGGCCCGACACGGCCCCGTGGGAGCCGGTACATGAAGTACACAGCCGGCCCGGACACGGCGTGGTGGGAGCCGGTACATGAAGTACACAGCCGGCCCGGACACGGCCCCGTGGGAGCCGGTACATGAAGTACACAGCCGGCCCGGACACGGCGTGGTGGGAGCCGGTACATGAAGTACACAGCCGGCGCGGACACGGCCCCGTGGGAGCGGCTGACGGAACCCGCAACATAAAGGCCGCAGGAAGACAAATAGCACAGACAGTTGACAGTTGCTGTATATAAAAATTGTCTGGGAATGGGCACGGGACGATTTCCACTGATTCATAGGTGGCCTTGTGGTCGCTCTTGCCAAAGGCGTAGTGTTATGGTGAAGAGTTGGTGACCAGGCAACCTCACTTGTAACCCCGCCCATCTGGGCAGTTACAGGAGCTCTCAATATAGAGTTGGCGACCAGGCAACCCCGCTTGTAACCCCGCTCACCTGGGCAGTTACAGGAGCTCTCAATATAGAGTTGGCGACCAGGCAACCCCGCTTGTAACCCCGCCCATCTGGGCAGTCACAGGAGCTCTGATTGGCCATGCGATGATGCTTAGTGCCTTTTGGATTGACGAGATAGGTGTGGCCCTGACTGTACGGAGCTGGGGCGGTTCCCTGCGCCAGCTTTAGCTTCCCAGTCTTCGAAATAGATCTGAGATTGGGTCGTGCTCGCGGGCAAGTGAGATGAATTTAGCCAGTCTGTTAGTGTTCAGTAATGTTTGGCACACTGTAGTTAGACGTATGTTCCGTGCATCGTTCCCAGGCTCGGCAAGCCACCGCGCTTGAGTATGAACCACGTTTCCATTACAGGTGCAGGTAAGCGTTGTCGAAGCGTGTATTGTACACTGGTCTTGCAGACGGGTGTTCTTGCTGAGCTGGTACGGCCTGTGTGACTTGGTTCACCTTTATATTTCTGCTACATACCGTTGATGTGATTCTGACATATACATACGCCTTGTTTATCGTGAAGGTAGAGAACTTTGTGGAGATTTATCATCCACTATTTGTAGTATATAATGTAGGCGATATATTAGTTCAAAGCGAAACTGCTCCTGCGTGCGCCACGTTTCTCCTTTCACCATGCGGTGCACCATTTCGAACAGTTGTCACCACCTCAGTCATTTTCCCATCTGCGTCATTTCATCCGCCTTCGCTTCCATGTTTTCCACCGCCTTCTATCGCCATGGGCTTTTCCATTCACCAGTCTCGCATCCATCGAAACTCCTCACCACGTATCCTCATCCTAGCCTTATCCTCATGGTCCGACTCGCGTGGCGCCTCGCGCACACCGTCTACAGGGCACTGACATTGGCGTGCATGTGACCAGCTGGAGTTGGAGAGGGCACGAGCACGAGCCCGCCGCACGCCCATCGAGCCGCCGCCGTCACCGCTGGCCGTCGAGGTGCCGCGCTCGCCGCCGGCGGCCGCGGCCGAGCCCAGTCTGGACATGGCCCACCTGGACGACCTGGTCCGGGTGGAGATGGTGTCGGACGACGGAGGTCGCGACAACGACGTGAGTGCTACAGCAGTGATGGGACTGGGGAGGTCGCGACAACGACGTGAGTGCTACAGTGGGCGGATAGGCGGGCGGCAGTGATGGGACTGGGGAGGTCGCGACAACGACGTGAGTGGTTGACGGTTGTGGTATAGTGGATAGGCGGAGGGTAGTGGTGGGATTGGGGGAGGGGGGTCACAGGACGCGCGCGCGCAAGCACACGTACACATGCATACGCACACAAACATGCATACAACACATGCACATACATGCATACATGCATACACACACATGCGCCCATACATACACATATATACACATACACACACGAGTGCGTTATATGTATATATATAACGCACACATACATTCACATACTTACCATGCATGACGAGATGAGTCATGTAGGGCTGGTTACGTGTCGGATTTTGATCTTAAACAGGTGGATTATTGGCAGGGCTGGGAGAGATAATTTCTGGGCTGGCTCACTGCGATCTCCCAGTCCCGGTCTGGCCCCGACAGTACGTGGCTGGAATGAATGGAATAACGAATGGAATGAAATGGTACACCTGTACGTCTCTGGATGTATTACTCATATCTCCAGACTCATTACTTAATGGCTGACCTATAGCCCCGGGCCATCATCTTGCGTACTGGGTGTATTGCCCCACCTAGCCCCACGTGGGCACTGACCTAACATGACTCGTGAACACACTTAAATCTGACTACAGTTGGTCGCCATGCATTCTTCGGTGTTTTCGATGTTGACTCATGTGGCCACTGACATCCACTCATTGTATGAACTGGTTCACTGCTATTGATCCTGTTTCCTTCAGGGCAAGCGCCCACTCCTTCCCCGTCTCCTGATAACCCGAAATGGACGCCGAGGCGGAAGCCCAGCCGCTAAGCGAAAGGTAACCGAACGCTTTTTTCACCAACAATGGTGCACCCTGCCCTTAGCGCTAGTTTACCCAGACATTGGTTGGTACTCCGCATCATTTCAGCTCTCAACTATTCACGCGCCTTGCTCTTGGCTAAAAATCGACTTTGCCTCTGACTGGTGAAGATGTGACAGCTGGTGTGATTTCCTTGGCACGCAGCTACACAAGTGTCCGGCTGGCTGGCGTGGCGTGTATGGGTGCCATTGTTATAGCTCGGCTGCTGTCGACATCTCTCAGCTCATTGTTATGCATTATGATCGGGTAGGCAGATGGACTTTGTGTGCCCATCTTTGCCAGTGTGCTGTTCAGCTGTCTAGTCACGCTGCCGTAGCTATTTTGTCACCGTGTCAATGCGAAGATCCACCACGTTCGTCCACGCCAACGCTTACCACGTCATCGTGCTGAGGTGTATGTAGGCGTTGCCAGTGGGCCCTTGGCTCCATTATCACTGAACCTTCCCCGACTCAGTTGTAATGGCAATTGGGATTCCGCTGCTGTAACGGCCCGCTGTTCTACGGTTTGCCCGTCCCTGACGCTGGTGTTCTCCGCGGTTGGGGGAGGCGTCATTCCTGCACTGTGATATCGAGGTAGGGTGGGGAGGGGGTTGCTGTGAGGCCCGCGGTTCAGTCATCCAGTTGGCCGCTCTGTGACCGGAGCAGGGACAGACAGGGACGTCCGGAGCGTGTGCTCTGTCGACCCTGCTGGACCAGTCAGTTGGCCGCTCTGTGACCGGAGCAGGGACAGACAGGGACGTCCGGAGCGTGTGCTCTGTCGACCC